>CM024182.1:6028973-6628973 GCA_013433145.1 Ascaris suum | reverse complement strand
ATGAAAAATATTTCTCTTCATATGGCAATTGAAATAAAGGAGGAAAAATAACCACTAAAGAAATTGCACATTTAATAATTATTTTCTTCACGATTATCTTAGAGAGTATCGATTGTGTTTTCGTCGTTCAAAAAATTTCTCCTCAAATTTCTATTGCTTGGAAAGGAAAAAAAAAATTTCCGAAGTAAAAAAATTGTTTATTCACAACGTTAATTTGCAATAAATATTACGTATATTCAGATGGAATGAAAGCGCATATCGAAACATGGTGGACATTTTTCGGCCAGGTTGAAATTTTTTAAAATTATCTCTGCTATTTTGAAGAAGAAAAAAAAACCACTCCTGATAGAAAAAAAAATACTTCTTGAATTTGGCATTTTGCCCATTTTGCTCATTTGACATGAGGAAATTCGATATAAGAAACACTGGTTGGAAACGATTAACTCAATGTAATGTAATAGATTTCTTTTAAAAATATATTCAATGTCGTCAAACGTGGTTTTATTAAGTAATCCGGGTTCGTGAATTTTTTTTTTTTGTTTGTTTGTTGAATTGTCGTACAGACTCATCAGCTCGCTACTTCGATGATCATCGACTATTCGGCGACAGACGATAGGAACACGGAGGAGGGGCGAGGAAATGGGCAAGAAAAAACTTAGTTCAATAATAATTAAGAAATATATTTTGCTGCCCACTAAGAGTGAATATCCCTTTGAAATATTCGGCAGTGAGATTTTTATATTTCGGCTTGAGATTTTCGTACTTATAAGTTATTTTGCTCAGTGAAAAAAAAAGATTTCAAATCTATTTTCACATAAAAGTAAAAACCATAAAGTTAATTCATTTTAAATGGCATAAGATCATAAATAAATAAATATTGTTATTATTGTTTATTGAAGAAATATATTTGAGTAGAATTAGAAAAATAATTAAAATAAAGAAAAATATTTATAGAGGAGGCGAAACAATTAACGAATTGTAGAATAGAATATAGATGGCTCAACACCTAGAAAAATTGACCACCATAATGATGTCCACCTTGATAATATTTTTGAAAATTACAGGTAGGCTAGGCCACTAATTTTGCAAAAGTTCTTTGAATCCTTCGAGGGTGTTGATTGCTTATTTATTCATATTCGAATTGAACGCTAAAATTCATCTATTATTTCTTTGTTCATTTAAAATATAATAGAAATTATATTTATCTTTAGAGTTCGTTACCATTTTTTATCTCGGGAATTGGTTTAATCGCCGCAGGACTATTCTTCGAGAGGGCACAACATTGGGCATTCTTTACGAATATACCTGAAGTGGTGGTTTTAGTACCTGCATTACTCGGTTTAAAAGGCAATCTTGAAACCACATATGCATCACGTTTATCCACTTTGGTAAATTAATTCATTGATTAATTAATTAATCATCATACCTTTGTATGCATCCGATATATTTTTCAAATATTTCAATTCGTTTGGAAAGAGAAACCTTTATTGAGATTGTTTTTTAGAAAAATCGATACAATCAATACGAAGAAGAGAGTAAAGATAGGTGATATTTAAAAGATAATGCTTAGAATATAATTCTACATAATTAAATTTATCTCAATTATATAACAATTTTTGTATTAAATAGAATTCTTTTCTTTCAAAGGCGTTCGATAATCGTCGAATGATTTTTTGTCTAATTTTGACAATATGGACAAAAATGGACAAAACAATTAATAATACGGACAAAATAGATAAAAATATGCGCAATTATGAAGAGTGGAAAATATTTCTTTGCATTACATTAATAAATAATAATTTTTTTTTTGAGAGAGAGAGAGAGGAATTTGAAAATTTTTCGGAGTATATTTTGGAGTATATTTGGAGTATATTTTACTACTAAATTTCCTATTGAAAGTTATTAGTTAATGAGTAATCGAATTGATAGCAGAACGATTTGAATTGTTTTATCAAATATTTTCCTTCCATAATTTCATTTTCGAGGAAATATTATCCTGGCCTACCGTATGCATATCAAAAAGAATTCACACCGAATACATCTCATATTGTTAATCGTAATTAATAACCCGTATATTAGTGCAATTCCTATAAATGCGCCTGATTGCTCCAGTATAAAAACCAACAACCGCTAACAAAATTTGCATATCTTCAGCAAAAAAAAAACATTCTCCATTTATTTATTAATTATAGGGATGAGCTCGAGATCAGTTGTTATTTTGAAGCAATTTGAAATTGATAAATAATAATATTATCAATAAAAATAATATACTATTTCATATGTTTGCCATTGGCAGTTACTAGTTATTAATTACTAGTAAATACTAGCAGTAATATATTGTAATACTTATTGGCTAACGAATTGATGAGGATTTATTTTCAGTCGAATAAAGGTGAACTGGAAACAAATGATGAGATACTATGGACACTCGCTTATAATATCTGTTTAATAGAGACACAAGCTATAGTGATGTCATTTTTTGCCGCTATTATTAGCGTTGCGTTGAGTTTAATTCGTTACAATGTTTGTCGTATATTTCTTTATTATTTTTTAAAATATTTTAAAATATTTATTTTATTTATCAATTATAATTGTTTAGCAGTAATTTTTTGGAAGAGAAATTTCAACAAATTTAGGATATTAGTAATTTTTATGCTTCGATATATATATATTTCAATACTAATCACAGGATTCTATACTTTTTGTATATTGAAGTTGTTGAAAAAAAAACTTCTTCCATCCAACCGGATTTCATCCAGATGATCAAGCAGTAATAATTTCTTTTCATAATTGTTCTTATAAGTTACAATATAAGCGTTTAAAAAACTTCACTGATTGAAAAAAAAAAACGTAGCACTCAGATATATGATACCTGGGTGCTATGTTTTTCCAATTCACTCAGATATACTTAGGTTATCGGTATGATACTATGACATGAACATGAAAATTCACCTATAATCTTGCCATATCTACTTTGCAATCATATTGTTGCATTTCTCGGAAAAGTGTTTTTACTGTGGATTTCAGTTTGAATTACGACATGCAATATTAGTGATAGCAAGTGCAATGTCTGCGGCAGCAATTGCTTCGATACTACTTGCATGTCTAATTGCCGCGGTTGTTGTGCTATCCAGCAAATGTGGAATTAATCCTGATAACGTATCATCGCCAATCGCCGCAAGTATTGGCGATTTGATCACACTTGCTGCCCTGGTTAATATTTGATGCTCATTTTCGATATTTAATTTTCCAAAGAAGATGATATTGTAACTAAGTGCAGTTGCTGTAATTCTACATAAAATTGTAACTACTATTACATCTAGTGATCGAATGGGGGAAGAAGATATTATTGGTGGGTACTTGCCTTAATTGGACAAGATAATCTCGATTTATAGCTGACTCAATTGATGGAAGTTTTTGAGGGTCGAGTTCCAAAGGTAGTTTAAATGATAGAATTTCTGAGTGTTAAGTGGAACATAGCTTCGAAATTTTCCTAGAGATTCGAGAATTTCGCAAGAGATGCGATATTTTCGCAAAAGATCCGGGATTTTCGCAAGAGATCCTGGATTTTCTGAGGCTTCAAGAACGAATTAACCAGGGTTTTTGATGTCCATAATGGGATAATTGGAAGTATTGATGACTAATTTGCATGGAAATTTTCAATTTTTAAGTGAAATTACAATATTGTATATTTAGGTGGGAGCAGGGTCTCTGATGTTGCCGACATGCACCGAACAACAATGCTTGTTCAGTTTAGCGATAGCGGTGGGGATTCTCTTAGTGACACCAATGCTGTCTTATTTCGCTATCAGCACCGAAAACACCAAAGGTGTACTTCTTTATGGATGGTGGTCGATTGTTGCGGCCGCCCTCATCGGATGGTATATTTTTTATAAGCTTAGAATAGCTTTAACAATTAGATTCTATTTATGCAAATTATTTTTATGCAAATAAACCTAATATCTCCGATCGAGCTAATTTAGGACCGGTAAAATCAAATGCAAATTAAGACGATAAAAGGTTGTATGAATGAATGCAAAATTGACAAAAGAAAAAAAAAAGAAAAGAATTTTAGCGGCTATTAAAAAATTTTCACCTTTTTGGAAAATTTCATCAGGTTTGTATTTTTGAAGGATTCGATATCGGAGAGAATTGGCGAGGTTTTTAATCGCTAAATGAGTTGAATTCGAATTTGCATGCGAAAGCATTTACGAATATTTGCATTTTGAATAGAACTTCAATGAACTTATTAATTACCATTCTATATTTGTTTATATAATTATGAATTCACATGCTAATTTGTTCAACGTCATTACAATTCATATTCTTCATCAATCATAGTGGTGAGCGTTTTTTTTTTGTTATTGACCACATCGAATTTCAAAGTTTATTTTTTTTTTTTAGCGGTGGTGGACTAATACTACAAAAGGCCGTTATCGTATTTCCTGGATTGGCTGTTTTCCATCCACTTATAACAGGTGTACCTTTTTATGAATTTATGCTTACTGGATAAAATATAGGTATTCAATATAGTAATATGTTGAAATGAACCTTTACTAGAAGCCTGTTATAACCTTGAGAGAGCGGAAATGATTGCATCCATGATTCAAAATGCAACTTCATTGTTTAATTCTTGAAATATGTTCAATCACTAGATTTTACACTGAATAGAATTTTTCAATTGTTTTTTTCAATTTTTTGCCAACTTCTTTCTGCATAGATTTATAAAATTTCTCAATTTTTTTCTAAATTTACAAATTTGAATGGAATATTTATAAAATTTGATTCATATTATTCATTGTGCCATATTCAAATGCAAATCTCATCATACGTATTCGATTATTCGAATAATGATGGGCGATATTTAATAATACACCGAAAAATTTTTCAATTTTGGAATTTTTTTTTTCAAATTTTCATAAAAATATCCTCATTTGTGCATTGTCGATAATTATTGCATCTAATTTTTGCTTCAAAAAAAAAAAATTCTCGAAAAAATTTCTCGTTTGATATTAATTTTTAATTAAATATTTTCTCGAATTGCTTACCTTATAATTTTTTTTTCTTAATGAATACAATTTTGAGGTTACAATTTACCTATGATAATATCCTTTAGGTTAAGAGGTTTCGTATATAAATTATCTTCTTTTTTTTTAAAAAAAGGAAAATTTTCAATTATTTCATTTTCTATGCTAGTTTTTTTTTCTAGCATTGTAATGTTATAGGACTTGGTGGTAATCGTGTTAGTGTACAATCGAGTCGTCAATGTACATCACTTCATATATGCGGTTATCCACTTGGTACTCTTCCAGATCATACCTCAGTTTGGACTTATTTGAATCCATTTCGAGTTTTTTGTGCACCTGGTAAGGTATTATTGCTCTCATATTGTGATACAGATTCGTTAAAAATACGGAAAGACAAATTTATATATTATATTTATTTAGCAATTATCTTGCTAGCTTATTTTCAAGGAATGATATATATTTATATGGTAATTTCTTACAGATAAAAAGGAATTACTGAAAGAGAAATCCCCCTAATTTAAATTAAATGGAGATAAATCACTCCTTAGTGATTTGTATGAATTGATTTTCAATGTCTTTTTCAACGGATCGTTGAAAATAAATCAATGTAGTCTTGGCATTTTCGATCTTCTTCGCTAGGATGTCGCTTAAATTAGCATCCATGAAATATCCACGAACAATCGAATGTATATTTTAGGACTCGATTCGAAAGTGGCAATTGTTATACTTTTTGGTGCGGCTCCTTTTAATGTATTTTTTGTCATTCTTATATTCTTAACCGCTAAAAACGTTCACTTTACGTGGACATTTGTCGGTGCCTATATTCTTTTCGCATTCGTACAGGTATGTCGGCGTTTTCAGTTCTCAATATCTCAAGTAAATCTTCAGTAAAGAAATTGATTTATTCCAACAATATAGCCGCTTTTAACGATTTAGAGATCTCTGAAGTAGGTGAAAGCTACGAGTTGTCTTAGTTTAACATCTATTTCGCCGTTCATAAATTGCACGTAGAATTTGTTCAGCTCGATTTAATTCACTATTTCAATGCATCTCAACGATTCCAATAGAAAAGATAATAAATTTCTTAAGGCTGCTGGATTTTTTACTGGACATCAGATCCAAGAATATTGTAAAACGCTGAAAATAGGCGGAAATATTGGGAGAAAGTGGCTGCATAGAATTGTCGATTAATGCTGAGAACCTTTTTTTCAGTTGGCAATTTTACTCTATCTATGTCAAGTGATTGTACATATTCTTTGGGAGATCGGTTACGATCCTGATGATAGCTCAACTCCTCTTCTAACGGCTACAAGTGATCTTTTGGGAACTGGATTACTCTATACACTCTTCTTGTTCCTACAACGTTTTGCACCCTATGCGATATGCATTCAAATGCTCGATGAACCGTTAATAACAACTACTAGTATGAATTTCACTTCCGGAACTTGAATACCGGAAGATAGCCTTTCACTTCCGGAACTTGAATACCGGAAGATAGCCTTTCACTTCCGGAACTTGAATGCCGAAAGATTGCTTTTCACTTCCGATTGACGATTTATATAATCGCTTGTGGACATCGTTTTTACTAATATTATTTGCATTATAATGTTTAATATTTATTTATCGCAATTTAATGCGAAATTTTAAACGCATAAAAATATGAAATTTAAGAAATTTATCAATTTTCTTCACAAATTTTTTTTATATATATGCAAATTTTAATGAAATATTTTCAATATTAATAAAAAAATTCATCATAAATGTTTGTATAAACTTCGACAAATATTAACTACAGCAATGATTAAATTTTTAATCAAAATAGAATTAAAATATGGCGGAATAAAAAAAAATGATATGAGATGAACCATTATTATTGAAAGGTTTTTTTTTAAATGATCGATGAAGAGGCCGAATGTTTCGAGAAAGTAATAGTCTCATCGCCGATAGCGATAACTTTTAAAGGGTCACTTAGTGTAGGCTATAAAATAACAACAAATTACACAATCTCCTTGGTAGTTGAATCATCATAAACCCTTTATTTCTTCCTTTCCTAGCTCGCTCAACCTCTCACCCTATTCTCACCACCTTTCACCGTCCTATACCCCCCCCTCCCATCCATAATTGCTCCTTTCTGCCAACATCGCATCTTTGCCTTTCCGTCCATTTACTCGAACGCATTTGCATGAAAACAACGTTTATGCAAATGGAATGTAACAACACGATAACAATGCAAATATACAGAATACATGACGAAATTATGAGGAAAATATTTGTATACATAAAATGTGAACGATATTCAATTACAATGGTAAAATCAATTGAACCGCCGTATCGCTATCAAAAACCGCATGAGTCCATAAGTGGTGGAAGATATGCAGAGCGAATGCTTCGGTGTTGTTGGTTTTGTTTTAACCTCGATTCATTCAACCGATCATTTAACCTCGATTCATTTAACCGTTCGTTTAACCTCGATTCGTCCATATTCACGTCTCGGTATAATTGTCTAAAGTTGAAGAGATTTTTGTTGAGTTTATGATTGTTATCGCATTTATTAACATATTCGTTGCTTTTTGCATAATAATTATTAAATTTGAATAGCAAAAATATATTAACGATTAAATCCCCGTTACAGCATTCGTGAGGTAAAGAAAAGTCACGAGTTCGCATCCGTCTATGGATAATATTTTTATAAGTCATCAATTAATTGCTATCATAGGTAGTTCAACCTGGTCGGAAAGAGCTAGAAATGAAAGGTGAGAATGAAATGCTAAATTGCTGTAAGTCGACACCTTTATAAGTAATGGTTATCGAAGGTAGCGCATTTCTGCATTGACTAGTGAAATAAACTAAATTTCACTCAGGAAGTAGTGTATTTCTGAGTATATCAATTCAATCGCCTTAACTTATAGCTCATAAACGATAGAATAGTAGTGATTGTTAGCGATATTAACTCACATCGTATAATGATTATCTGACATAGCAAACAGGTAGATGGCTCCATTACCTTTCACAAAAATCAATTTCTCTTTAAATTTTAATAAATCATCCGTCATTCCTTTTCTTTCTCCTCCATTATAGATTACTTCTTATGCAAATTAACTGCTACTATTATAGCTATCGAATTTCACAACTCGGATCATACGTTTGCCTATATTATCGTTTAGAAGAATGAATTTAATTCAATTGAATTCAATTCAGTTCAATTCAATCCAAAAAAAAATCGAAGTATTTTTGAAGTAAATCAATAGAAATGACCTTGACAATTGTTCGCAAATAAGAAAATACATTATCGATATAATTTTTCCCAATAGGATGTGCAGTCGACGTATCGGAATCGATTGATGAATTTACATTTGTACACTTAATTAATGATGAGTTAATAGAGAGAAATAAAATTTTCCAATTTTTAAATTTTATTCCTAATTAAAGAACTAATAATAATAATAATAATAACGCTAATCATAGAGGTAAAACTTTTGGAAAATAAATGCATCTTAGAGAAAAATAAAAACTTTCTTTTTTTTTATTGTTTTATTTTCAAATTTTATATTAAATAAAATCAATTGTAAATTTTTATTTAAACACATTTCAAGTATTCATCGATGAATTGTTAACCTATATCGCCTATAAAATTTGCATATTTAATAAAATAATTCATCGACCTCGCTAATTTAATAGTTTGATTAAGAAAAAAAAATTGCATATACTACAAAATGCCAATCGGATAATGATTCACTAAATTGATAGGCTTTTTGATAAGTTCTTATTAGTATTTGTTCATATCCTATCAGAGATAAATAGTATCTTCGTGGTAAATTTTAAGGATCGCTACTAAATGGATTTAAGCTTTGCTTTTATCTTTTCACTTGCTCTATTCGTTCTTATTATTGTTCTTTTCTTGATGTTTATTGGTGCATTTCTATGTGAACTTCAACTTTTTCCCTTTTTCTCAAAACTCTTTTTCTTTCTCTCTCTCTCTCTCTCTCTCTCTCTCTCTCTCTCAAAACACCACATTAACTCCAGGTAAAATGTTATGATAACCGTTTCATAAGGGATATCATCAAAACCAAAAAAAAAGTTCATATGAGAGAGCTTTCATATTTAAGCTATGCATATGGATAGTTAGGACAGCAATATGCAATAATTAAACGTCCATGCAGGAAAAACAAGAGACATACTGATCGATGATTTGACGATAGTCGATAATCGGAAGTCAAAGAAGTTTCCGCTCTTTGATTTTCCTTTGCGATCACTTCGTTTGATGGTTGTAAATCTATATGCAATCGTGGCAACATATCATTACGGGAAATTCTTAGCATTAAATCGATATCGTCACGCGGACTTTCAAAATATTGATCGATCGTCTCATAGATCAACTGAAATAAATTTATTATCTTATCAAATTGGATCATTTTGATACACATTTCATTAAAATAAGCAAATTTGCATAACTGAGTAGTGAAACTGAAATTTACTTCATTAGTGATGCTCAATTATGGAACATTTAAACTAACGAACGTCTTTAGTAAGTTCTGTTTCACGTTGACCAAATGCCACTAAAGTCGTTTTAGAATCGACTGGCAATTCGCTTATTGGAGCTCTTCTCTTCAATTCGGCTGCATCAATGATACGTATCGTCGGCTTCGATTCGTCTATAATATTCTCGTTGGGCGCTTTTGTTAGTTGTTCGTCGCTATTGCTTTTTACCTTTAATTGCATACCTGTTGTAGTTAGTAGATGAATAACAAAAAAAGAAATAGCTAGGAAGTTTTCTCGTATATTTTCTCATTTTAGGTTTTTAACGAAAATAAGATAAAAAGAAGAGCTGAAGATTAGGCTCCAACTTGTGCCTCTTCCGATGTGTTTAATAAAAAATGCATCAAATAGTTTCATCAATTCGGCAACGTATTCTTTTCGCACTGAATTCATTCACGATTGAATCACCCTTCCGTTAGCCGATCCAACAAAGCGAAGTTTTTCCTGTTTACTCGACCGTAACATTTCGAGTTGATGCAGACAGGTGAAAGTGCTCTCAAAAGATTTTCCCAATAAAACGAACATTTATCTATTTTGGAAAGGCCAGGGCAGGAAAGTTGCCAAGATACAGAGCCGTTCCTCCACTCTCTCGCACCCTCGTCCACCCTTCCCAGCCCAGCCTCCCATCCCTTATAATTGTATCACTACCTGGCTATTAGGAGGGTGGTTGTTTCTTAATGTTTATTATACAACAAACATCCATCACCTACAACTACATGAGAGTGTGAAAAGACTAACATATCGTCCATCGATCTTAGCGGCGTCAAGCGAGAACGAATGCGCAGATCTTCCAGAATCATAGGAGAGACTACCCGAACTGTCTGAATAGGTACGTATCACATCGGCATCAAACGTTCGTACGTCGTCTGCATAGGTGATACCAACCGCTGATTGTTGACTTTCATTGAGCGATCGCTTCGACAACGAAGGGGATGCTGCATGTGCAACCTATAAATTATAGATGACGAATTGAAAGGTATCGATAATATACTGAATGATTGTGGAAATAGTAACGACAATATGTGTGTTATATATGAAGAGCAATAATAATGCGTTATATGATTGTGTTAAAATATGTGTTAGAAGTGTGTTAGATCATGTGTTATAATTATAAATGAAGCTAAGAAATGAATATTAGAAGCAATCCCATCGTTGAATCACATATAAACATCGATAAATATAGCATGTATTCTGATGTTAATTCATTTACAAAAATGTTGATGAAATTACTAAATCTTTTCAGTTGACTAAACACGAGTGATTTCTAAGTGATCATCTTATTGCTCCATTTTTTTTTTCTTTCTATTCATCCCTCCTTCCTTACCTTGTATCATACCTGATAATTTATTTCATGAACGGGAAGAAAAAAAACACCTTTGAAGTTTACGCTATAAATGAGACTAACCGCCATCCAATGATCCTCGTAACCACCAATCGACTGCCTCTGTTGATCGTAAATTCAAAACAACCAATTTTTTTTTTCATCTAATCTTCAGCTTATATCGAAAACGCAAATTATTCGAATCTGAATTAGGGACATATCTGAGAAACGATCGCGGGCTATATCTACTAAATTTGATGCATCGAACATTGAGAGTATTAAGCAATTTGCAATTCAAAATGCGAAAGATGCAAAATTATTGGCTCATACGTTAGTTCTATAATTTGCATAAATCGACTGTTTAAAAGAGTCAAAGGTACGTTATATCATTCATTTCCAGGCTTCGTTTTTGCCTGTATCGGCAGTTTGACTCGTCTTTGAAGTTTTCTTGAGTGGTTGAGAGGTTTGCGTTTTGTTGTTGGCGTTCGTCAATATTCAACAGCGGTCAATGATTTCATATGCTTATGGGGAAGAGTCTGCTTAAAAAAGTTCCGGTTGTTTGTAGGAAATGCAAGTCCGGTAACTGTTGGTTGTAATGAAGACTTACTTGGAGACAGCCGGTTGTACAATTACATTTGATAGCGCCTATCTCTTTTAGCCTAATGGCCGATAAGAGCGCATTCGTTCCGGTGGAGGCGATGGGCAGCGGCACAAATAGACCCGCCGAATTAGATATCGACATCGACGACGATTACTTTGGCAGCTCGAAACCTGCACCGCCAAAAGCTGAGCCACCGCCACCACCACCACCACCACCACCACCACCACCACCACCTCCTCCACCACCACCTCCACCGCGACCAGCACCAAAGGTTTAATTATTCATTTGCTTTATTTAAACGTTTGATTCGCTTGATTCAAATATAATTCAATCGAAGTGTTCAACTTTCGAAGGTTAATTCAAGCGTATCGCTATCAATAAATAAAAAGAAAAGAAGAAAAATCAAAAAAAAAATTTCTAAAATGTTTTTTAAGCAACTTTATTATTAGAAAATGAATAGCTGAAAATAATATTCCACTTAAAAAATATTCATTAATTTCAATAAAATATTTTTCCAACTTAAAATAATTTCTAATTTTTATTATATTTCAGAAGAAGATTGTATACAAAAAGTCGAAAACCTATCAGAAAACGTATGCGTATAAAAAAACTTAATAACGATGTGTCGATAAGCGCCTTCAATGAAGAAATCAATTTGATGAATCGCTTTTTAATCAACACTTCTATGCACTTTCTATATCCTAATAAAGTAAATAAATGCATCAGTAAATCTATGTAATAAAGTACTTAACACTAGGAAAATATCGCAAATTCATTTTTAATTACTATTATCTCTTCGATAGATGTAACGATGATCATAAAATGTCTACAAGTCCGATCGATTAGAGAAGTGAAGAAAGGTATCGCAGGTTTTTTCGCCACACTCTCTAGGTTTCAACTCACTCCAAAGATTCACGTTTAAAGTAGTTTAATATTAGAGTCAACTTTTATGTGGTCCACTCATTATATCCGTTTCCCCCCCCCCCCTCACCCCGCCAACCACTGGCGATAACAAAAATTCAATGGTAGGTATCGGTTAGTGAAATAGCCCTAATGAGCGATTATTTTCAAATCACTATATTCAGGTGTATTATGAGTTTTCGTTTAACAGTCATAAAATGTTCGAAAAACTTGCAAAAAAAAAAAAAAAAATTAAGGAGCATACAGCGGGAAATGGTGCAACATGGGATTTTATATCACACTATCGCACCAAACACCACGAGATACTGATGAAAAATATAATGTACAGAGCACTACCTTCACATTTCGCTGATCCGATCGCCACAATAAGTCTCGCACAAAAGATCAGTTCTTTGAGCCGATAACATTTCAGCGGCTTTAAATGTCTGTTGCTCCTCTCGAAATCAATGGATTAACTGGGAAAAAGGTTAAGAGGTAATCCCCTGGGGTACATCATATTCACCAAATTTTGTTACTTTAGCTTCAATGGTTCTCCAATTGAAACTAACGGATAGACGGACAGACAGACACATACATACGCCACAGACACTATGACGCCCTAATACTTGCACAAATCGAATATACAAAACACACACACACACACATAGTTTATGTGGAAACAAACTGTATGGATGTGTTCAGTGTAAACCATCCGATCAGTCAGCAGGAGATAAACAATCAAAAACAATGAAGAGATAAATCTTCAGTCGAATCTAATATCAGCTATCAGCTAATTAACTGCGTATTTCTTGGGGTTAATTTTTCTTGGACAAATAAATTTAAATATAGAAATTCAAATTATAATCAAATTTTTCTCAATTTTTAATAAATTAAATGCATATAAAATATTCTCTATAAAAAATCTCATTAAAAAAAAATAATAAAGAGAATATTGAATAATTTTGTAAAAATAATAAAAATTATTTTCGCATTTATTTTCTCGTAAATTTTATGAAGAGATTTTCAAAATTTTTAAATATTTTCGAAAGTATTTGATTTAATTTGAATTAAAAATGAAAAATTAATTCGCTTATTCATCTTTTATGATTTTCACTATTGAATTTGTTTGTATAATACATAAGCTACCTATCGATAGTGCTATTGCTTTTTTTTTATTTCCGATTTTTCACCTCATGATGATTTTTTTATGCTTCTCACCTGTACTTAGGTGTAGATTTTTCTTTTATGGGACGTTGAATTAATAAATAAATAAATTTAGCAATCAGATAATGTTGACGTATTTGTATTTATTTGAACTAATTTTTACCATTATTAAATTTTTTGATTATCTAATTGAAAACACAACAGCGGCAAGAATATGCTTACATGCACAAACATACTCTCGCAAAAAAAAAAATTGCCGAGAGAGGATGGATGAAGTGATTCATCAAATCATGGTAATAATCGATGCAGTTTACTTGGTTTTTTGAGAAAGAGGGGAGGGGGAGAGGTGAAATGGAGGAGGGAATGAAAGAGGTGGGGGAAAGGGGAGGAGGAAAATGCTTCAAAAGATTGAAATGGCAGAATCACTATCGATCAGATAAGTATTTGCTTATCGATGCGATTTACTCTTGCCAACTGGAAACTTTGCAGTCTAGAAATGTATATGCTCGTGATGTTAAACTTGAGCTTGCAACTTGTGATCTATAGGTTGCAAGCTTGCAACCTTATACTTCCATAGTTTTTGCATATTTTCCCACTTCGATATATTGCAATAAGATCATTAAATTAACAAAAAACTTCTTTTCCATATCTGTTACTTAGATAAGTACCTAAAAATAAACATCGAAATATGTAAATTTTTTTTTTTTTGAATTTACTGGCCTATCAGCTGTATATTTCCTTATATGTTAATGTGCAATACTGCGAAATTAGAATAATAGTGAAATTTATTTGCATAGATATTTTCTGAATTTGTATAGATGAGGTGCTTAAAAGACGATGAAAAGCTCGTACATTTCATTTCAAGGTGATTTCACGTGCAGTGGCGGCTTGGTCACATATTGGGGATCCGCCACTCCTTTGACAGCCGTGGAGGTATGCGCTATTCCTATGATAAGAGATTCTTGATGGTAGTTTCAAAGTGTTACAACTTCAGCAATAATCGGGTATACCGAATGTAGAGTACGAGACGACAGAGAGGAATGAATGGAGAGTTCGGACTTGTCAAAATCTGAGAATGATCTCAGGTAAAACATATTTCCTCCATCGGAAGCAAGCGGTTCTGAAGGCGAAAGACGAGCTGTCATGAATCGGCTATTTTGCATTTCCGATGGTCGTTGATGACATCTCATGTTGAGACCTTCGACAGGCAAAGTAAATTCCGCGCATAACTCCACGCTCAGTTCACATGCGCGCGGTTGATAATGACTAACTCTTAGTCAGTTAGACATAGGCCTTTAACGGTAAAAATATAGGTATAAACCTTTAACGCAAAATATTGGTATAAACTTTTAGCAGCCTTTTTAGTAACATGGCCGATAAGAGCGCATTCGTTCCGGTGGAGGCGATGGGCAGCGGTACAAATAGACCCGCCGAATTAGATATCGACATCGACGACGATTACTTTGGCAGCTCGAAACCTGCACCGCCAAAAGCTGAGCCACCGCCACCACCACCACCACCACCACCACCACCACCTCCTCCACCACCACCTCCACCAGCGCCAAAGGTTTGGCTGGTTTTTTTTCGTTCAAAAACAAATGAACAACTGTCTTTATAGGTCGCCGCTTGATAGCCGGAGCTTAGACGAAATAGGTGCTTCATCCTTCGTGGATTTTCAATTGATTATATCTAAGCCTTCCAAATTCAAGAGCAAATTTATTGCGCAATGTTAACTATGCTCAATTCAATTGACAAGTCCAATAAGATTCATTCATATTGCGGCCACACGTGACTAAACTGCTTCATCTGTCAAACACTGTGGTCTCACTAATTAACTTGCTATTAAATCTGTTTTTCTACGACTTGGGGTCGTAGGTAGCTAGTTGCGCATTCAAGTCAACTTATAATTGGAACGTTTCACATATACGCATCCAATGAAGTGCAAATGTGATACTTGCTGACTTTTTGTGTTAATTTGAAGTTTTTTTTTTTTTGCTGGCTCGTTATAATGAGCGAAACAAAACTTTTCTAGGCTTTCAGTCGGCTGTCACTTTCTTTTTCTTTGAATTAGGTGGACCCTCAGGAAATTAGTATCCTTTTTAAGCAATCACCGTTTTTTCCTAAGAATTTATTCTCGTAACTATTAGATCAATAGCTAAAGTTGACAGCATATGGTCCCACTCCTTGTATTATATAATTAGTCGATCAGTTAATATTGATTGATTTATATGATCAATCGATCAATTAATGTTGATTAAAATCATTGTAGAAATGGTTATGAGTCGTTTCTAAAGTATCAGTCCCTGACGTTTTATGTTATTTATTGAATTTTAATTTAAGATTGCTTAATAATTAAATGCCTCATTAATTCGAATCGTGTTGGCATGTTTAATGAAACCGTATCTGCTAATGGGATCTTTTTTCACTCTTGGTACCAAAAATTTACAATCAGTTTTACAATGATACCAGTTTACAATCTATCTTGTAATCTTCGGTAATCTGGTCTTTCTGATCTATTTATCTAACACTACAAAGCCATATTTTATTACCAACAGATAATAAAATATACCCATATAGTTTTTTGGGTAACTAGATCAAAAGAGAAGTGAATGAAGACTAAAAGATGCTACCTATACTTCGCATGGCGCTGACATGTCTACGTCGGGTCAATATGCTCGCAAAACGAAAAATAAAGGCGACAATACCGTGATCAAGTACATTTTATGCAGTCATCGGCGTGTCAAAGGAGGAAGTCGATCCCTCGAGAGTCCTCTTCCTCTCCTCCCACTCCCCCCCCCCCTCTCGTCGTTCACTTTGCCATCTCGGGAAATAACTTCCAACTTCAACCACAAAAAATTTTCATTCGTTTTTTTTCTCGTTAACTTTCAGATAGAAATGAAATTTCTACTTATTTCTTTCTAGCTAATCAAGGTGCGTGTGATCGCTGCCAAAATCTCGAATATCCAATTACTGCGTCTATTATCCATCCATTATCATAAACGACAAATGAAATGCGACTATTATATAGAAATTGAAGATATACATCTATAATTGTTGTTAAAATTGCTAAATTTCAGAGGAAGATCGTTTACAAAAAATCGAAAACCTACCAAAAGACGTACGCCTATAAGAAAAACTAAACGAAATATGACGAATGGAATCATTGCAAAAATCGCAATGATACTCATTTACTAATATTCGTCACTAATATATCAAATAATTGATATTGATTGGTACATACTGTATCACAAAATTACCAAATAAAGCTTACTCGAATATTGTTAATTGTAATTGTAATTTAATAATCGATAATCATATCTTTATAGTTTTATATTAATTGATGATCAACAAGATGAACATACCTTACAAGTGCAGAAAAAAATGGGCATAGTTTGTTGTTAAATTTAGGATTTATGCAAATTTTTCGAATTTAAAAAAACACTTGTCTAATGTAAAATAAAATTGACAGCACCATTATGCAAAAATATTTGGACTCTGTTGAAAATATTTTTATCAGTTTCGAATATTTTTTTATTCAATACTGGAATTGATAAGCAATTTGTGACAAAATTAAATGATTAGGGAATGATGAAATCCATAACATTGTTTTGCTCGGGATCTCTTTGATATTGTAAAAGACAAAGATGGCAAATATTCGTGTAATTAATATAGTAAGATGAAGGATGGTGCAAAAGTAGTGATGAAAATAAGACAGAGGACGTACGGATGATGAAGACAGGTAGAATAATACTTCACCATGAATTATATCAGCATATACACACAGGTATGCACACAGGTATACGCAGGTGTAGGAGTAAGAACCAATAGCACGTCACATTTCCACATTCACTTTTTACACATCCTTCATATCTTTTCGTCTTTTTGTTATGCATTCTTTATATTCATTTATAAAGAACTTTATCTGCATCGATTGCTAAAGTGTGCGAATCCGAAATCGGAAGATTGCCGGTAACTGTAACTCTTGATTCTTCAATATTTTTCTCACCATCCATTTCCAGTATATTTTCAGATAATAAAATATACAAATATATGAATAAGAGCCATTTATTCAATTATTTAGTGGGTAAATATATTATTTAAATTAGGAGATTAGCTTATGATGGAATAGCAAAGTTGCCCAACTCCACAACTATATCCTGTTGGGCATTGTCCATAGATACATCGTTGTAGTGGAGCGATATCATATGGACAGCAATAATTGTTCGCACTACATAGATATCCGGCAGGACATATACCATTCGCGCATGAGCCTAAACAAAGCTTTAATTAACTCTATTAGCATATTACTTCATTAATTTGTATAAGTTAATTGTACGATTAGTAACTTTCTGTTTATCACCAATGATCGATAAGTTTATAAAATAGGTGCATTAAATTGTATGGGAATTCCATATTTTTCATTGAATGTGTTTTTTTTTTTTTGGTTTTCTTTTTTGAAAATATTTATTGATTTTTCCTATAAAAAATCTCCTACAATTAATTAAAAATTAATTAATTTACATACTTAATTTAATTTGCATACATTCTAGATGATCTATCATCCAACTATTTCCTCATTTATTTTGCCTTTAATTTAGATCACATTAAATGACGCATTTTATTTTTGCCTTTAATTTCAGGTTATTAGTATACGTATGTAAATTAATTGTTATTTGTAAATTAATGTAAATGTAGATATGTAAATTAATTTTGAGTTTATTCTTATAGAGTATATTTTAATGAAATTTAGTACTGAATAACATTACCAGCACTTGCACCAATTAAACATCGACAGCAAGCGTTGTTAGCTGTGCACACATAACCACTGCTACAATAGCCACCACTACGACATCGTCCATTCGATGGTTCATATCCGCCACACACAGGTATCACCGCTAGAAAATATCAGCGATCTGCATTTGAGAGAGCTAATTGTTGATCACGATGAAAGTTTCGTGCATTTACTCATTACTATTGACTTTACTATATTACTGCAGACTTTACTTTGTTGTATTACTGTGGACTTTACTTCTTATCTACCTATCGCATCGTACCATACATTTATAGGTCGTTTCTTCTATCAATTGCTATAGTAAAATATCAAATATTATGCAAACTTCGATCTCGATGAGTTATGAATATATAATAGTCGTTAGAAAAGAACTCGTATTATTGAAAGGTAATTGTGACTTTTCAATCACTTTGTCGTGCCTGTTACTTTGCTGTAAAGAAATATTTTGGAGTATAAGAGTAATAGAATTGTGCTATAAATAAAAATGTTCTGCTATAAGTTGCACAGTTGTGCCATATATATATATATATATATATATATATATATATATATATATATATATATATATATATATATATATATATATATATATATATATATATATATATATATATATATATATATATATATATATATATATATATATATATATATATATATATATATATATATATATATAAACTATATATTATTCAACTATTCGCTACACAAAAGCAATAGTGAACATGAATTTATTTTGACGCATACAATACGCGATGTCATTTGACATCATTGAGCAGTGAGTAGCTTTGTGCCAACAACTAAGTTGGCAAATATGGAGTAATGCCAGAACTGATAAAGAGTACAACATAAAACTCCGTTTGCCACTGAACTTCAAAATTGACCGAAATGATGTTAAAACGATAGATGCAAAAATGGCCGAAATGGCCAAATATTGGCCAGCGGAGAGAGATCATAAGTGATCATCAGGCCGAATACGAGAAGCCTATATTGTCTGTAAAGGGCACAATTTCGCATTTTTTAAAAATTGGTGGATGTTTTTTCAAATTATCCCACTAACAATGGAAATATATTCGTTTTGGCAGGAAAATTTTACAATGTAATTTTTGTCACAAATCCATAGGTAATTTTATCTTTATTTCTTTATTTATTTTTATTTCAATTAACTGCTTTCTTTATTTTATTCTATTTATTTGCAATGATATATTATGTCATATATTTTTTAAAATTCGTTTTTGGTAATTTTCATTGGCAATGAGAACATAAAAATGGAAAATAATCAAGAGAAGGATAGTGTCTTTTATGTGGTTACAAATAATAACACTAAAAACACCATCACAATATTTTGCTGCCACACGGATGCCATCAGCTGGCAATAAGTGTTCTAATAAGCAAAGATGAGATGGGGAAAATGGCCAGTACCTATATCCGTCGTTGTCACTGTTTTTTCAAGCATAAAAGCATCTCATTCATTGTTTAATTTAATAACACAAAAAATAAATATGTGCATTGTATAAATTAATAATATTCGCATAAATGGTGCACAATAATCAAAGTGAGAGTGTTATCAAAAAAGTGAATGAATAAATTTTATTTATTTACGTATCGGCGTTGTGGTTGTAGTGATCGTCGGAAGTGTACAACAGAATCCATCAATACATGATGAGAGCGTATAAATCTAAACAGAAATATTTGTGTTTTAATCGAGGAAATTTTATATTCGTCAATAATTTTTGATTCATTTTCGAGAAATATTTTGGAAAATTTCAGCTTTTTTTTATGCACGATGAAATACTCTTAACGACTGAAATTCATTCAACTAATAGCGCGATTCATATTTAAGATTTATTGTATAAATTTATTCAAATTTTTTACTTAATTTATCTAAATTGTATTTTTATTTTTTTTGTGTTATTTATATTTGAATTTTTAATTAATTCGTATATGAATACGATTAATTTAGATATATATATGAGGAAGATAGAGTTAAAGATAGAGGTATAATCTCAAGCTAGTGTTTCTATTGCGCTTGTTTAACGCATAGGAAAGCTATATTATCGATACAATCAAGTAATCAAAGTCTCATTTTTACAATTCTGGTATAAACAGATAAAACTTTACAAATTATGCTCCAACCTAGGACTATCCACTTGCCAAAGTTTTCACTGAGTGGAAGCTGAAGGAAACGAGAAGGAGAAAACCGAATTTTTTCTTGGTTGTTATATATATATATATATATATATATATATATATATATATATATATATATATATATATATATATATATATATATATATATATATATATATATATATATATATATATATATATATATATATATATATATGAGAGCGTTCTAGAAAAAGTTTAATTTTGTTTCGTTTCAAACGTATCATACCTGAGTGCATTGCGCCGAAAAAGTACATGTCATACCGAGATATGTACCTTGATTTGAGCAAAGATATTTTTGTGGGCTATTGCTTGAACATGCTGCAATTATTTGTTTGATTGATTGTATTTTCATATTTTAACCTAGAATTAAAAATAGTTGTTTTTTAAAAAAAATGCAACATTTTTTCATGAGGTATTTTATTAATATTAATGATGTGGTACTGATCTATTTTCTTCATTGTTTTTTTTTATAATTTACTTTTTCATTAGAAATCTCTAAGCATTAAAATAAGGAAGGATATTATTTCGTAAAAGAGTTCGAATTTCTTCAAAAAAGAAAATGAATGGATGAGACGAGAGGAAATCAAATGAGAAAAGAATTTTTTCGATTATGTTTACTTTATAAATTATTGCTATTTATTGTTTACTCGATCCATTGTTTACTCGATTCATTTATTGTTTACTCGATCCATTCTAATTAATCAACGATGAGATAGATGGAGTAGTTAAGTAAATCAATAATTAGTAATCGAGAAACGCAAAAAAAATCATTTCTTTCATAAATGATCTTATTTCCGGTGGAAAAATAATTTCATGAAAAGAGATTCTCTGATTCGACTATTGTATAGTCGATTATCAACAATGATATGATAAGTTTCTAAAATCTTATCAAGATAAGTTTGAGTGATCTCAATAGGTAATATTACTCTTAGTGTATCATTTGCAAAGGATATCCTTTTTACTTCAAATAAATGTTTTTTATTGCGTTGAAGAAGCACTATCGTTGTTAGCGAATAATGAAAACGATAAAGACCGATTGGATTGAGGGCTTTTAGCATCGAAGACAGCTCATATTTACGAAAGAACGAGAGACTTTCTAAGATAAAATACGTGATTCTGATTAATAATATTTAAGTTGGCTAGTGATTATATTATTGCAGATTTCTTTCTCTAAAGTATAGAATTGCAAAATTTCTCCTCAAAAGTATAGAATTGCAAATTTTCTCCTCAAAAGGTACCGAATTATTAAATTGTACCACTGTCGAAGAATATTCTCAATATTTTTGGAGGAGAGGAAAATAAATAAAAATAAACGAACGTGTATAAGAATAATATTGATTAGGATAGCTTCCACAAAGATAGTAAATTGTCGCTCGTTTCGATTTTGCGATGAATTCGTTGGAATTGGACGACGATGCGTGGGCGGCGAGGAGCATCGAGACTAACATGCTCGTCGAGTAAAGCTTCATTATGGAGATAGAAGTGTATCGAATACTGAAGTAGCAAAAAAAAATGAACAAATCGAGTAATCAGTAGAATAATCCATACCATTACATAGTCCACACTAGTACAGTGATCCAAATCAGTACAGTAATAAAAATTAGCAAATGCGATGAATTGACTAGCCAGTAGATAGCCGCTAAAGCGACCAATAGTTTCTAGTTGTATTCATAAAACTTTCATCTATAACAAATAGATAGTTGATATAACTTAAAAATTTATAGATTGCAGCGTATGCATATTTTTTTAGCACAGGTAAATTAGCTCAACCTGTCTCACCTGGAAATAACAATCAAAGAGAAGCGAACTTCATTATCGCCTAATTACAAACAATTCTTCAAAGATGCGTAAAAATAATTAATTTCTTTTATTTAATTATTTTTTTTACTCTTTTATTACAAAAGTCTCTTAAGATAATCAGTTAAACAGTTTCATCTATATAAGGAAAGAATATTTGCATAAAATATATTTATACGTATGAAAAAAATTTCTTTAATGATAAGGATAAACCTTATTTGAATAGTTTATTTTTTTGGGATTTTTCAGCTAAGTTTACAGGTAATCAAAATTTAATAAGAAGGTAAATAATTAAGAACGAATTATATAATACAACAGTTTTGAACTTAATGAAATGACTATTACAAAGAAGGAACAATTCGACAAATAGATCGAACAATGATAAAATTCTTTTTATGCCGACTTATCTATCCTATTTCTATCAAAGAACAGAATTTTTTCAATGACGGCTTCTAGACGATTACCTTGATCACCTTAATAGGTAAAACCTTCAGGTATTATACTTACCAATGATTAAATAATCCTAATATATCTAAGACAATGCTATTTGCAATACTCTCGAGGATTTTTTATTGAGTATGGCAAATACTGAAAATTTTTTTGTGAAGTTATTTTTAGGGAAGAATTGTGTGAACGAATTTATTGAAGCTATGGTGAGCCATATTGAATTACGGCAATAGTGATATGAGGCGGATGTACGATGTTGACTATAAATATGTTGAGGAAAAGCAGTTCTTTGTTTGATTTGTATTTTAGTGTCGTCACTTCACATACAAACATGATCAACTCTTGAAGGTTATTCTTTGATGATTCATAAAAAAATACAACTCAGTGATTCTCGTCTTGAATCGACGATCCAATGAGACGATATTGACTTCAAATATCAAACCCTCTAAGGGTATTGTTTACATGAGAAAGAGTCAGTAATTGCAAACAATATCAAGTGCATTACGATTGAGTTTCTAGAGATTTCTGCCTACAAATCCTTCAGTCCTAAAATTTGATATTCTTTGCGGATGATGACATTATCAATACGACGATCGACATTATGACTAAATGTTCCAGAAAATCTAGATTAATTCAGCGTATTTCAAAAACATAGAGATGGGAGAGGGAAGGAGTCCGAGTCTCTCATATTTATAAATACGGACCGGATATTTCGTCCAAGTTTCGAGTAGAAGCACTGTGATGAAGGCGAAGACAAACTTTACTTAATTTTCGAGGGAAATTTACCCGATTTTCACTTCAAATATCAAGGCATCCATAAAAATTTTTAAAATTTATCCTCTATTTTCGAATATTTTTTCAATAGTACCTCAAAAATCGATGAAAAAAAAAAACCGATGCTAAGAGCTTAGAAGTTGAGTAAACAAATATCGTATTCGGTACTCATTCATTGTTGTTTGCCCTCCTCTAATATCCGGTCCTCGTCTTGCAATACGCAATCATTTGTTAATCGTTTAGTCATCTTTCTTTACGCTATATTTCCATTTTCTAAGTTATATTCCTTAACAAAATCTCAAACACCTCGCCCAAGAAAAGGACGTCTGCAAAACAAGAAAATCTTGGTCTATGGGTTCAGTGCAAAATCTTCCCTTGGCACACTTATATTCCCTTCCCAATCCCCTTCTCCCTCTCCTTATATGGACTCTATCAGACCCTTTCAAGCATTTCAATCTCAGACCATCTCTTCGCTGATGGAACATTTGTGTGAAATATACGAACTGAAGTCGAAAATTGGTCTCTTTCAAGTGTTGAAATGGTAGCTATCTACAGGTGTACAAAGAGCCGCATAGGCACCTCAAGCTGAGATTCTGACTCCCCAATCTATATTCGTTACGGCCATTTCAGAATTTCAGAACGGAGCTCTCTGTTGAAATTCCCACCTATCTAATCTGTTCCACTCTGATCGGTTGTGATCCACTACAGTTTCAATCAAAGTTTGAAATGGGATAACCGTGATATAGATATGGTCACAAGCTGATGATAAAATAATATGCAAAGAAAGCAATAGAAGCAAGCTTTATTGAAACATAAAAAAGCCAAAAAAATGTAAATCAAATAAATGCTAGATTTTAAAAAAAAATTGTGGAATGCGCAATGAATTATAATAAAACACCAATCGATCGGCTATTCTTTCATGGATGAGGCGATAAATATTTGTGCGATAACAATGCAATGCAATGCAATACAATGCAATGCAATACAATGCACTCCATTCAACAATATGATCGCTTTCATATAATAATGTAATTCACCTCTTTTTCGACCGATAACAATAAGTAAGCACCACACCTAAAGCCTATTTGAAAAACGTTGCAATAAAAATCTCTTCCACAGATTTTTTTTTTAAAGAATAAATGTGCAATTTTGGAATGCAACAAAATTTTGAAAGAATTTCACAAAATTTGCCAACAAAAAAAAAACTATACAACTGAAATTGAAAATCGATCATTTAATTTGACTCATAATTTTTATTGATTAAAATCATTTTTTTTTTCGAAGTGAAATTTATAAAATTCGAAAACTTCGAAAAATTTTTTTCACAAATCAATCACTTCATTTTTAATATTCATATATTTCGCCATTGAATTTCTAATTGAATCACATAATACAAATGAATAGAAGAAGCGAAATATTTTGTGCCGGGTTTTTTTTTTTTTTTTTTTGTATGTGCGCGTTGAACAAAACGAGATCGGCATTAAAAAATTCTACCAAGAGAAAGGAAGAATCCAAGAAAAAGCGAAAATTTAGTTTTTTTTTTTTTGTAATACTTGCGAATGAAAAAAAAAATCGCTAAATGGGCGGGCGCCTATTGGACTATACTTTCGATTGCAGCCGTTACGTCGAAGAGACGCTCTGTGTTTTGTCCATTTAATTTGTGCTCTTTGGGAGGATGTCTCTCGGCTTGAACATCGAACGTCCACTCGCCGTTGAAGTGATCAATCCGTGGCTTCACCTATAATTATACCTGTAATTGCATATCGACCTCACATTGCAAATATTATTTAGTATCGAAATTCTTTCATTATTCAAAGTTGTTTTATTGAAAATTTTACCGCAATACTATCTGTTTATGCCAAACGTCTTGCACTAGCCATACAGAGGTTGCGAGGGACAGAATGATGTAAAAGAAGAGAGAGTGCATTGACAGTATCATAAAGACATAAAAAATGAATTAAATTACATACACATCAATCAGACAGACACACACATACATACACACAAAAAACCACATACGAGAAATAGAATGTGATATTGCAAAAGAAAGCATCGGGAAAATTCATGCCCCTCATAGTCATTATGACCACCATAAACTCGAAATATGCTACCAAATGCTTGGCTCATAACCAACAACATAATATCATAGATAAATCATTTTTTCTTTCAGTTGACTTTTAGCAACTAAATCTACGATAAGAAAAAATTACAAAAAATTTGCAATGCAATCATATGACATGAAACTATCAATGTTGACCATTAAGCATTAACGATTATATAAAGAACCATAGTAACCAAAAGAAAACCAATCGAAGAACGGTAGAAACCATTTCAATACATAATAGAAATTTTAAAACGTTGCAATGTTTACAAAAATTTGGCTTTCGAGAATGGCATGAAAGAACCCATTAAAATCTTCATTTACAAATTTGGGTAAGCAAAATTACAAAGTACCTAACCACTATCCCACTTCCACTATCACATATAAGTTATATTCAACAATAGAAATAATCATAAAGTTCCAAGTAAAAGTAAATTACTCCTCAATATTACTATAAGCATAATAAGGATATTTGCTTACCACTTTTCTTGGAATGTTTTACCAAAAAAAAAACGGATTATCATCTGTAATAATCGTTGAAAGCGAATTAGTTACTAAAATTTATTTCTTTATTCATCGACTCCTTCGTCGATTTAAGTTGAAGTTGGAGAAAAAATTTTCAAAAAATAACTGATAAACTTATGAAATGTTTCGTTTCTTTAATACCAAATTTTAGTTGAAATAAATATTAAATGCTCAGCCAAAAATCCAGTCGTACATCCAAAAAATAATATCGAAGAAATTCCCATGATTCAAGAAATCCTATCCATTTATTCCTCATACCGATCGACGATACATTCAAAAACTCACTTATAGTATATATATATATATATATATATATATATATATATATATATATATATATATATATATATATATATATATATATATATATATATATATATATAAATCTGCTCAAATTGTGCCCATCCAAATATATCGCAAAAATTACAAATTTGAAAAGGATTTTAATTTATTTATTTCTCTTCCAAAAATTTGAGTGGAAAAGTTCTAAGACAATCAATGATATAGCCGAATGAGTATATATTTATTCTTGGACATTTTGTATTATTTTCAAAAAATTTTCGATAGTTTTAGCTAATTATGCATTAAAATAGCTCAATCAATGAAATGAAATATGACCTGTTGAAGGCCGAGTTCGATTTTCGATCGTTCTCTCATTTCATATTTCTTTACCTTTCCTGAAACGGTCAACGGAAAATCCTTCTCGCCTTTGAATAAAATATATCGCGGGATTTTGAAATGTGCAATCTGCAAAAAGATTCATTGCAATATTCACTTTTTTCATTTGTTTTAAAAGAATAAAACAGAAAGAAAAAAAATGCACTTTACAAATTCAATCAAATTAGTGAAAATAAGAAAATATTTTAAATAAATAAAAAAAATATTTATTTTTATTTACTTCCACATTCAGTTGTAAAAGTTTATTTATAAGTTTTTCTTTTTTACTAACTCTTTTGCTTTCCTTCGATTAATGTAACTGACATCATGCTGAAAGAAAAGAGAAAGAGCTGAAAAAAAAAGAAAGAAATGAAGAGTTTTTATTATTATATGTGTGTTTTTTTTTAATGATAACATAGATATTTCATAATCTCACTTCATAATAAGATGGCTCTAGACATTACAAATGAACGAAAGCCCGACGGAGTGCAAATGATTATCGACAGATATAAACAACAATATTTCCACCTGCAGCTTATGATATAAGAGAATCAATCTAGGCGTCCAATAATTTTTTATATTTATTATTGAGCCTTATCCATCGAAAAAAAATCTATTTATCAGCACTGATATATCATCTATCCATCATTCGATACCAGCTGATATCTATGCATTATCATCAACCTATCATTGTTTTTATATGCGTGACAAGTTCCTCAAATAAAGAGCTAAATCTCACATAAAATGTTTTTCCGATTTCTTTCAGGCTGCTCTTGATTGTTATGAACAAATAACCAGTAACTCTGATTTTTTTACCGATATAAGAATATACTATAGATAATTTAATTTAGGACTTATGACACTATAATTGCATTTACCTGTTTTAACTAATAATTGCCTTAGAGAAATTAACTAACTCAGGTTAATTAACATATAGGAATATTCACCTGAAAGCATTTCCTCACTTCAGATGATATAAATAAGCTTTATGCCTATACCGCCATAAGATTCTCCATAGAAAAAAGAGCAAATGAATTTATATACACCTACTCGGAAATAATTCGCCAAAAATTATTTCTATGAGCGAATTTTTAAATTTAATAAATATAATATCGCGAATACTTACTCGTCCTTTGCAAAAATCACGAATATCTTGCTCGGTTATATTTTTTGCCTCTTCATTGAGCCGGATCCATGCACAAACAACTTCACCATATCTTTCATCAGGTACTCCAACAATCTAAAAATTATACACTTTGTCATAGTAATAATTATATGCGAAAACATTCATATCAATCCCTTACCTGGTACTTGCCCTATCATACCTGTTAACAACTTGAATATTAATTTCATTGAAAAACGTTATGAGTGCTTCCCTAATTTCAAGTAACGCAAATTTACCTGCGTATGCTTTATTACCTAGAGAGTCTAAACCGTCACAATTAGGCGAAACGTTCAAAAATGAAATGCATGTAATATTAATTATTATATAATTGTAGCATTATGCAAATTTGAGAAAGAAAAATACGCTAATTAGCGTTGTTATTTGAGGGAGGGGTGATATATATATATATATATATATATATATATATATATATATATATATATATATATATATATATATATATATATATATATATATATATATGGTACCGAGGAATGGTATATTCGCGCCCTTCTAAGTCCATATACCAGTTGACGATTGAACAACCAACAACGGAAGAGATCGACGATCACTTATGGCGCAATCTCATATAATGAATAGATATTGATGCGAGATAATGCTATGTCGTCGAAAGAAATAAAACAAATAAACGAGTCCCTATGACAACAAGAAAGAAAATAAACAGCGAAAATATATGTAAAGAGACATACCTGTACGTCTTCAATCATTGGATGACGGAAGAGATATTGCTCCACTTCGGTGGGATAAATATTTTCACCACCACGTACGATCATATCCTTTTTCCGGCCAACGATACTCACTGTACCGTTCTCATGCATTACACCAATATCTCTATAAACAAACCATCTAGTGAACAAATATATTTTTAGCTGCAAGCATAATAGAGTTATACTTGTATCCAATAATAGTATAAATTTTGAAATGTCAAGAAATGTGATTATAAGTTTAAACCTTCGTAGTAACAAGTAAAAAGGTGATGAATATTTTGCGATGCTTGTCAATTAAGAACACTTAAATGATTTATGAAGATATATAAATAGCTATTTATGCTCAACATGTAAACTTCATTTCCTCTCAAAAAATAGTCAATTTACAGTCGATCATCTCGGTAATACAACAATTATCTTGATTATATAACCAATGTTGTATAGATAACACAAAGAAGAATGACGTAAATGTCACTTACATTATTCTAAAGCAATCAACTTTTCTAACAACAATCAAAACAGAGAATTGAAAAGACAATATTATCATACAAGGGGCCGCCTAGAATCATGTGGTGGTATAGTATTCCCCTGCTCCACCCCCTCCCCCCTCGATCTGCATACCTCTGGGAAGAGAGTTGCTCTTGCGTTTATAGAATGATGGAAGAAAGCAAATAGCTTGGTGTTCAGTGTTGAATTACAAAATAGAATCGCGCCCAAGTAAAATTTCATCTAACTATCTATGAGGAAAATATTTTTACATTTATTTCGCTAACCGATAAAGGTAACGAGTAAAGATTTACCTCTATTTAAATGTAAAAATTAACTGCTGTAATAAATATGAGAAAATACCCGGTATGATACCATCTGTCGGGAGTAATCTCGGTTTTTGTCATATCTTCGCTATCCCAATAGCAACGCATTACCGAATAACCTCTTACTAGCACTTCACCTCGTTCACCTCTCGGTAATACGGTACCATCATTGCCAACAATCGCCGACTTAAAATAATATTTACATATAATTTATCACTTTTTCTTTCAATAATTTATATGCTATCTCGATCAATTTACTTTTTATTTCCATGAAGATTTTTCAACAAAAGAAACGAAATTCTATTTTTTTCAAATTCTAAAGTTTTCTAGTAGAAATACAACTAGCGATTTAACGTACAAATGAGAGGTTCCCAGTGAAAATTCTCTACGATTAATTCGGCATTACATTGTAATGTTTAACACAATAGTAATATTACTTATAAAACGTTCCAATCGAACTCTTAAAGTAATTTTGAGTACAACTGCTAAGCATATTCGGTGTATTTTTGAGCATTTGAATCGAGTTCCGCATATACCACATAAAAGAGTATCATCATCTGCGCTTTGCGTGAGGCATTCCCAACCTTGCAATAGGTAGTAAGTCGTTGAAACACCAAAACTTCCCGACATAGAATGCAACTTCTTCAAATTAATCGCTTTGGAATGCTAAATTATGCCACCATGCAAAATTGCTGCTTGATTGGAGCACCGGAAATACCTTTTTCTGGATGTGCTTAGTTTCTTTGCAGTAGTGTTCCCCACAATGTATAGAAAGGATTGGAGCGTTGTTTGAATGAGGTGGGGCTTTATTCGAGCTTTCACAATATCTAAATCACAAGCCAAAAAAAAAGAAACCTCAAGGTGATCCATGATATGTCCAACAGATTTGATACGTTCCTCAGGTGGATCATCTCGTACCGACATATACGACACAGGACTAGTTTCCGTAGTTCCATAGCAAACCTGCAAACATTGAACTTTTATGGAGCCGAGATTACTCGTTCTTTAATTTCGGGATTTGCGATGCAAATCAATCAATGAAAATCAGATTCGATCCTGTGACGGGATCATAAGAACTATTGTACTGATATAATATGTGAGGAAGGAGGGGGGGGGGACGAGGAAGGGAGAAGCTCATAAAGATTACTGCATTTTCAAATGTACTCGTTAATGAAAGCGATAATATTTGAATTTATTGGTTCATATAACGCTTGTAACCTTTCATTTTATCTCCTCCCCTCCTTTGCTATGCCCTCCCCATCCCATTTTTACCAATACGAAATCGATCTTTAACTGAGCCATCTACTAACAGCAGAAATTTGAAAAAAGTAAATATCTTTTCATACAAGTGCATGCATAAACGAGCGTCTTGTGTTCACCAATGGAATGAGTTTGTAGCTATAAGTATCCTTAAATACGACCGATTGCTATGCTAAAGTAAGACAACTTCCCCAGAAGAGGGGAAAAGGAGGAAGGGGGAGAGTGAAAGAAGGGGAGGAGATGCTGTTTTCAGCAAAGCATTCAATTGAGAAAGAGGCATGTAAATAGGCAGCATTGCATTCTTACCTATATGCCGCTTGACAGTATCTATCAGTCGCCTATCATTATTGCATCTATTATTCAACTTTGTATTATTTTAGAGTAAGAAGTTTTATCTCTACTTAACATATATAAATTCGCTAATTTCAACGAGTATTTACGATCCTTGTGGAGATATCCTCTATCAGAAACTATTAAGCGGATTAAAATCACTATCATTAGAGTTAAGTTTATTATTGCTTAGAATTTTGCGACTGTTGGCTTTACGCTCTATTTTTATGTGATAGGCTTTCACTTTTTTTGTGCAACAGATAAAATAATAACCGATCATATTTTTTGCTTTTTTTATTGCCTCTTTAAGACTATTTTATTATATATATATATATATATATATATATATATATATATATATATATATATATATATATATATATATATATATATATATATATATATATATATATATATATATATATATATATATTTGTGTATGTTTCCCTAATATTGGACAGCGGATAAATAAGTGAACATATAAACAAGTAGACGAAATAAGTGAGTTAATAAAGAGATAAATAAATAAATAAATAAATAAATAAACAAATAAATAAATAAATAAATAAATAAATAAATAAATATCAGTTTCAAGTTTATCAAAGTAACTGATGCGAAGTGATCTCATTCCGCATTTGCAAATGATCGGACAAGAAAAATGCTGAAGAAAAAAAAGTAACCTGCAAATCACGCATGCCAAGTTCTTGCACTAATCGACGACACAGAGCAATAGGACATGGTGCACCAGCGACAAATCCTTTGAAATAATCATAATTCAATCATAACATTTAGAAAAAAAACCTTTACACGATCATAAATAATGATAGATATTTAATGAATTAAAAAAAATCAATACTCTATCATATGCTGATAAAAATTCCACAACGATTAAGCTAGTATATGGAAATATTTTTCGTTATTTTCAATTTTTCGTTTATTCATAAATCTCTATATTTTCCTTTCTATTTTCAAAAATTTCCACATTTATTTTCAGTAGAAATTGTAGCCTTTTAACGCAATGATTTTAAAATTATAAGCAAGAAAAAAAAAGATCTCAAAAGAAAAAAAAAAGAAAAGAAAATATAATAAAGCTTTTTTTTTTGAAATAAACGGAAAAAAAATTTTTTAATGAAAATAAAATTAAAAAATTTTGTAATGAAAATATGATTTAAAAAAATAATTGCTATTATAGAAAAGAACCTGAGAAAATTGATGAATAATCGAATTCTGAATAGCGTGGATGATTTAACATATCGATGAACATTGTTGGTGTTCCATATACCGTTGTACACCTGTAATTCACGTGCTCATAAACCGGAAATATGCACTTTGAACAGTTGAATGAATGGCATTTTTTTTTAAAGAAGAGTTCATTGAAGTGTAATAATTATCGCAAGTGAATAAATATTTCAATGGTATTTTCAAAAAAAAAAAAAAAAAAAAGAGAAAGAAAGAAATAAAAGAAAGAAAAAGAAATGATGCCTCATCTATCATTTATTGTTTCCTGAGCATGTAAATCATAATAGTTGGAATGAATGACAGCGAATAGATGAGAAGAAATACAAGGAAAAGAAAGAAAATAAAAATGAGAAAAGGAATTAAATGAAGAAATTCTGGGAAAAAAAATCTGCTTAAGAAGATTAGAGTAAGTAGAGAATTTCCAATACAAATCTTGTATAGTTTTTTGATGATTTCTATTTTTATTTATTCTTTAATTTTTTTACACTTCCATATGCCTATATGAATCGATAGCAGTTTATCAACAAATTCTGTTACAATGGTTTCTCTATTTTATCTCTAGCCTAACATGAAATATTTCTTTATTCATTCAAATATTCAAAAATTTTGTACCTATTTAAATATTCAAAACATTGGCAACCTTGTTGACGACCGCTTTATCAAGTAAGCCATCAACGAAAATATTTCATTTCGAATGAAAATAAATTCGATATGTTACCTCTTACAAGTATTCTTTTACTGATTAGTAGGTTTCATTATTACAACAAAAAACCGTTAGTGACGCAGCATTTATAGAGCATATGTTATATGAACCATGCCAATTGCCATTCAATGCGTAGCGATTTGCACGGAGAGACATTTGCGCCTCAGGTTGATTAGAAAAGAAAATAGATAACATCTACTATTGCAAATCATAGCAATCACATTTGAGATTTTAAGTACAATGCTACAAACGTTGAGACGAATGCTTATGTGATTCGATCACTTGATCAATTATCGATGATCAACGGTTGATTGCCATTTCGACTAATACTTCATAATGGCATAGCTTTAATTAAGAGATGCCTTATTAAAGATATTTAACTAAATAGTAAGATGTTAGTGGATATTGAAGAAAAAGTTGACGTACCTTTCTTCGTGGATCGCTTGAAGGGCGGCAAGAGGTTCGAATGATGGTGCCGGAAAGACACATGTTTGCAGATGAATGCATGCATTTAGACTTCCCATTACGCAACCAAAACAATGATAGAGTGGATTTGGTACACAAATTATCGTTCGCTGCAATATTCCGCATTTCAGATTGCCTTTTTCTGAAATGACTAAAAATTTCATTTGAGAAATTTTTCTTTCAATTATTTTTTTATTTTTTTAAAATTTTTTTGCAAAGTGAAAAAAAATTTTCTTTTCTTTATTTTTTTTAATCTATTTTATTTTTTTTCTATCTTTTCTATTATTTTATATTAATATTTTCTTCGATGAATAATATCAACTCATGATTAATATAATTGTAGGCATACTTTTTCGCTATATCCAGCTCTTCGTCCAATGAAATATGCATTGTTGACAACATTGTGATGCGTTAACGTTGCGCCTTTTGGAACACCTGTTGTACCCTAAACGCATACCTTTTATTAATATTCATTTTCAAATAATAATAATTCATTGTAAAATAAAATTTTTCTTTGGAATTTTATATGGCTGTCATTTTAGAAAAATCGAATTACACCTCCAACGTTCCGCCTTTTTGACAATTTACTTTGTAAATCGCATCAAAGGTGTTATATAGCCTATTATAGTCTTGTATACAACCTATATAGCCTAGTATTTTTCTATGAGAAAGTTTCACTCATTTAGATTAAAACAATAAAAGTTTATTCATCTATGGATCTTACAAGAAAACAAAAATCTAATGACTCCAAAATATACTTTTGCATAGATTTCGGTGAGAAAAACGATCGAGCAAGAAGGAAAATAAGCGAGGAAGCAATTATATGGAAGGCCATTTCGGCAAATGAATTAAAAATTAAATTTATAATCGCTAATTAAATACCCCTGCAACAGAATTTCCCTCAATTTGCTCTTATGTAAGAGATCAGACTTTTAGGAAATCATAATTCTATATATATATATATATATATATATATATATATATATATATATATATATATATATATATATATATATATATATATATATATATATATATATATATATATATATAGTTGGATAAATATGAGTCTGTATTGTTAAACGACTCTGAAATAAAATTATTAAATGCGATGCAGATGAAAATGAAGCAATAGAAACGAACACTTGTATATTGTATATTGACGGGATCATCCGGTTGCACTTGCCTTTCGATATCTGCGAGTTTAATTCGATCTTCTTCGGTGCCCATTTTAATCACTTCCGAATATTTCCACGCTCCTCTGAAAAAAATTTCTTTTTCATGAATCTCTTCAATTTGAATTGATTTAAAATAAAAATTTATTCCTTAATATTTAATAAATTGGTGATTTGGATAATCTCTAAGCAGAAATGAAATGAGTTCGCAAAGAGGTCAAAATTTTTTCGACTCTCACACTTTTTTTTTCTCTGAGCGAAATTTCATCTTATTTCTATGAACGATTTCTCCGATTAGCTTTTCTAAGGAGATCTTTTCAACCCCCCCCCCTCCCCCTCCCAATTTTTGGACGGTATTTCAAAACGATATTAATAGTGAGCAGGTAAGGGTAAGAGAGAAAGAGAGAAAGAGAGGGAGGAAAAGAGAGGAATTTGAGATGATAACGAATATAATGTTTTGAATATCAGTTCACTTTACATTTATTCAGAACTTCCTTCACAAAATCGTTTGTAGTTTGTGCTTTTCACTATTGAGGGCATACCTGTCTTCCCTAGTCAAATTTACGCAGGTGATGAATTATGCTGTCAAAAAATGGGAAAAACGTGATTTCTCAATTGTTTTTTCTCCTAATTTGCGGCTATTTTTCAAAACGAATCACGGTATTTTTGTATCATTACTAGTAGTTTACCTATGCGAATGCGTTCGTTAAGGTATGAGGTAATTTTCCACTGAGGTAAAATACTATGTGATAAGAAGTTGAAGAAAAATAGGCATAAGTTGACGGTTAACCTCAATCATCATTGATTCAATTCGAACTGAAGCGATGATTTAATATGCTTCAATTCTATCTATAAGATACAAATATCATAGTAAAAATTGAAAAAAAAAGGAACAAACCTATAAGCTTTCTGATCGTCAATAATAATAAAATGGCGGAAATTTGGGAAATTATGCGATGACATCTCTCCACGACCTTCAGGTTTAAGTACCAGTTCAGGTATTATATCGGATACGGAAGCGTAATAATTCGATTTCTTGAAGCCAGGTGGAGCGATCAACGCTTTTATACCGACTTTTTCGAGAGCAAATTTCAACTCTTCCGATTGATATGATGGATTTATATTTACCTGAAATTAATTTTTTTTTTCTAGTCTCAAGGGGTTATATTTTCCACTCTTAATTTTCATACTTTCACAAGATGATTTAAGGTGTGGAAAAAAAAAGAGGAATAAATCCTTCAATCAATAGAAGAAAAAAAAACCCATTCACCAATGTCATAAATTTGAGAATTCCACCGAAAAATGGATTCAAAGCAAGACGATATCATAGAAATTTTCTAGAAGACTTCTACCTCTTAAGTTAAATTAGTGAAATTATTATTTGAATGATGAATTATTCAAAAAAAAATTTTTTTTTACGAGAATGAAATTTTTTTTCATTTGAACTATTATCCCCCCAATATATATCAAAAATATGTGTTATTTTCTCTATGGGTTTATTCGATTTTAATAAATGCTTGAAAATTCTATTGTTTCTTCTATTATTGCCCATCAACGAAAATCCACCTCAAATTGAATAACATTCACCAATAAAAAATACTATATTTTAATTAATATGTTCGATTATCAATACAGCATCATGTGGTTTAAATAGATCATTACAGTATTCGACTATTGGCCTATCTATATAGCACTATGAGGTATAAGTAGACGATTACAGTATAGATTATAGTACTCGATGCAAGTTATTACTCACCATAATCATACCAGCTAATGCCGTACCGAATTGACATACAATCCATTCGTATGTATTTGGCCCCCACATTCCGACACGATCACCACGATCCAATCCCAAATGAATTAAACCGGTCGCGAATTTTTCACACTAGACAAAAAAAAACTTCTAAGATATTTATATTATGGGAAAAATTTCAAATGATTTCGGCAACATTTGCATCAATATTTGATGAATGTGAACACAAAGTGATAAGAAAGTTTTTTTCAACGTTTTTATTGAAAATTTTTTTCTTTTCTCTTTTTTTTGTTGAGAGAGATTTTACACTAAAATTGGCAAAAAAAATGCACTGTACATCGATCGTTTTCTTTTTTTTTTTTTAAACGATGGAAACATTAGAGAAATTTCCTTTCAATGTAAATATTAATGTTGACTTACATTATAAAATTGTTTATGTATGAATTGCATTGCAAAAAAAAAAAAAAAAACGAACGAACGAAAATGCAAAAATAGACAATAAAATTATTGAGGAAATTTTCGAAGGATTCTTTGATTTGATAGAGATTGTTGGAAAAGCAGAAATAAAGATAGAGTCTATTCGTCTAAGAGTCTATTTGTCTAAGAGTCTAAGAGTATACCACATCTAAGAGTCTATTCGAAATTTCCTTAAGATTGCCCTTTCGGTTCTTGTTTTACCTAAAGGTCTCGGAAGTCTCTGTCGAGAAGAAAATAGTCTTTTTACAATTTAAAAAAAATTTTTTTTTTGGTTGTGTCTTACAATAAAAAAAAAAAGTCTTACACTAAAAAAATTTTCCCCTTGAAAAAATTTATAAGAAATTTTTCATCGAGGAATACTTTTCATTCGATATTTTACAAATTGACGCAGTCAATGAAAAAAAAAACAATAGAAACTGAATAATTAAAATTGAAGTATAATAAAAAAAAAAAAATGAAACGATTCTATAAAATATGCAAATCGCAAAAAAAAAAACTCACGTCATGTAGAAGTTGTTGATAAGTTTTTCTAATACCATCACGCTTGAAGATAACGAATTCTCGATTCGGTACCTAAATATTTTTGTAAACGAAGTAACAATTTCATGCAAAATTTTAATAATATTAACAAAATTACATTATGCAATTTTTATTAATATCTCATTAATTATGTGTTTTCCTTTTCCTATTATATAAACCTTGCGATGAAATATGCTTGAAAATTTTGAGAGAAGAATTTTTATCCCAGCTTATATTGCAGTAGATTTCCAGAAAATTTATGAGTCGTTGAAGATTGGCTTCATCTTATTTCCCCGTTTCTCTATCCTCCTCTCCCTCTCTTCCCCGATCGTAATAGAACAATTTAATTTGAACGAATTCACTTAAATTGTATTATAGTTCCTCAATTATCATCATACCTCATGATTTCTTTTTTGTTATTTCATTACACATTGAGATATTGAGCAGTTTTATAGAAATCTCTTAGTGATTAATGATAAAGGTGAGGAAGAGCGTAAAACTGAAATGAGAAATATCGATGAAACGAAATGAATAACCTGATCGGCGGCCATTCGAAGACGATCGCCAACTGTATCGAAGAGTAGAGCCACATTCGATAGGCCATGCACATAACTTTTACGTATCGGTTGTGCGGCTGCATTTTCCGACAAAACGCTTTCATCACCATTTAATGGCGTTTCTAAATTCACTTAAAACATTATAAATTCTTTTTTTTTTAATCATTTCTATTGCTCATTCGATCAGCCTCAATCTTCCACTTATTCACTTAACTTTGTATAACTTATTTACTCAGAACTAAATTTTTAAAAAATATTCCCCATTTTTTTCTTTTAGTCTTTACACTAATCGAAACTTTTTCTATATCTGCAACCATGTGAGAGAGAGAGAGAGAGAGAGAGAGAGAGAGAGAGAGAGAGAGAGAGAGAGAGAGACAGAGAGAGAGAAACGCAATAAAATTGAAATTGTTAATGATTGATTTTCCTGAATTTCTATATAGCCTCTTATGGTTATCCTTTTTTGATGCAAATAATCCGAATATTTATAAAGATATATGAGTGAGGAAATAGACATCATATTGGCCATAAGTAATGCTTTTTCTTTTCAAAATAATCCCTTTATATCAGTAAAAATATAATTGTTTATTAAGCGTGATTTATAGTGGTGTAATTTTTGAATCAACAAAAAGAAATTTTGAAGAGAATAAAGTGAAAACAATTGGATATATAAGTAAATAAAATATAAAACGACTAACCGATATGCATGATGAAGCTACGATTGTCACTACACACTTTCGTAAAAGAGTTGATGATATTCGCCCACGAATTGCGCAAACGTTCCGTTTTGTTAATTACCTGTAATCATTTGCCAATATACTCTTCAGGTAGCAAAACTTTTTTGTCGATTATTTTATTCGGAACTTTAGTCGATTTAGTCGATATTCGGCATCTTTATTGTTGTTCTATTGTATGTATATTAGATTCGATTAAGTGAAACAATGATCACTAATTTGTGAAATTAAAATGATGCAACAAACGTTTCAATCTGATTTCTTCTGTTCTTTTAACGATCTCTACTCGAACAATATATCGACCATTAGTAATTTGGGTGGGTGGATGACTTAAGAGTGGGGGGGGGGGGGGGGGGGGGGGGGGGGGAGAGAGGAAGGGTGGGAGGAGTGGGGGGGGAGGGAGGAAGGGAGGATTGGAGGGATTGAGGGTTGAGATGGGAAGGAGGGTTGGGGGAGGACGAGGACTGAAAGGAGAGGGAGAGGGAAAGGAAAGAAGTAACTCAACTTAGATTAGTAATTAATATTATAAGAGAGGATTACTTTAGATGCAATTCTCAACTCAAAATAATTGAAATGCTCAATGATAAACGAATCTCAAACTTCTCTTACTTCTTAAAGAACTTAAATTTAAAAAAAAGTATTTGAATAAGCTATTTTAATAGCATATCTTAAATACTCTTAAAGAAAAAAGAAAAAGAAAAAGAAAAAATGAAAGAAAGAAAAAATAGAAGAAAAAAAATTGAAAAAGAAAAAGTGAAAAAATGAAAGAAGGAGAAGAAAGAGAAGAAAAGGAAAATGAAAGAAAGAGAATTGAAAAAAAGAAAAAAAAGAAAAAAAAAGAAAAGAAAAAGGAAGAACGAAAAAATTGGAGAAAAAAAGAAAAAAGAAATGGAAAAAAAGTGAAAAAAATGAAGAAAAAAAAAAAGAAGGAGAAGAAACTATAGTATATATCGAATTCGATAGTGATAATACGACTAACACATCAACTATGATGATATATACACTACACTTCAATGGATATTTGAGTATAACAAACATTTTTTTTTCAACGCCAAAAAAAAAAGAACATATAACGTAAACATATAGCTCTAATATATGTAGATTTGATCTACGAGTTTCGTTAATAGCAATTTATCTAGAGATCTGATCTAACGATTTGATGTACTGTAGTTCATAAGTTTATAGAACCATCATATTAGGTAAAAAAAAAAACTTTACGAAATATTCAAAAAAAAAATTTTTTTTTGGGTAATTATTCAAAAATTTTCAAAATTTTCGATTTTTTGATATTTACATAGGTAATTTCATTTGATGATATGCATAATGCTGAATAGAATCGACTGATGAATTAGTTGTGTACTATTAATATTATATAATAAATAATATAAAAGAATGCGAATTTTTTTGCAAATAAATAAATCCATACAAATTTTTGAATAATTTCAATAAAAATGAAAAAAAAATTTATATTATGAAATAAAAGTAAAATATAAATATATGAAAAAAATAAAATAAGAAAGAAAAAAAAAAGAAATATTGAAAGTTTTTAAATAATTCAACGAGAAATAATTCATAAATATTTTAAAAAATTACGATATCAAATAGATAGATAAATAATTAAATAAAATGCCTAAAATCTCAAAAATTTACATATTATATTAGCAATTTTATAATTCATTAAATTAAAAAAAAAAAAAACATTTCATTTGCACATAAAGAATAAAGAACAAATTTTTTTTTTTGCAAAAATTTGCATTTGTAGAAAAAAATCAAAAATATAGAAAGAATTTTATAATCATATATGCAAAAAAAAAACTCATGCCATTATTATTTGAAATTTTCTATCAATCAATGAGAAAATAATACTGAAACTTTATTAGTTTTCAATTGAAATTCATTTTTTATTTAGTTTTAATAAGTGCTCAAAAATTTTATTTAAAAGCATTTAATTAAGCCATACTTAAATGCAGTTGAATTTTCGAGCATAAACGTTGAGCCAAAAAATCGATTAACTCGACCCATAAAGTATGGAAAAAAAACGATAACCTAAATTAGCATTTATATTTTATTGTTATGAAGAGCTAATTGATTTTTATATTGGAAGGATTTTTTTTTTCATTAATTCCCATATTTCAAAGGAAAGATCTTTGCAAGGCAATCGACGAACAAAGAAAATAATCGACGGCTTGCCCGACTCAATTTCGTTGTTGCACTATTCCGATTGCTCCAGAATGCATTTTTTTTTTCTTCAGGAATTGATCTATTTTTTGATCATTTAGATGATATTCTTGATCTGTCATTCATCACTATTTGTTTTCTATTTCGGATTTTTTTTTCGAAAGCAATTTTTTCGGAATTGAATTGTTTAGAATTGAATTGTTTGGAATTAATTGGAATTAATTTTTCCGAAATTTTGAAAATTTCTTTCAAAATATATTCAAATTTAATGTGCGAAAAAGAAAAAGACAAATATTTCTACATGCTCATTATGGCGTAATTTTATAGAAACTCATAGTGAAATTTTATGAAATTATTTAAAAGATCGAAAAATACAACGAAAATATTTCTTTAATTACACATGAATGGAAATATTTGAATTTAGAATATTCTAATCGTATACGTCAATTTAATTTAGTCTTTTTTTTTTCAAACTAGTTTAATTTCATTCAAAGTATTACAAACGATTTTAGAGTATTTATTAATTTGCATATAAAGATACTTCGAGATAGAGCTAATTTTAATCGTGAAAGCATATTTTTGGCATCCTATAAAATTATTCAAAAAAAACATCACTAATAGAAATCATCATTATTGATACACTTCTTAATAAAGCATCCTCATATTATTGAATTCAACTCTAATCGCCGATATGATCGATACGTTGATTTTTATATGATAAATTGACTGAGATGAGAAGAAAGTGAAATTTGAAAGACGGAAAACGAAAAGAGAAATGCGCTTAGATGTGAATAGATTAGAGGAGGAGCAAGGTTGTTTCCTGTTTCAAGAACAAGTTTTAATTATTCTATTGCAATGATGCATTTCGTACTTATAAATAATTCGAAAAATTTCATCAATAATATATGGAATTGCTCATATTTACCAGGCCATCTATCATGACGATATAATTGCTTATTGAATGTTTTGATTTTGAGCAAAAAAAAAAAAAAAAGAAAAAAAAATGATAAAAGTATTGTCTGTTACCTATTGATCTGTTATTCTTTTTTTTTTTTTTTTGCAATTCCGAAATCCATGAAAGTTAATGTAAAATGAAATGAAAATATTTATTTCGTTTCATTTTTAGAAACTAGTAATATACTTCTTCATTCAGCTATTTTATGAATTCTTCAAATTTTTCTCCGAACTTCAATCTTTCAACGTCAAATTTATGAAGAAAAAAAAAACTTTTTAAAACATGTTCAATGTATAAGGCTAACAATCTGATAAAATCATGAGATAGCCGATAGTTTGGACAAGACCTTCTGGATTTTCGTAACGATGATAGGTAGAATCCTGAGAGGGAAGTTTTTCGGCTTTCTCACGTGGATGTGCTGAGATCGTAAAGTTTCATAACATCTATACTGGGTCAACCGAATACAGAAAATGATATTCTCTTACAAATTTGAGAGCGTTGAAATTTGACTCTGAACTTGAAATTTGAGATACAATGAACTACTCCATTAAAAAAAAACACGTATTGCGCTTATTCGCCTTATCCCCAGCGCCTTTTATGGCGCTCCCTCTATTACACAGCGCTTTTGTGGGCATTCGAAATCAAAGACATGAACTATAGGAAGTGGAACATCATGGCATGCAAGACGACGAATATCGTTGAAGGAGATGATTAGAATGCTAACGAATTTGTGAAATGATGCAAATATATTCAATTGTTTCGTTTTTGAATTTAAATTACGAATGAAATAGAAAATTGGCGAAAATTTCAATTAGCATCAAAAATAATAATTTCGATTTTTTGAGAATATTTTCTTCAAAAACAAAAAAAAAGAAATCACCTTAATGAGATTATTTTAAAAATATTTTATTTAAATTTTTGAATATTTTTATTTAATAATTACATATATTAAAAAAAAAACAATATATGAAACATTGATGCAATTATGAATGAATGCAAATCAACGAGACTTTTTTTTTTGTAAATGATGAGAGAAGACAAGTGCCTCAAATTACATTCGTACATATCGTCGAGATGAAGTCGATCAACTAAGATTCCATATCAAGGCAAAGAGACGCTATTTTCATGTCCTACAAAAAAAAAATGCGGATTATTTTACAAACTTAAGTTGGAAATTATTTCAACATATCGTTAAGTTAAGCATATTATATTGATGCGGATGATAAAAGATAGAGTGGCCGTTAGCATATTATAAAAGTAAATTATAAAAGTTAAGCATATTATAAAAGATGAGTAAATGAAGAAAGCAAAAGAGTCTTCAATTACACTAATAATATCATACAAAGGAGAAATTAATTGCATAATTATAACGAAATAAATCAAATATATAATTACAAAGAAATGCTAAATTCTATGGCAACCATTATATGAAATCTAAACGGTTTTCGAGTAATTATTTAGTTAGCAGTAATATTTTATAAAGACAGTCTGTAAGTAGTGAACAATGCACATGCCTACAAAAAAGCACGTTTTCTTTTATTCAGCATTAACACTAAAAAAGATATGCAAATTAGGCATTCATAGTCTTCTAAATAACACTAGTGATAATAATAATAAATGATTAACAATTAATAATAATAATTATTCATAATAATAATTAAAAATAATAATAAACAATGACAATAAATAGTAATAATGTGATGCAGTAATGATTTGTTGATGGTTTTATCGAAAAGGTAGATAGGATTAATAATGAGACATTTTAGGATGCAATAAGTGAGAATTTATGGATTAAATCATTTAGGAATTTACTTAAAAGTATTATATATTTGAGAAGAAATAAAGACATAAAACTTTTGCGAACAAAAAGAAAAAACGAATAGAGAATTGATTAGGAATCAAATAAACGATCAAATTCTTATCGATAAGATATCACTAAAATTTTGATAAATAACGATAAGATCGACGCCTTATCGAATGCAGCTCCAAGATTTGTATTTTTTTAAAAATAAATATCACATCCTTTTAGGAAAATTGCAAAGTAACTAACAAAAATGAAAAATTTACAATTTCTATACTAGTTGGAAATTTTTGAACAATATTAGGATAATGTACCAATGAATGGTCGTTTATGAAAATGATGCTAAATTTTTGAATTTTCCTTCGCCTTTTTTGATGTTGACGAACAAATACAATAGACAGACAATCGGATAGATTGTCTGTCTATTGTATTTGTTTGTCTGTCTGTCTATTGTCTGTCTATTGTCTGTCTATTGACTAAAAAAAAACACAGACAAGCATATAAAAAAAATTTCATTTCTGTGTTGATTAAGATGAACGCTTGGCATAGAACTATTTCAAGTCGGCAACAATACGCATGCGAGCATAAAATCTAAGCCAGTACTTAAAAATAGAAGGGAAATAATTTTTATTTAAGTATGCAAATGGATTTCTATAGGAGTTCACCACCGGAGTGAGGTCACTCATTATGGATTCTAAAAATGACCAAAATCCAGAATCAACGACACTTATCACTAATCTAGACGAGTCAAGTTTGGAGTTGCTCGTTATTGATGGTCAACGCAAAGTATCAAAATTTTTCATCAAAAAATTGCCTATTTGATTTCTAATACCATAGAATAAAGGCATATTTTATTTATTTATTTATTTCAACATCCCCCCCCTCGTTGATGAAAAAAATCATACAAAATTATACGACTAGGAAAATTACAAATGCGTGTAAAACTTGTTACTGTTAGAATTTTCGTTGAACAGATATATTGATGGGATTTTACTGAATGGAACAACAACAATTATGATACACGACTATCATTACGGCACTATTGTGTATGAAACAGCGTTATTTGGCGAATTGTTACAACGTGTAATTACAAAAATAAAAACTTTTTTTTTGAAATTTACTTACTTACGTCGTTTTCGAGTAACCTTGACTTTTTTATGATATGTTTTTTTTATTGCATTGATATCTTTCGCGCCGGTAATTTCACGAAATTTATCGATGATAAAAAGTCTGGAATGGCTATTGCTTGAAATATTTCATTTATTATTTGACATGACACATTACTGCTCTTATCACTGATAACAAATATTTATCACCGAATAATTTTGAAGAAATAATAGTAATTAATATTGCTACTTCAATCTTTACTTTTTACAAGTTTTGAGGGTATTATTTAATTGGTATATTCAGAAGTGATAGATTGATAGGTATCAAAAATAGGATTAATAGAGAGGTATTATTTTATTCAATAATAAAATAAAATTTTTTAATCATAAAACAGCTCCGAAATAATTTTATTAAAATATTTTATAAATATTCTTTAGCTATTTTATTGTTGGAATATTCAAATCAACAATTTTTTTTTAAATATTCAAGGAAAATCGAAAAAAAATTAATGAAATAAAAAACAATGTTCAGGAATTTTCCACTTCTTCATAAAATAAACGTATAATATTTTAATAGTCATCTTTGTTAATTTAATGGTTTAAAAAAAAAAAATTCAGTGTATCATCCCTATGTGTCTATGATTACTATCAAAGCAGCATCATTTACGTAATGCCTGAGTGCAACAGGATTACAACAGAATTTATGCAATGCAATAGAATTGCAATAGGATTCATGCAATGCAATAGGATTGCAATAGGATTCACTCATTATATAATATTATTAACAACATAAAACGAGTAAATTCGTTTGTTGAATTAATTAATTTCGTTTTGAATAATTTCAATAAAAAAATTGAAAAAGTATTTATTCATTTTATAGATAAGTATTATATATTGATTTGATGAGATTACTCGTGAAATCTTCAATGAAAAGATACAAATAACGATTACGGTGATTCTTTAAGACACGTTTAATAACAAGTAATTTCCGCATCAATAAATATATCATAATATCATTAGCGTATAGGTAAGCGCTTTCTCAGTGTGCACTTATTCACATCACTAGCCTAAAGGTAAAATTCTTTTTTTCTTTTTTTTTTTCAACGATTCGACATTGTGTTATGTTCGGTATAAAGGGCACGATATGATACATAAAAGTGATATGAGGCATTGATGCAAATACGGCATCAGTGAAATAGATATGAGATGCAAATGCGTTTCTCTTTACCTGAGGCAAGTCAAATCTTCGCCTTAAGTAAAAAGAATTAATCGACTTGAAGATCATATAAAATATCTTATTCAAAATTTTTTGAAATATGCTCAAATAGCAATGAATACCTAAAGATTTTTATTGCATAAAATTTTTATTTATTAATTTTATATAATATGAAAAGCTCTTTTTTTTTAAATAATAAGACCCTCTTAGCAAAAAAAAAAAATTTTTTTTTTGAATTGATTTTTCAACGAAAATTGATAGAATTGATATTATGATGAATTCTTTTATAATTTCAATTATTGTTAATTTTAATTATAATGAAAAGTGATATTTATATATAAATAGTGGACTATTTAAGTCTATTTTTGCTTTAATATAGTAAAGTCTTTCTCGAGAGAAATTTAATGTATTATTGTTATTTATTCGTATGAATTATAAGTATCTTCTCTTTGTTTCTCTTTTTCTCTTTCTTTCTCTCTCTCTCTTTCTCTCTCTAAATGCTATGATGGTTTATATTGGTTGATAAGTAGTCAAAGATTAACTTATTGACGCATTTCTAACAAAAGTTGAGAATGTTGGTTTATACCTTTTGAAATTTGAAAATGTTCAGATAATATTAAATAATTTATCGGTTTATACCTTCAGCATTTAGTCATTTTATAGATTTAAAAAATTAAGTTTTAAATGATTTCAATGAAAAATAAAAATAAAACTTACTTTATTTTCTCCAATTTGGAGAAGATACATACTCGATGAGAATGCAAAATAAACGAAATAAATGTGATTAGAGGAAAAACGAATAAAAGCGAAAGAGAGAAGGGAGATGAATGATGGTTAGTTGAGTGTGTGGATCGAAATAAATTTATAGCCAAATGTAATTAAATAAAGTTGTTGAAAATCCATTCCTCATCAACACCATTTCATCACAATTCAATTACATTGCATTACTTTAGAGAAAATAGAGTGAAGTTTATTTTCTTATCGAAACAATTTGCATTAAATTACTATACAGCGCAATATTTGCAATAAATAATTTTTTTTCTTTAATATTGAAAAATATTCTCAATGAAAAAATAAAAAATTTTTTCAAAAAGAAGATTTTTTTTTCAATGAATAAAAATTTTAATAAATATTTGTATTATTATTGAAAATAAATACTAATGATATAAATATTCGTAATATAAGAGGGTTTTTTTTTTGCAAATATTGCACATTAATTGTTACATTTTTCATATTTCAAGATCGTAAACACTTTTTTTTGAGTGGGAAGAAAATTATCAACGGGGGGGAAAAAAAAACTCCAATAAAGAAACGAATGGCATCGAGAAAAATGTACAGTAAAAACGCTCGCCTAATAAACGTAAATGAATTCTCACTTTACAATGCATCGATTTCTTCTCAAATATTTTTGTCCACTTCTTTAAAATATTTTCAAAGCGAATTATAACATCATTTTGTCAGTACCTGTTAATCCGAGAAGCATTGAAACAATGAAGAACTTTAGTGGATAATAAGATAGGTCATAGGATTGTTGATAAGATGACCTTTGACACAATTCAAGTTGATCTGCCAATTTTGCGAGTGACCAGTGGTCACTGAAGCGCGCCTAAAGGTCCTCCTAATTTTCAAAACGACTCATATTTTCATTTTGTTTCCTACGAATCGCAGAAAGGGAAGCATTAGACAGCATGATTACAATATGAAAAGATTCTGTATACTTTATTACCTCTTGGAAAATGCATATAAGCGAATGGTGTGATATGGGAGGTTGTAAAACGCATACCGTGCCGGCGCATCTGCTGCGCTTTCCCCACTTGTTGCGACTCCAGCCCAAATATTTTATATATATCCCCATCCTTTGTTGTCAATGTTCTAGTACATCCACTACTAAAACACTGCTAGCAATGCCTGTTAGCCTTATAAATCAGAAGCCTATTTAATTTACATTCAGTAGTCATTCGTTTTGCCAAGGAACAATTCCAAAAAAACATCACAACGTTTTTTTCCTACCTTCTTAATTACAGCTCCGGAGCCGCTATCATTCTTGTATGTCATCGTGCAAACAAAGAACCGCAAACTTCTATCCAGAGGATTCTAGAAGACCAGGTAAGGCGGCTTGTTCGAGTTAAGATAAGCTATATATATATATATATATATATATATATATATATATATATATATATATATATATATATATATATATATATATATATATATATATATATATATATATATATATATATATAGCTTACCTTAACTCGAAAAAGAACATTACTGTCTAGTATTACGATATCCGAATATTATGCATAGTTTATCAAAAAATTGTGACATTAAATAAAAAAAGTTTCTATTAAAGAACAGCAATAATAATATATGAAATTAATATGAATATAATTGAATAGGTCAATGACTGTTGGCGACACTAAATGTTCGCATGTTTTAATTGGCACAAAACTGACTAGAAATATGATAGAAGCTGTCAATGTGGAATTCAAAAAAAAAAAAACCACACACAAGACAACATAAGGAGCAACTGAAATTGTGAATTGCAAATGTACGTAAGGAGACAGGTAAATAAGGGTAATAGCATGAGGTAAATAAAAAGCAAATAAGCTAAACATCAGACGAATAGTGGATTGGATCGTTGTATATCGGAGATAAAAGATTTCAAGAACACGTTCAAATATATCGAGAGATGATTGGAAGAACTTCAGAAATAAATAGAAAATTATTATTGAATTTGGCAGTTTAAATGAGTTGAGAAAGTAAACTCGTTAGAGTTTACAAATAGAAATCGCATTTTAAAAAATACACATTCAATAATTAAGAATGACGAGTTTTCTTAATCAAATGAAAGTTTTTGAAAAAGAAAAAAAAACAGTAACGGAGGTGGAAGAGGAAACGGAGATGAATGTGACAAAAGTTCTACGAAAATTCTCACATTTTTAGTTTCTTTTTTTTTTTCGACAATAATATGCAAAATTTATTTCCGTTTTTTTTTTGGTGGTAATTATTAAATAAATGAAATTAGATTATTTCATAAATCAGCATTTCTTAGATGATCAATAAAAATAAACACTAAATAAATATTATAGGAATGAGAGATAAATAAAAATAAATGAAAGAAAAGAAAAAAGAACAAATGAGTTGAAAGAAGAGAGATGATAGAGAAAAGGTAAAAAATATTATTGCAGAGAATATTTATCGAACGTAACAAAATGAATGCACTAGAACGAATGCCGCTAAAGGAATTTTTGGCCGCCGTTTGATACGATCGCAATGAGGGTTGACAACATCGAAAGAGATGCAACAACCGATATGCACGTTTCGAATAATATCGCACCGTTTTGTCGGCCGAGATCACATTAAATGAAGATAATTTCATGCCCTACTTGAGTATTTACACACACACACACACACACACACATACACATACACACTCATTTCTTATATACGAAATATTAATTTCTATACAAATCGTTTATTTAATTTCAATTATTATCGAAATAGAAAACTATAATAGTAGACAAATAAATTATAAACGCTAAAATAGTAAAATTTGCATAAAAGGAGTAAAAAAAAAGATTGTGAAAAAAGTTAGAGATGAAATATTTAATTTCTATGAAGATCATTATTGGAACTAATTAACAAAGCGAAAAAGTACACAGTAATTCTCTCCTCAATCATATCATCTAATAAAAATAAATCACAAAATAACGAAACTACAAAAATTGCATTTAATTTTTAATGAATATGAATATCATTGATACAACTCCATTTCTTTTTATTATAACTTATTATGATTGTTTTTTGAGGTAGTTACGGTCACAAGTAGAAACAATAGGGCATTTATTAATTCAAGCAGGTTAACTTTACGAACTATTATAAGGTCTTGCTTGTCTCTTCTAAGCAATTCATTGTCTACATTGAACACAGAAGTCATTCGTAGCAATTTCTCTTCCGGACCCGGAATTTTTTATGGCAGTTATAACAGAAAAAGGTTTTCCAAAAACTGAGGCCGAAAACCCCGGGATTCCGGGTCCGAAGTTTACCTGGGATCCTAGCTCATCCGGACAAAACATTGGTGCCATTCATGCGACGGAGAGAAACATTCTGGCTGCTAGTGACACGGCGATGTTGCAACGAAAGAATTTGTGAATCAATAATTATTATTACCTGTTTAAGTAAGAACACCCAATAACCATTAGTTACCTGTTGAAGTATTTATATATTGATGCACGGTCGATAGTCATTCACAAACGTTAATTAAGTTCTTAAGTTCATAGAATCAATAATTATTAATTACTTTTTTCAGTAAGAACAATCAATAACCATCATTTAACTGTTCACTTAAAAGCAGTTAATAATCTTTAATTACATACTTCTATAAAGGTAACTAAATACTCACTAATAGCATGTTTAAATAGAAGAAATCATTAGCCATTATTTGGTGATAAAATAAGGGTACTTACTCAATTATCATCAATTATGTATTTGAGTAAAAGTATATAATATTTACTAAACTATTTAACTTAACTGTAGTCTGTAATCATTATAAAGGTAATGTGCTTAAGTTGATGTAATTAATAATCACTAATCAATTGTCCGAAGAAAGGTACTTTCTAGTAACCACTGACGCTCATAAGTGCAATGTCAAGGTTATTTTATCAATCGATTCCTCAATGAAGATTTTTGTGAATATTTTTCGACTTCTATGCAATATTAAACCATTAAATATTAATTTCGATATTATCTTTTACTAATCGACTATATAACCGTTCCTCGTGATTAATTAATTATTGCCTTTTTTTGAAAATAAAGGTAACTTATACCTTTAGGGAACTAATAAAGATGAACTAACAATGCGAATTCTATAGAAACGTTGAAAAGAGCGGCGTTTAATCCCGCCGAGGTGCTCTTCTTTTCCCATGGCAATCCACTAATTACTTACCCGTCTACAGGGGTTTCTACTGTGCTTGAACTATATGAAAGGTAGTACCACATAACAAAAATGTCTTCCAGTAAAGTGGTGGTAGATAATCAAAGGTGAATAACACCTTAATGGAAATTGAATAATGCCTCGATGTCTTAATAAGCGACCATCAAAGCGCCATATTACATCAAAATGAACATAATTCTTGAAGAGATTACAGTTATAAATATTAGTTTTTTTTTGCGAATAACATCAATAAAATAAATATATAGAAATCGATGAAGAGGATATAAATGAATGTTTAATTAACGAATCGATGAGATTTGCGGAGGAAAAAAAAAATCGAAATATTGAAGTAATATTTTATCGTCGATTCGAATGAGAAAAATGATTTGAGTATCGAATAGTGAAACATTTCTGCTATCGATTAAATATATTTCATTGATTTATTTCTATCTCTTCAAATCAATAAATTTCGTATACATACGAAAAATCGCTCGTATCAATTTTATTCGTTTCCACTTTTATTTAATTTTAGCTCATCTCGTTTGTGACAGGGTTTTAATTTTTTCTTTAATTTCAGATCTTTGAAGCTACATATTTCAGGTTTTTTCTTTTAAATTTTAAAATTGTCTTATATTTTAGGTCTATTGGTTCTATATTTCAGGTTTTCATCAAGTTTTAAATTCATTTAAATTTATTTTCAAATAAATAAAAATTTAAATATTTCAATTTGATCATTAAATTATTTATATATTTCAGATCCATTATCAATTGCTTTTGCGGTAAATATTTCGTTGAACACGCTACTGATATGATCATTTCTTTGATGATAAGTTATTGATAAAATTTTGGAACATTTTTTCAATCATAGGACATTTGGAATTATCTATGATAAAGTGCATCATGCTATTATTACATCTTTCTCTATCAATATATATGTCTCCGACTTTCTCAGTTGTTTATTTCATACCGATAGAGAGAGAAAATTTAATACGTCACACTAGAGTATAGTATTCTCCGTTAATTCATCGATTATGAAAGCAAATATTTTATAGACTTTTAAATTTGCTAAGAGAATTTCCGCATATTTTCCAACACCTAGTGGATTTTCATTTTACACCATTTGAATCACAGTGAAAAAAATATTTTATGGCAAATTTTCAAATTTTTAAAAATCGCTAAATTATCTAGAATATAAACGTATTATTTTTAATTATTTTACATATTTTACTATTTATTTATAATTTGCATAATTGATTGCATAGGTTAGCAGAATGCAAAAAGCGCATATCGCGCGAACTACAATGATAAATGCTTCATTCCTTCATTAGTAATTTAATTTTTATTAGCGGATAAAACGCAGAAACATCCTATAATAAAGAGAACTATTAGAAAACGGTGAAAATATTGAAGAAACTTTTTTTTTTTTTTCATTTCTTAGCATTTTTTTCACTTGTATATTATTTTTATGCTTCAAAAAATTTCCATGTTTTAATTTTAATCGTCACCAATATTTTTCATGCATAAATCCACCTATCGACCATATTGATCCATGAAAACTCAATAGTTATTTGAATTATTATTGAAATTTTTTTTTCATTTAGTTGTTTTCCTGCATGAATTTTGAAAATATTATAAAAATAAAAAAGAATTTTTTTTTTCATAATATTTGCATAAATATAATAATTATCGCTCATGCAAATAATATTATAAAATTTTGAATTATTTAAATGAATAAATAAAACGAAATAATATTTGAAAAAAAAAAATTTCTTTCCTCATATAAAATTGTAAATTTTTATTTTTAAATCGAATTATTTACAATTTTTTAAAACTATTTGTTGTGGTACTTTTTTTTAAATAGAGACGAAAATCGAATGTTATATTCTCGTTTAATTTTTATATCTATTGGAAAAATAATTCCCATAATAAATAGGTTCCATTTAGCGTTTTGAACTTTTTTTTTTGCTCTATTCGAGTTGTTTTCTAATTTATTTTTATTGTCTATTAATATATTTCAATAGATTATTGTGTCATATCATTTTTGCCTATATAAAGTACTCGTAAAGTAAACTTAGAAAACGTTGTCGAAATTTTATGCCTAACTTTGGATAAATATAAGGTAAAAATCAGGTAAGCTAAGGTAAATAACCTCATATAAATGATAAGTTTGTATTATTTAATTGCAACGGTATACCATATTGCATTTTTCACGATTATAGCATTTTTAAAATGAATAAAAAATTCACACAAAAGTTAATCCATAACTTCATTAAAAATATTTCGTTGATTAATTTTGTTAAGATGGTTCCACGAAAAAAAAAAGTCGCAAAAACAGAGAAGATTGTTTCTTGAACGGAAATAAAACCTATTATTATTAATGAAAAAGCTAGTGTAAACTTAAAACAGCAAGTTAAAAGTAATGAGTGATACAATCATTAGACAGGTGGATGTTTATGATGATAAGGTGTTGATTATAGACGATAAGAGACAGGTACGCATAACGACAATTGACAGGTGAACCTACACATAACCATACTGATCATTCGTTGGGCGGCTATGTGCATGTGCACATATCGTACAACCGACGATAATCTCCACTTTACTCTACCAACAGCCCCAGTGAACCGATTAATTGTTGGTATAAAATAGAGAACGATAAGGTACCTCGAATGGGGTATTATGCTGATGTTTTTTGTTTTTTGAGATAACTAATAGACGCGTTGAAATTTGAATATACGTGGAAAATTATTGGAATAGAATACATATATATGAAAAATTAGTATCTTCAACGAGAGTATATCAGTAGAATTGGAATAGAATTGAAACTGAAATAAACAGAATAGAACTGAAATTGAAATAATTGGAATAGAATTGAAATATAAAATATTATATTGAATTCCAAAATTACAATCATATAGTCCTGGATTCAATTTTTCTTTTCTTTTAAACGCTGAAATTGTTTAGCGATAAAATACAATGGAAATTTAGCATTCGCTAATTTATTGACACAAAAAAAAATTCCACGAAATTAAAGTCGTGAAAATTTTGCATAGGTAGAAAATAATGTTTCCATAATTTCATTTGCATAGATAGGATAAATACAATGTAAATATCGGGTAAGATAAGGTAAATAAGTTTGTAACAAAAAAAAATTTGCATATTATTTAATTTAGTGTAATTGTTTCAATAAATAATCTTGAAAATATCTAATGCATTAGATTAAATATCATAATAAACGAATCACTCATAAAATTTAAATAATACATGCATAATTTCTTTTTCAAAATTTTACTATCTTTAAAATGAAATTTTATTTTCAAATTTTTTACTATCTTTAAAAATTTTCTAACCGAAATTTTATTCATTTATTAATGAAATACTATTCGATAAATTCAAAAAGAGCAAAAAAAAATTCGCAAACAACGATGAGAGGTGAGTGGATAAAATAACGAGAAAAATGAAAAACAAAGCGCGTCATTCAAAAAGGTGTTCTTTCGTTTTTCACTTTCATTTTAACAGCTATAACCTTTATTTGCATTAGATTATTCTTTGATGAAATTGCGACAATAATACACCTTGAGAATCGATTACAATTAACTAATATATAGATAGCAAAATATCACTTTTTAATATCGTTTTTTTTTATTGATGAAAATTTTTTGAAAATTTTTTCAAAGCGTTAAAAAAATTTGCTCGAAAGAAATAGATTCATCAAAAAATATATACCCATTGGGAGTGATCATAAAAATAAAATTTTTAAAAGGTGTCTGTAAACTTAAAATGAGCAAAAAGCACCACCCCCCCCCCCCATCCCTCCCCCCACCACCCCTCTCCTCCTATTTTTCAATTTAGTTGCACTGTCCACCCTCCGCTTGCATATTTACTACTTTTAAAGAGCAAACAAGCAGAATGGGAAAAAGAAGCAACGATAGTTTTCGTGAATTAAGAACGATATTTAAAATCAACGCTGTGGTGAATTTCGACATAATTTATTGCAATTTTTTGCAAATTTTAATTTTTTTTTTCAAATGCAATCGTTTATTATACTATTAAACAATTATGCTGCAATTCAATAAATTTTTCATTAAAATTTTCAATATTGCAAACTTTATTGCAAATTTCAAAAAAAAAGAAATTGTAAAATTTTTGAGAAACGATGAAATAATTGCAACATAATAATGTTGAGATTATTTACTCAATGAAGAAAGTTGCATTCATTGCAACTTTTTAAAATATTGATTTATTTATAAAAATTAAAGTAAATCAACACAAACGATAATCTCATTGAACGACCTTTCGATTGTTTGAGAAATAATTAATTATGCAAATGAATGAATAAAAAAAAAAAGAGCGAATAGACAAATTGACAAAAAAAATTCAACAATTATCAAATATTCGATTCGAATTATGCAGATGAATGAATAATAAAGAGCGAATAGACAAATTGACAAAAAAAAAATTCAACAATTATCGAATATTCGATTCACTATTTTTTGAAAATATCGTTAATAAGAGAATAGTAATATAAAAATTAAAATTATTAATGACAATCTTATAGAAAGAAACATTCGATATGCACGTGAAATCATGCGTATTGTTAGCATACACTTTCGTTACGTTCGCACATAATAATCACGCCATATTATCGTTATTTGGCAACTACTCAAATGATTATCAAATTCGATAGAAGTGGGAGAGAAAAAAAAAGAATATTAGGAAGTATTAAATAAATCAGGTGATTTCAAAGAAAAAATTGAATAATGAAAAAAAAACGATCATTTTTTTTAAATGATATAAAATTGCTAAAAAGAAAAAAAAGCCATAAAATTATGAAATTAATAATTTTTTTTCATATTTATTAAAAATATTTTTCTTATTTATTTCTTATTATTATTATTAATATTATTTTTTCTTATTAATAAAATATTTTATAAATTAAACAATACTTCTTATTATTATTTTCTTATTTTTCTTAAAATATTTTCTTTTTATTTATTGAATTGGAATATAGATAGAAAAAAAAAGAAATTTATTTTTTAAACAATATAATTGAGAAATTTTCAATAAAAAATGATTTTCTTTTATTATTGAACGATGAAAATAAAAAATATTCATTAAATTTCTACTCAAATTCTTTTCAAAATATTTGCTATTCATTCGAGAAATATGAAAATAAATACTAATAAAACTAATATTTGACAAAAAAAAGCCTAAGTTTCAAGCATAAGTTTTAAAGAAAAGTAATCAGTATAGTTTTTAAGAATTCAATTTTTTTAAAAATATTTTAATATAAGTTTATATAAAGACAATACGATATTTTATACTTGATATTTTTTTCAATACTTTTTGATGCTTTCACGCTAACTTATTAACTTCAACTAAACCGGAAATACTAGTAGCATGAGGAGATATTTATTATGAATGCCGCTTTGTCGATTAATTTAAATAAATAAACATAAGTTTTATCGAAGTTTTGATAGTAATATATAAAAGTAATATATAGGTTATTATTATAAAAACTTAAGTTTTAAGTTTAGGTTTAAAAAAAAGTAATACGATGATAAGAATATTAAATGAAAAGATTATATATTTGCAGCAAAATTAGAAAATTAATAATCTTTTAAGTGCTAAAAATATATCGATTGATGGTAGAGAAGATATTAATTGTTGGTATAGAATATACCATTCAGTGATATGGAAAATATCGATTATTTTAGTGACTGATTATCGATTAGTGATAACAAATGGAAGAGTAAAAAAATATTTCAGGTAATATAACCGTATGTATATCTATTATCGAACACCGAACATCTCAAATCACTTAACCATTGAAATCTCAAAAAAAAAAAAAAAAAAAAACCAATCTTTCATATAAAGTCTCCTATTTGATGAAAAAAAAAACTAGAGGATATGGGAAGACATTGAAAGAGAGGAATACGAAGATTTAAAAAAAAAATGAAATATGTATTCGCAGTAATGTTGCAAGAAGTAGCTCATAAATAGATCAAATAACGATCATATAACTAAAAAAAAAATACACTCCAAATAAAATTTCAATCAAATCTATGAGATGTGTTTCTTTTTTTTTTCTCTCCAAAGAAAAAACTCAATAAAACTTAAATATGAAACTAATACTGTAATGTTAAACAAATTAAAAATTTATATTATAATTGAATAAATGCTATTGATAACAATGATATGATACTATAGTGATATTGTTGCTAAAATTATGATAAATATGTTATTCGATCATTTTGAGATATTCCCCGTAGGATATTTGCTGATTAGATGATAGGATATCATATTCAAATATTTTGTGGAATATTTTAGGTGATGTTCGGGTTTGCAAAATATGAAATACGGGCAAAAATCAAAAATATTACGACCATTGAATGAACTATTTATCAGTGGTTGTCTACGTAAAACTATCTTGATAGCATATTTCAGTGATGTCCTAAGACTTCTATTATTAGCATTAGAGGAGTCGATTTTCACCTTCCAAGCTCCCGCCCTCTCCCTTTTCCGCCGACCTTTTATTTTGAATATAAGCGACGTGTTTATAAGTCCAGGAATGATGTGATCATCGCTTTATAAAGGTTACGACAGTGTTTCAAATAATTATTGTAATCTTATGTGAACTATGCATGAATCTCATGTATTTATAAAATCTACATAAATCTTATATAATGACAGAATATTTCATAGATACAATTATCGATGTATTCATTATATTCTTCATATCCGTCTATTTTATCTCTATCGACCATTTATATGGCAATGAAGTTTTGAATAAAAGTCATACAACCTACCATATATATATATAAATATATAAATATAATATATATATATATAAAATATATATATATATAATATATATATATATAAATATATATATATAATATATATATTATATAATATATATATATATATATATAATATATATATATATAAATATATATATATATATATATATATATATATATATATATATATATATATATATATATATATATATATATATATATATATATATATATATATATATATATATATATATATATATATATATATATATATATATATATATACTGTGTAACTAGAACAAATATAAAAGAAAATATGTAAACAAAATGTATTTTTGGCACTAATTAAGTATAAATACATCTAAGCAAAACCGAAACGGTATGAAGAGAGATTTATTCAAAATGAATACTTTCTTAATTAAAATAAATAAGCAAAATAAATTTAATTACAAAGGTATATACTAAATTCAAATATAATATAAGTAAAAAAGTAAAATATACTGCATAATATAACTAAAATAGTAAGTAATAATATTACAAGGCTAAAATATTAAAACTTTCATAGTTATTAAGCAGCCACTTCATTTAAAAAATTTATTGCTATAAAACAAAGCAAAAACTCAAAAATTTGTGGACGAATATTTTTTATATTAGAAGTAGAGAGATATGAGTAAACACTCTTCGTTCTTTGTCATAATCAACCACCTTGCTTTACCTTTATATTCCTGACCATTAGCCATTTGGGAAGGTGGAATGATCGTTATCGAACACAATAGGGGACAAAGTTCGAATTTTCAGCCACAATCCACTACAAGGTCCATAAAAGATAAAAATACGATCCCATGCAAAGAAAATTTAATAGATGACTTCACAATATAGTTGGAAATAACTAATTAAATTATATAAACAAATATAGTATGAGTATAAAATAAAATATAATTAAATTCTAACAAATATAATCTATTCAAAAAAATCCATTCAAAAAAAATTAAGCACCGATCTTGCACTGTAACTAAATTTATCATAGCAATTCTCATATTTACTAAGTTTATATTTCCACGTTGTTTGCGTTATCTAATACAATAAACTGGGATTGAAAGGTTGACTTTTTTCTTACTTCCAAAGCTCTTTCAAAGACTGCTATAAGAATATGAAAAAATGATGCTGTTAAGCTACCATATAGGCTACCGTATATAATAGTAATTACACCTTTGTCACCGTAGACACTCCTATTTGAGCTGTCATCGTGGTTACTACCTACTATATACGTTACTATAACAGCCGCTGTTAAAGTTATTAAAATTTCACGATAACCTTTGCTATATATAGTTACTACTTCATAACGAATTTCAGAAGTACCTCTTGTGTAGCGTTCCTTATAGCTCCCGTAGGAGTTTCTTTAAAAGCTCCTATAGTTCCCTTACAGTATTTTATAAATCAACTAGGTATTACTAACTAGACTTTACAGTAGTTCTTATAAAACCTTTGGAAGAAGCTCATATACAATAGATAACAAATTGAAGAGCACCGATTATATATACGAGGTTTTATAGTTGAATTTCTAATATGTTTTATAGTTGCTACTATATGCATTGTGACATTTACACGAAATTACTCATATAATATGTAAACCTTGTATGAATCGTTACTAGTAAATTATTACAGTAAGCCCTTAATAGTAGCCCATATAGCAGCTAGCATTACAATCCAATAGCAATCTAGATAATAGCTTTCATAGCAGCTAACACGCTAAATGATCCTTAAAGCAGATTTTATTATAATATATAGTATAGAGTCGAGGTTAAAATATTTTAAACGGTTGCTAAGAGTCAATACAAGAACTACAATAGTAGTCACTTTGAAAGTTAATGCAAATTATAGACTTTAGACATACAAAGCAGATAAGTGAATACTCGAGTATCAACGAGTACAACTCTAAAGTCTATTGTATTCTTTATTTTCGTTGTTTAGTAGCTGATAGAAGATGCATTATATAAATTAATTGAAGATTATAGAGAATTGCTGCAAATGGATACTATTACTGCCTATATTGTAATGAAAAATGATCTCCCAATATCCGTTACATATATAAAACTTATGATAAAGGCTATTTAATGATGAACATAATATAAACCATAGAAAAAAATTCTTCTTAATATTTTCTAATTAATTCAATAGTTTCGAAGAAAAATATAGAAATAATTAAAGATATCAAAAAAAAAATTTTTTTTTTGCGAGCGATCGAATTTCTATTTCGCACAAATTCAAACATTAGAAAACAAAAATTTTTTCGACTATTCATAGAGAGAGAGAGAGAGGAGAGAGAGAGAGAGAGTGAGTGAGTGAGTGAGAGTGAGTGAGTGAGAGAGAGAGAGAGAGAGGGAGAGAGAGAGAGAGAGATGAGAATTAATTGAAATACAAATGCACTTAAATTAATGTTTTATTTAATTCTTAACGATTTCTGAAACTGGTTAATCAAATAAATCGAATGCCAAAAAAAGTGCATATTCTAACATATTTCTACATTCGTTTTTCTTATTCCATAGAATCGAAAATCACGTGATACAATTATTCATACTAAAGTAAATATATTACAGCTATTAAAAAAAAAAAAATTATTCATAGTTGCATCATTTTTTCCAATATATAAAAATTACTTTTTTTTTTTAAAGAAACTCTCCATTCTTTTGAAAAACGAATGAAAATATTCATAAAATTTGTAAAAATACGAAACTAATCATACATTTCAACTCTATAAAAGTAGTCTAATTTACTTGGAACAAGCCTATTTTTTTATCATTAGTTATTTGCGTTTATATTTTTATTGAGATTATTTTATGAAAGGAATTTTTTTATTGCTTTACTTTTTGTTAGTTTCTAAAAGTAAATTATTTCATTCTCTAATTGTATATTTATTATGCAAATTTTTATTTTTATTATTTGAAAGAAGAAATATTTATATTCGATAATTTATTCATTATAAGATTTTCACGTAATTTTTTGCATATTATCTTAATAATCATGTCATTTTCCATATTTCATCATAACTTTTTTTTCGAAATTTTAGTAAAAATTTCTGCACTCATTTCTATGATGTGCGATTAAAATGCCGAAGTCTGTTGTATGTTTATGTTTATTCTCTATCTGTTGTTTTGTCTATGTTTGTTCACGAAGAACTCTCTTTATTTCTAACATTATTATCGTTGTCTTCATAAGTTCAATTTTTCACTCGTTTAAACTTTATTTTCACCGTTCGGCTTTTTTTTTCCTATCAGAAGTTTACCTAAGAAACCGAGATTTTCTATTTCCTCTCTTTTTCGCTGATTATTTATGGAGTTCTATATCATCGAATTCCTCACCTGCGTAGTTACCTTGATTTTTCGTCAAAACGAAGAAACTATAAGATAAAGGGTGGACTATTTCTATTGCGCTTACTTTCGATATCAATCGAATACATCATTTTATCAATAGGTTGCTTAAAATTATTGTCAAATAATCAGTGATACGCGCACATACATCATTGATAAACAAAATGTAATTCCAATTCACCGGAAGTATTTTAGAAAACAAAATATAGGAGTATATACGATGCGTAACGTTTGCCAATTGTTTCATTCAGCAAAAACTCAATGACGTCATCCATCGATAAGTAATTATAAAACTTATAAAACTTTAAATTTCACACTTATAAAATTTGAACTAAAAAAAATATATGTATAAATTCGGTACGTTTTCGAAGTTGGCAAATTGCCATTTGCAGGTATAAAAGACACCTTATTAGTTGGAACATTTGCTTAGCTGGTATTCTGCTTGATAGCGGCTAAAGATTATCGAATGATGAATGAAATATTTGGAAGCGGAAATGGAAAATCATGCAAATTGGAATTTCCTCTCTTTAATTTTGTATTTATGTGAAAATAAATAGGTCAATTACTTTTTAAAATAGGTCAATCTTTACTCGTTACTCGATTTTAAAAAAAAGCATTAATCGAATAAAATATATGCAAAATACTAACGATATCAAATCCTATCCGGTCAATTAAATCATTCAAATTCGAAATGAACATCAACAATAATTGAGAAAATTTGTGCAAAGAATTTTTCTTTTAAATAATACTATAAAATTATGAAATTAAGAGTATTTTTATCTATATTTTTAAAAAAAATTTAATATTGCATTAAAAACGCCATTAAATATGAAATATGTTAATATGAAACATATATAATTGGATTTTTTTTTCGTACAAAGTAATAAATATGTTTTGATAAGTAATTGTAAAGTAATTTTGATAAGTAAAGTAATTTATCTATATGTAAAAACGCCATTAAATATGAAATATGTTTTGATTGATAAGTAATTTCAATAATTTTTTCATAATTTTGGTTTAAAAAAAAAAAACCTTTCATGAAAATTTCAAACGATTTGCGGTGATATTTACCATTTGAAATGAAGGGTCCTTTTTTTTTGGTTGATTATCAATGCATCTATCAATCTGACATATCAGGCGACAATTTTTATCGAGTATCAACTTTATTGCCTATCCTTTTTTTTTTTAATTGAATTCAGTTTTTTTTTTCAAGTATATCCAACGTTTGATGGTTTAGTGAACAACTAGTAGAATTTGAATAGATACAACTAACTTTTTAAAAAAAAAAGAAAATTAAATTATACGATAGAGTTAATAAATCGAGCAAAAACATTTAAATGGATTCATATTAAGCGATTATTTAAAAAAAATATATAGTTGTTATAGTATGCAATAATTTTAGCGATTCTTATAGCAAAAAGTTATTACAGTAATTATTACAGTAATAAAGTAAAAGCAAAATAATGCGTATTGCATTTTCAATAGGAGATCGAATCGTATCATTTGTAATTTCTTTTTTTTTTTTTTTAAATTAATAGCCATTTTAACAGAAAGAAAAATTTGAAGAGAACCTCATACTTTATTCTGTTGATAACAATGGGCCCAATATCGATTCTTTACTCGTATTAATTAATAATAATAATAATAATATATTCTTATGAATAAAAATTAGACTACTATACAAGTGGATTGAAGTAGCCGATTGGTAGTAGTCGAGTGCGGTGTGCATCAAAGTCGCATACCCCCCCCCCCCCCCCCACCATCACCAACACTCTTTGCTTCCCTATCTCACTTCATACCTCACTAATTTAAGAGGTTTTGGACTCGTGTCCATAGAATTTTTCGACGAATTTACTTGAAACGAAAATTTGCATCATCTTTGAAAATTGGTTTTGGTTGGATTTCTTTTTTTTTCGCCTGAATTATTTTCAAGATTTTCTCACTTAATTTTTTTTTTAAATTCAGATTTCTATGCAATTTTTGAACGATCGATCAAAAAAAAAATTGCATCTGTCTATTTCTTTGTTGTCTTTCATTTTTCTTAGTTAATTCTAATTAACGATTTTGCATAGAAATTGCAATAAATTGCAATCGTATAGAAATTGCAATTTAAAAAAAAACAAATAAATTGCAATCGCAATATAAATAGTTACCACTTGAATGAATAAAATAAAAATTATGTACTAATCATGCAAAGAAGTAAAGCGAATTGTTTGGAAATCGATACGTATTATATAAGTGATAGATTCTTAGATGTTAAGCAGATAAATAAATACGTTTTCGTTGGCGATTTCCGGTTGCCGTTAACGGTGATCGGTTACCTCCAATAAACGTAACCAACAATTATTGATCTTCGTAAATTCGAAATTCTTTCTTAATCGGCGTCGTTAATTAATGCAATTCACTCTGATCGATTTGATCGATTGCCTATAATAACGATCGAAAGAACGTTAAAAAATTTACATAAATAGCGTTTAGCATTCATTAATTTTGACGAATCGTTAACAAATATGGGAGAGTACATTCAAAAAGGTAATATTTATAGTTAACGGGCGATAATGTTTTACGTGACATATGCAATATACCTCGTTCAAAGCTTTTTTAAATGATGGGAATGAGGGGGGGGGGGGGAACTTGAGATATTGGGCTATTGATTATATTATTAAATGAAAGTTCCATTTCGAAATCTCCATTAATATTTGAAAAATCCCTCTTTTCTTGAAGAATTATTGCCCGCATGGACTGTCTATGAAAATATTGGGGGGGGGGGGGGGAGGAGAGGAAGAGGAGGGATAAAATCCAGGAAAAATTTGAGCCTCAACAAAAATTTATGAATAAACATCCTTTTTTTTGCTTTTTTTTCTCAATAATTCGACACTTTTTTTTGAATCTATTCTACATTATTTTAAAAAAAAACAATTTATTTATATGCGAATAAAAGAAGAAAAATTTTTCAAAAAATTCGAAATATTCAAAAAAAAAACGCAGAAAAATAAAAATTAATAAAATGAAAGAAAATTTTAAAGGAAATGTAATGTAATAATACGATATCGAAATGAATCAATGCAACATTTTTCAATCCGAATGAACATTACTATGGATGCACATATTCAACTTTGTACGTCTTTATGTGAATCGTCATTTCTATAATGCACGTAAATATCAAGCGTTCTCTACACTCATTTATTTTTAGTTCAGATATCGGTATTTCTTATCGCTCTGATATCAATTGCCAAAAAAAAACTCACCTGATAGCATCAATAGATCCAAATTCTCAACAGAACGCGAACGGCATTCGACAAACACAAATCAGATTCGACAGGGCAGCTAGATCCGGAATTTTCGGAGATCGGATTCGACAGGACAGCTAGATCCGGAATTTTCGGAAATCGGATTCGACAGGACAGCTAGATCCGGAATTTTCACAAGATGAGAAAGTTATTCCGGAGGTAACTAATTTTTGCAATAGTTTCACAAACCTGGTATAAAATTTATGAAAAGGAGACACGTTCTCCGTCCCGTTTGGCTTTTGTCCATACAACTTATCAACTATCGCAATGCTCAAAATACGCCCTCATCAGTGAAAATAAATAAAGGGAGGTACTAGAAGAGGTGATACGATATGTGCTTTTTGCATTTCGGCTAGAAGAGATGGCACAATATGCGCTTTTTGCACCAGGCACATTTGGTCACCTACTCTCATAAGTTATCAAAAAATTTAAATCCACTAAGTATTATAAAATAGTGCCAACGTATATTATCAAGAGCGCAATTGCTCGCTTAAATCTTCTATGAAAAATTCACTTTCATTATAAGCGGAACGATATGGGATGAAAAAATCATCCAGGGAAAATTTATGCAAATTTTCTTTTTTTGCATATTTTTATGTTTTTTACTCGTTGTAAAATTGATCGATCGATGAAACGCTTTTTATCTCATCAACGTTCATGACTTCAAAGTGTAAAGTAAATCAACAAGGTCAAGAGTGTTAACGAATAATCTACGTTAACGAATGTTCTATTATAATCGAATGAGTTTTTGTGATCTCTGTGATCTTCATTTTGTGTAATGAGTTGTTTTTGCTCGGATTTGTGTTGATCACTCTCGCATGTGGATTATTATCTCACTATACATTCGGCGCCGTTGTGGAAGATATAAATAGGCTGCTGTCTTACTTGCTAATCAATGTGTGTTTCTTATCGTCTCATGGTTTTTATTGCTAATGGTAAATGAGCTTCACTGAGTTCTTCACACGTCATAAACAGTCGCAAAAAAACATACACACAGATTAAACGACTACTCAGCATGAGTTGCGAGGTTAGCCCGAGACAAAATCGGGAGGACACAAAAGGGGTTGATACGTTCATGTATTCATTCTAGCTTCTCGACTGGTCTAAAGGCTGAGTGGGCCTATCTATGGGTGTCGAAGTGGGAGCGATAACCGGCGGGCGAAGAGTTCGACTGGGGGGATCGTGCCTGCGATCCAAGCAGTACTGTCTGCTAGTGTTTTCCACCTTATTGAATAAATGTTATAAACTATTCGTCTCTTATACCTGTGTTGTTCTCGCAATTCACTCGACCAAAGCTCGACAGAAGGCGCAGACCTTCAAGGAGATCTGCACGGCTAGATAAGCCAAGAGGAGCTAATCCTTACAAGGGTTAGTGTGAAACTAGATAGACAGGAGGGCCGACAGGCAGACAAACAGACAGACGTAAAAACCCACAGGCACGACATCGCCATAATACGGTTTTATAAGCAAATGTGGAAAACCGCTTCATAAGCGCTAGAAGCTTTATTGTAACAGCGATTATCGACAAGCGCTATGAACTGACACTCGGAATCAACAACGAATATGTGCGTAAATTTTTGTGCGGATTAATTTGGATAATAATAAAAGTTTGTATCATCAAATAATTGATCGCCTTTTATTCTTCTAATCAATCGATATCGATCATCGCAGTTATCGATCTTATTAATGCTCTATGAAATTATATTTCAATCAATCCTCTTTTTTTTGCTTTTTTTTCACTATACTTTCCAATTATTGATGTGTAATTTATTTTTAAAATTAAGCGGTTGGTCACTTGTAATAATCGCCGAAAATTATTTGATATAAAAGTTCACTTAACATGGGAAGACTTCAACAACAGACATAGAATAAACTCGTTATAATATTTGCTTATTTTGAGAAATATGCAAGCTTATAACGTGGTTCTTTCTAATTATGCGTAAACTAATGCACTAAGTAATAAAATGAACGACCGACCGGTTTATTACTCAATGAATTGAAAAGGAGGTTAGCCGACAGACAACAGACACAGACATGCACGTACATACAAGACAATTACAGGTGCCTAATTATGTAGTTTTGATTGATTGATCATTCAATCATACAGCATATGTGAAATAAATGTATAAAACGATCTTTTTTTATTTTGAAGGTGGAAAGTTGTTTTTAATTTTTTTTTTTGAGTAGTTAAGGGTGATGATCAGTACTGATTAAAGCATATCGAGATTATTATTAGAAAGCGTTATAATTGATAATAAACTTTCCAGGCGTTTTTTTTTAAATTTTTTGAAGAAATTTTAATGGCGTATCGAAATACAAATATGTCATAGTTCTCGTAAGATGGCATTATGCCGATAAATTATCGATTGAAATTTTCTGTTTTTTTTTTGAGTTTTTGAATTTTTTGCATTTTTTAAAAAAATCTGTAAAACTTCGAAATATTTATACTCGGTTAAGTTGGAAAGTTTCATTGGTGAATATATTATTCGGCAAAAGCATTAAGTGGTGATACGTTTGTGATAATGAAGTGTGACGAAGGTGATAAATTCTGATAAGCTTCTTTGTGAGAATGGCGTTATATGAGGGCAAGCATAAAGCTGTTATATTCTTTCATTAATTGCCAGAAAATTCTATCACAACTCACTGCACATATAGACATAAATAAATTTATTAATTAAATAAAAAAAATAAATAAACATAAATATAAATGTAAATAAATGAATAAATAAATATGTTTATATCTATATATTTATTATTATATACAGATATATGATGTCCATGTTTATTTGTCCGTGTATATCTGTTCGTATGGTAGTTTGATGACGAAAAAAAGCCTCATAAAATTCGTACATCCTTAGAGCAATGAAGAAAAAAAAGGACCTCTTTGATTGTTCCACCAATCAGGTATTATAAGAAATGATGCCGTTTAGGTTCAAGATTGGAGCTGAAAACGCTCTTTGAGGAGGTGTTTAATGTTTTTTGCAAATATTATATCGACTGAATGATAATATTGATGGATCATAATGCAAAATATATCAATATCATTGTGTTATATAGAATTAATATCCGTTTACCTGTTTACCTGTTCACCTGTTTACCTGAAATATTTGCTCACCTGAATATGCGAAAATATTTGGCAGGTTTAAAAAATATTCACTAACAAAAATAAAGCGATTTTTTTTTAGCGATGAGAGCTTCTCGAATTGTTCGAACAAATTTTGCGTCTTGAAATGATTGTTGCGCCTTCGCTACCATTGAAAGCTTACAAAGACGAGGATGTAAGAGCTTTTTTCACCTGTTCTTCTCTCTCTAATTTTTGTTCTTTTGCTGTCTAACGTTCTTCCTATATACAATTATTTTGCTTTTGACAATCTAACGCAAACAATTTTATTAACACTTTTTAATACTTTTTTGTCTGGATCAATATTCTCTTTTACCGTCTATTTCATTTGTTTGGCCGTTTTTGCACTTCGGGTGAAAGATTTCACTAAACTACTTCATTCTACATCACAAGTGCACGTTGCACTCAATGCCATCGTGTAATGATTGAATGCAGTCGGTCTAGGTGAAAGGTTGTGGTCGGTGTTATGTTCCAAGCTTCTGTGTTATCTAAGGCTCCGGAGTAGTTCCCCGGAGTTATCCATCTGTAACTTTTGAAAGCGAATCGGCTTTGTAGTTCTTTGAGGAAGTAATTTTTTAGTGACACTATCTGATATTTAAATTTAATGAATATCCCACCTGTTTGATATTGAAAATAAAAAATTTCGCCAACAAATTGCCGATTTCTTTGGAAGGAGTTTCGGGGAAGTTGAGCACTTTTCAAGGGAATCAAAAGAAAATTTTGCAGTGAAGCATTTGAAAGATCACCATCATCGCCGATTGCATACTCCACCGGAAGTTCACCTTATCGAACTTGCGCCGGCATCGAGTTTTTAATAATTCACCTGTTGAAAGTGTATCATCGTGGAATAATGCATAACACTATCGTTGTTGCCCGTTCGGCTTTATCCACTTGGTTTTGGTTTTGCTGCTATAAAGCCAAATGGTACCTTTAGCATGCAGGTCTTTTGTTCTGGAAGGATGCTATTAACTTACCCATTTCTCTTCATTGCGAGAAATATAGCACATGGTTCCCGACTACGGGACTAAAAGCCCGATCCGAATTGCTAGGCATGAAGTCTTGGTGGTGGTCGTACTTTCGGATAGGTGGCCGACAACGCTCAACAAGGGGGGAGGGGTATGAGGGAGGCTGATATGGTGTGGTGGGCAATCAGAACTTCCATTCCCCTCCATTTTGGTGAGGTTGAACTATGGGTTGTACCTCGCATGCAACCGACCACCGTCGCTCTATTTATTTATTTATAATTTTTTGTATGCGCTGGCATGTACTTCTTAACTACTTGTTGTTACAATTTATTGAAGCGGTCGATATAATTCAGCGTATGTTGACTTAATGAGCGGTGTTTTCAGAGGGGACATGGGACTATGCAAATGCGCCAAGAAGAAGGTCACCAACTTGTTCTGTTTCGAGCATCGGGTAAACGTATGCGAGTATTGCCTTGTTGAGAGCCATCCAAAGGTTTGCTTTCACGTGTGATTTTTCAATTTTCGCCCTCTGCAGGAAAAGGAGGGGGGAGGGGGAAGGGAAGTGGCAGCACCGTTGAGCAAATTGAAAGCAAAGCCCTCTAATATTCAATGCTATGTTCATCTCCTCACTGGATATACTTCCCAACATATGTTTGCATTGGTCTAATGTATACAATTATATCTAGAATCTGTAAATTCCGCGAGGATCCATGAAACCGACGTAAATATCGGAATGGTATGGATTCTCTAGAGCGAAGATAAATCCTCTTATAGTGGGTAGGATAAAGGAAGCATGCATGCCAAGATGACAATATAAAGAGCTGTATATAATTGTGTTATGCTTCACTAATCGTTGTCTCTAAAGGATTCATTCTACAGCATAGAGATTAACTCACGAAACTATATGCAGAATTCATCGTTTTGATTGCAGAAATTGTTGAAATAAAGATTAATATTTTCATCAATTACATCAAGACTTAATTTTAACGACAGTTTTCACCATTAGGAATTTCGTCCAATTCTATATGAAAGTACAGCGGTTAACAAATCACTTGGAGAGTTGTGCAGTATTCATCATTAAAGGGTGAAATATTTGGTGTTTTCTGGCCATGATTATAATGTGAGTGATGAATTTCAGTGCGTTGTACAGAGCTATCTATCTTGGCTAACTGATAGTGACTATGATACAAATTGTTCATTGTGCTCGACGCCGCTAGCCGACAAGGAAACTGTACGTCTACAATGCCTTCGTAAGTTCTTCTTCCCCTCCCCCCTCCTCCTACCCCTACCCCTCCCCCATTCCCTCTCCTCATTCTTACCACTCCGTCCACCGCTTGAACGTAGTTTTAAGTTATTATAACGAAAGTTTTAAGTTCTTCTGAATTCGGATTTTTTCTTTTTCCGGTTGGACAGTGCAAAAATTAAGTTTTGTTTGGTGTTAAATAACTTTTCGTTGTTTTGGCCGAGAATGATGAGTGAATCGGCCAAAATCTTAATTTAGACTGTCAAGGTCGGTAAGGCATTCCTTGCGTCCTGTCGTTCCTATGTGCGGTAATCCTGGGCATATTAATGCCTTGTCAGTCGAAAGATTCCGTTCCAGATGGCCCACCTAAGTTAAAATATCTTTGAGAATATGACAGGCGTGCTACGTGGCTCTACTTTCTGCCAATTTCTGTTTAGCTTATTAGTTCGCTGTTTAGCTTCTTTCTGCCGATGGATCACTGTATTAGCGAGGCTGAGGCATTTTTACCTTTCCCCGCGTTGCCCACTATCACGAGCGGAAGTGGCCAGAAGCCTAACGGTGAAAAAAAATCCGAACATCCTGATTGTCGACCCCTCTACTCCCTCCCCTTGTAATCTCTTTGAACTTCCATTTAGGTTGGAAAGCGATCAGAAACAGGCTAATTTCAATAAGCCGCTTTCCATGATCATTTCCTGTATTGTTGAAAACGATCACATTAGGGTGCTTATGGATATCTTATTCAAAGTTCATTGTTTCCTTTAATTTGTCCAGATGTATGCACTAAACTAGTTCTCACTGTGGAAAATATGGAATTGAAAAGTGAAGTTAGAACTTGTTGTTTTTATAGGATGGCCAGTAGCTGTCATAGGGGCATTGAGGGAAGTGATTCAGTCTGTCGCTCGGCAACTTTAAGGTATTTAGACGTTCTACCTATGTCTCTCTCTCCATTCCTCATTTATTGTCGTGGATATTAGCTCCATCTGGAATCATAGCGGGATGAAATTTTGCATTCTCTGTGAGATGAACTGTGAGCTGTCAGAGGAGTATTGTAAATTTGAGAGGTACTTAAAAGTACCACAAATTCGCGCAGTACCAAACTCTGCGTTAAGAGAATTGGAAGAGCTCCGTGAGTTGACGTTTAGCTAGACCCATTGAATTAGGCTTGCTGAGTGGCTGCCGTCAGGACTTGCCTTGTATGGGTACTTTTTTAATGGAAGGTTCTTTTCAGATTTATTCCATTGGGATTGTCTGGATGCGTGGGCTCGTCGTTTTCCACCTAATACTGCCCCAGCTGGTTACAGATGCCATTTATGTCGTGAAGCGATCTTTCCGACACCGAATCAGACATCACCGACAATTGAAGTTCTTCGATCGATGTTGCAGAGAGCGAATTGGGCACGTGCTGGTCTCGGCTTATCTTTGGTGAGTATCGCATTGCTTCAATACAGCAGATTGTTTCTGTTCGTATAGCTGAAGCAGTTGCTATGAGGTTTCGACAAAATAAGAAGTATTGAAGCATTTCGGTTGTGCGGGTGATTTATGAAGACAACAATTATAAGAATGAAGTACGAGGTTACCTGGTAATTTAAAGGTTCACCTATTTTCACCTTCATCATCCTTTCGCACTTCTTACCTATCCTATCTTCATTGTTTTCCTTTGTCACAGCGCCTCTTTCTGCCCTGAAGCAGCATTATGTTTACGTTGAAATTTTCTAATGTAGATTCAAAAAGAATCTGTTCAAGCGTTGGTATCAGCTGGTGATGGTAAGTTTACCATCATAAGCTGGTGCCGGAGTTACCTGAGGTGAGCAACTTTCTCGTGTTTCAGTTAGCTGAGGTGGATGGCGGAAACGCAACTAGAGGGGTGCCGACAATGCGGGTCGGTGGGCAGGAAATGAGTAAAGCGCCACTCTCTGCTGAAGTGCAAGGATGTGAGGGTGCACCACGCAGTGCTACACCGGCCACTGTGCTCAATGTTGACGATGCATACACTCATAACGAACAGCATCCACATTTCACAGGTATCGTTTTTATTCGTTTATTTCCTGTTTGTTGTTAAGGGTGTGTTACTTTTGAGCTCATCAATTGAAAGGGCATAGGAAGAGGCGTGTTGTGGATCGGAAATCTCTAGATTTTATTTATTTTTTAAATTAATTGAAATTATTCAACACCCTTGCCATACTTTGTGGTTTCCACGTGCTTTAGCCTCCTTTCGGCATACAGATGAGCTATTAGGGTTTCGTTTATAGAACTTCATTTGATTAGTTGCAACTCGAAAGAGTCTAGGACACATATGGATAGATTAAGTTACATAATTTCAGTCTATTTTGCTGAAAAAAAAGGATTAAAGAAAGTCCTACTGAACTTGAATTGTCGTGGTCGATGTCGAAGTTGATCGATTTGGTTAGGTATATTGATTTGGATGGGATGGGTTAGACTTGGATAGGAGTGTTTTTGTTGGCACACTTCGTTGGTCACGCTCACCTGTGAGTCTTTCTGAACAATTTCATTGCAGCTGTAGGAATGATTACATTGCATTCCTCAATGTTATTTTCTATGGGAAGGTAGACATGCTTATTTGGAATCAGATTTTAGCCCGGAAACCATTAGGATCAGGTGATGATGACATCAGTTACGGTGATACAAGGCCATTGTTATCTTCAAGTGCGGGAGGTCGCGACGAGGATCTTCCAGAGAATAAATACAAACGAAGGTCGGCGGGTGAATGGCTCAATCGATGGTTGAGGTAAGCTGTTTCGTCGTTTGCTTCTAGTACTTCTTTTCTCCGATATGTGACTAGTTCCATATTCTTTCATCGTGCTCCCTGTCTGTACTATCGGGCTTTCACCTCATTTACTGCTTTGTTTCTTTCACTTTCGAGAGTTTATGTGAAGTAGGTTATTGCTAGGATCTCAGCCATAAATGATAGTGACTAAGAAAGTGTACCGCAACAATGGCGTAACGCTTGTTTTGGTGGATGGAACAACAGCTGTAGAGGTGGTTTATAGGGCAAAATAGTGGGTACATACCTTGCGAATTCCCTTCAGTTTGGTTTACTGGCAGCAAAAAGTAGTTCATTTTTTGAATCGAGGCAGTGAAACTTTTGATGGGACATAAAATGATATCATATACTGTTGGATTTTTTTAGAAATAAAGGTTGGTGGGGACATTGGTACCTGAGTTGTAATTTTACGTAGTATGAAGATCGCTGTCCACGGTGCAATTTTCTGTATTTTTTTGCAAAAACGTGAACTAAAAAATATCTTTTCGTCTTTTCGAATTGTGTGCATTTCCGGGTTATTTGCGGCGCGATGTTGGCGACTTTTTTTCTCCCTTCTGTATTTACATCTTCTTTGTAACCGCGGCCCTTCGTCTCCACCTCTACTCTCCCCTCTGAAAACGGGTTCGTTTTCTTTCTACCATAAACAACAAGCAGAAGTCCTGATGTGGGTGTGTTTTCATGGGCCAAGTATCACTTGTTACTATGTTAGATTTTTTACTGTTTGAGGTCGCGTTATGGAGGTGCGTCACGATGGGATCCCCGTGCGGGGAGGAAGCGTCTTTGCTTTATAGTGTTGATTGCGGTCGTTGCAATTCTGACCGTTTTTACACTATTGTCGCGAGTTTTAAGTGGGCCATCAGAGGAGGATCCAGCGTTCGATCCGCTTGCTAATCCGAACATCCGAGTGGCGGCCGTGCACGACTCACGTCTCGATTAATATTGTCCACGTACTTCTTTCTCCAGCTTAATCTCTTTATTTGCCCGGGGGCTTTTTTTTGCTTCGAAGAGGAAGTTGTTGGTGCTAGCTAAACAGTATGCTTTTCTTGCAGTGACGTGAAAAATTTTATATTTGATGTGGACTTTGCTGATTTTAGAGTAGAGTATCGATTAGGAGGAATAAAGTAATTGAGCTTAGATGAAATAAAGCCTAGATTAGTCCAGGTTTGGTGATAGATGATGATGGGTTTTGCCACGAAAATTTGATTGCCGTATTGTTCTCGACTGCTTTACTTTTTTTTTTGCGAATTTCCCTCGCTTTCTTATGTTGCTAATTCATTTCTGTTCATGAAGTTCGTTTTTTTTAGTTATTATGAAGTTCTTTTTGTTGAGGAAATTTTCTTTAAAAAAAAGGTTTTACTTTTTTTACAACTTTTTTTTTGCATTTATTCGTTATGATATTATAGGTGACGGTTATCTATCATATTGGGCAAATTTTTTGTTCGTGAACGAATTTGTACTTCTTCTTAATATTTGAGTGGAGTACATATCCATTTATGCATGTGTGATATGATATTTGCGAGAACGATGGGTGGTCTATATCTAATATGTGATTACCATGTGTTCATTTATGCAATTTTTCTACTTATTCCACTTTATGTTACTTTCACAGGATTTTCCCTTGTCTTCGATTGTTTTGAATGGCGGTGATTTTTTGCGACAGATGGTTTCAAATTCCATTGGATCGCTATAAAGCTATCTAACAGCACATCTATCGTTCATGAGTGCACAAGTCAGTTCAAAGGTGCGGATAGATGAGAGTCATTCTTCCATCTTTACTTGAATCAACTGTTGTTTGAATTGGCTAAAGGCGCAACGACTGTTGTTTTTTTTTTTTGGCACCTACGAGCGGTTTAATTGCTATGAGTTGGTGTTTATCTGATGGTGGTCTTGATGATCTATAATTTAGAATACAAGCGAGTAGTGAATGTTGTTTGAAATGTTTCGATAACGCATATATGAAGCTTTTACATGAAATTGGGTATATTGAAGCCGTAGACGTAGAAAACATTGAAGATTTTACGACTTTGAAAGTAAAGGCTAGCATATTTGGAAAGTTGATGCACAGGCGTGGGATATTTTATTTATGTGTCTTTTAAAATATGGAATTTTCGTTTATTCTGTAGAGTTTATTAGATTTTTGCAACTATATATAATATTTTGATTTCTGATTGCTCTCAGTGGAGTCAGTCTTGGAGCTTATTCTTGGCAACTTGGCCTTTGAAATATTTTCACACATTTTTATGTCTTCTCATTTTTGGGGTGTTGAAATAAATAGGTGAATAGATAGGCAACCCAATAGATAAATGTATATTCATCGGAATCGCAAAGTTTGAACATTCATATATTTTGCTGTGTGAAAATGAGTTTTGCTGGAGTCATGTTGATATATTTTACTTACGATTGGATATGAGTAAAACGACGCCCATTGTAAACTTCTTCAAATAGCAGCATTACATTTTGCTAGTAAAAGCGTTGCGCTTGGATAGGCGCTGAATTGATAGAAATGCTGCGTAGGTGGTTGGGCGTTGGCGTCGTTTTACTTAAGTGTATCTTTTGCATTCCTATTGTTATCTCGTTGTGACTTTTTCACTGGGTGTATATTGGTTTTGGTGTAAGGGATTCCTCGTGGTGATGTTTATTTGTTTGTTTTGTTTGATGATTTTTTGATTTGTGAAGAGTTTTTCCCGTTTGCAAATTATTTTCACCTCAATAAAAATGTTGATTATGGTTTTATATTTTATTTCTCGTTCATTCGTTATGTCGAATGTAAAATATTGAGATTGCACCTTGTATTAATTTTGGAGTCATTACCTGCAAGGTTACCTTTGTGCCTTTTTTGAAAACTTTGAGATGATAGATGAATGAAACTGCAGTATGCTAAGCATAATAGCTGTGGGCAGTGTTGTATTTGAATAAATTCAGTTATTTAATAAATGACTGGAAGCGAACGGTTCTTTTATGGAATCATATCGGAAATGCAAACGTTTTGGAGTCATTAAGTTTTTTTTGGTTGTAGTCCAAATAAAATGGTTTCAAAACTTTGATGGATTTTTTTTCTTGGAGTTTATTCTCGTTCGGCAAATTTATAAGGTGGTTCGATGTTGCATTTATTAGCGGCTGGCATTTTTCTTATTTTTTTCATGTCTTATGTGTTTTCAGGTGAATCTGTTATCGTTTGAGTTATAAGGAGATGGTTCCTTCCGTTTCAATTTATCGTTCTGAGAAAGCGATCTTGAGCAGAACCCCTTAGTAAACGTGCATATGTTGTACTCAGTGGTTGTTACGATAGAGTCATATTTTCTTTGTCGGTTTCCTAACCATCTTTGGCAGACGTTCTGTCTAGTAAAGGATCGATATTTTTGTCGATTATTTTACCTTTTCGTCTTTTACTTGTTTAGCTTTTAATAAAGAGGAAGTATATACCTAGTCATATGTGGCACTCATAGGTGGGGTATAGGAAACCAATAAACGAAAAGGAAGAAGCACAGGTGTATAACTGATACTTGGCTTATAGAGTGCAGAAAGAAGTTTAGAAGGCGATCGAATGATGCAATGATTTTTTGAGGTATGCACCGAGCGTCGGTTCAGCTAACGGCTCGTCTGGCGGCGACGCGGACACGTCTGGCCGCGGAGTTACAGGCACGAGGCCAGCAAACGGCTGCATCGAATAAGGTCGAAGTGTTTATTGATGGAAGAAAGGTCCTCGTGGACCCCGGCATGACGATCCTTCAGGTTCATTTTTATATCCTTCGATATCTACCCCTAAATGTAGATGAGCTAGAACCATTACGGAATAGGGTATACGATGCGGCATCATTTTTGTGCGGCCGTTCTGTTGTTAAAGACCTAGCCAGTGAGGAAGTTTGACTGGCGAATCAAGTTTAAGTGCGTATATTGATGTATATCTGGACGTGCATACTTTGTGCTTCAATAGGAATTATGGCCATAAAAAACGAAGCAGCATTCTTTATTGAAAAATATTTTTGCATGAAACGGTCGCCATGATCTGGAGAATCTCTATCCGTTTTAGAAAGACTGGAAAGAGTGAGTAGAGGAAGTATTTTTGCGAGAGATACGCGCGGAAACTGAGGGAAGGAGCCAGATCCGCTTTCAGCGAGGCTCCGTTTCCTGAGGTCGGACTCCACTTCCATTGACAGTTTCCTTCTGAACTTCGCTATAGTGATTTTTGGGCGTGGTTTATTGTCTATATATATTTGATGTTAGCTGAGTGAGTTGGTTTATGGATGAGTTGTGGATAAAAGTATTAATTGAGTATGAGTAATCTATAGATTGTTGAAGATTGTATGCCAAGCAGAGAGTTCCGATGTGCCTGATAGCAGTCATAGCCACTGCTTCCGGCTTTTTTTTTGAATGTGTCGATTTTTACAGCTGAAAAACGCCGCCGATCGGGAAGGTAATTTCTCTGGATGGTTATGGACTTTTAGGTAATTGTTTAACCTGGGTAGTTGCTGTGGGTGGTTTCTGGTTTTTAGGTAACTATTTCCCAGGTGCAGGATGTGTTCAGTAGGGAAAGCAAAGAATATTTATTGTAACATATAGTAAGATGTTCAGGCATGTTCGCTGATTGGCATCGATATTCCTCGTTTTTGCTATCACGATCGTCTTTCGATTGCGGGCAATTGCCGAATGTGCTTGGTTGAGGTCGAGAAGTCGATGAAGGTGAGCACTCATCTCTAATTTAGCTGGGGACGATCTTGATACATCCTAGTTGCACCTTCTTTTTGAACAACCATTCATTCCCCACTCATCGCAGTTGAGGTTAATGATCTCATACTGCAGCTCGAATTCGGGTTTGGACTGGTAGATCAGCTGCAAGTTGTAATCTAGTTTGCCCATTTATTGTTTTATTTGATTGTTTGTTGATGTTAATATTTCGATTGTGAACGGTGTTAATCGTTACCATTTGAAGAAAGCAAAGAGGAAGAATTATTATGAAAGATTAAAGAGGAAAAATAAGGTTGTCGCAAGAAAATCGTCTGACCCTCTCTCCGTCCTCCACCACTGCTCAGGTAGCAAGCGAGTTTGAGTGTTAGGAATAGACTGCCTGTCAGTTGGAACGTTGTAATTTTAATTGTTTATTATTGTTATAAGGGAACATATCTCTGGGAAGACGTATCTATGCTGTCCTCATGGCTGATAACCGAAGAAAGGGGGGGGGGGGGGGAGGTAGGAGAGGTGAGGCTTTGTTTGTCTCTGTGTCTTTTCGATGCTTCGATGATCTACAAAGGTGTCGCCGAAATGCGTATGAGTAAAATTGGACCTGCTAGGGTATTTCGTTGACTTGGTGGTATTCACTCACTGATTGCAGGTGCGCGTTGATTCGTCGATCAAGGGGGTGGGGGGACGTGGATTATTTAATTTATTTTAACTGATAAGGCGTTTTTTTTATTAAGTTTTTATTGACGTCGATGCGTTAATTGGATATTTATTTGTTTTTTGAGAAATGTTTTGATATTGTCTGTATTAGCGCATGGAGATGTTGGATTTGATTGCTTTAGAGCCGAATTAACTTATTGCGGAAAGGGTGACTAGTTACTCTGAGGTGATTTAGTGTCATCTGCAATAATTCTCAAAAGGGAAGTAAAGGTGGTGTTGTTGAGCAGAGAGGAGATATTTAGCTTTTGGTTGTCAGTACATGGAATCATTTTTGCAGCCGGTTGCATCATGCGCAATGCCTGTCACTAAAGGGATGAAAATCAAGACGAATTCGGATTTCACAAAGAAGGCACGCGAGAGCGTCATGGAATTCCTACTGGCGAATCATCCTCTCGATTGTCCTATATGTGATCAGGTATATCTTTCGAATCGGTGATTTTATCTTCTGTGTTGCTTCAGTTTGAATCTATAAATTGCTGGTGGTATTTGTCGGTCGCTTCGTGCGTAATAAATTTTTGCAGTTATTCACTAATATTAAAATTGCATATTGTCGGGTAAAGGTCTAATTTTATTTTTTCCATCTTCTTTATGCTAATGCCGTACCTGTGCTTCGAGGAGTTTATGATGATGCCCTGAAACGACATGGGGTGAGATTTCATTATGAAGCGTGAAGGAATGATTGCATAAAATTTGCTTGCAGGGTGGCGAATGTGATCTTCAAGACCAATCGATGGCATTTGGATCGGATCGCAGTCGTCTCCAAGTCATATACGATGGAAAACGGTTTGTGTCGTGCATGTTGCCTGAGTGGCTTAAATGTGCACGGGCAACTTCATTCCCATTACCTTCTTTTCAGATGGGAACGGACTAGAAGTGCTTACATTTCATCTGAAATTTGAGGAAAATGAGTTTTCTTATGGAAAAGAAATGAGGGAAACTGAAGACAGCCTAAGGCGCATCTAAGTAACGCTTAGTGCTGTTGCTGAATTAAGCTGAGGTGTGGTAAAAATGTGGCCAAAAGTATTTTTGGTAATCTTTTTTTGTCTATTGAATGAGATGATCTTTTTTCTTCGTTTTTTTAAATACTACAGAGCAATGAAATGAGCTTAAAAATCCTACGACCTCAGAAATCGTGCGCAAACGGTAGAGCGCCTCGGTGTCTACAGGAAAATTTTCTCGAAATTGTGAAGATGGAAAGGAAAGGTGCCAGTCGTCGTTGTGAATGAATTTGCTGGAAAGATGACTCTTTTGAGTTGCCTTTTAATATACTGGAAGGTACCTTTTGGTGACACATATTTCGAACAAGTGACAGCCGTTTGACTCGAAATATTGCTGTTAATCACTTTGAAGATGTTCAAATAAATACATTTCCTTTGCTTTTCTTACAAGATGATGCTTTAAAAATTCACCAATATTTATAGTTCTTATGAGTTCTTTTCCGGTTGTTTACAAATAATTGTAGGAATTTTCTCATTTGACAGAGAATTTTGGGGGTATTCTTACTGCTTTTGTTAGATGGGGGGGGGGGGGGGGGGAGAGGAGGAGGATTTCGTTGCTGAATTTTAGCTCCACTTATTGCATTGACAGAAATTAGGGTCGAAATAGATATAATTCCTTTAGGTGTGATTGTTGATTTTTTATTCTTGAACTGAAGTTGTGGCTTTCAGAAGCCATTTTCGGTAAGTGGAATAGTGATGTTGAGGGGAGGACGATGATGGATTCTTCTCTAGATGTTATATTCATGTTCTCTAGATGCTCTCTGAAAGGCTTCTAATGGCTATCGTCATCTATACCATATTGTTTGAGGTACTTCTAATGGGCTTTCTGTAACTATTTGATACTTTTTAAGGTATTGCCTTTGCATAGGTATTGCTATCTTTTCGATAATTTAGGTAGATTTCGCCATCAGAATAAAAGGATTTTTTGTTAACTGCTGTTTTTTGACTTATTTCTGGGATGTGGTTTTAAGTGAAGCTATTCGGGTGATCGGTCTTTGAGATTTGATGTGGAATGATTTGCAGAGCAGTGGAAGATAAGAATATCGGTCCATTGGTGAAGACGATCATGACGCGTTGCATTCAATGTACTCGTTGTGTGCGTTTCGCGAATGAAATTGCAGGCGTTCCCGATCTCGGTACCACGGGTAGGGGATCTGATCTTCAGGTTGGTTGTCGTTTTTTATGTCCACTGTTTGTAGATGGCTAATAAACATATGGATTTATGCCATATATTATTGTCTATGAATGTTGTCGATGGTATGCATGCCTTCGTAGTTTGTAGTTAGCCCTTTGATGTCTATGTGATTTACATAATCCGTTTGCTGCTCATTTTTTGATTTAGATTTATATATCTGCTTCGAAAGTTGAGTAGGCTGTAGTGATGTTTGTAGTATGTCAGCATGTGTCTCAAAGTAAGCACTGTTTGTTTCGAAGGATCCGGTTTAGTGAGCTGGCCGAGGCGATTCTCATTTGTGAAGAGGGCTTCTAGTAAGCATCGTATGGCTATCGGACATTCCTTAAGGCGATGTTCCAAGAGCTGAGGAATGTGTATCGATGAGGAGGAAGATTGTAGAAGAGAGGTTGTAAAGGTAACGTTTATGAAAGAGGCGGCAGTTTCCTGATCCTGTGGGCTATTAGTGATGGTTACACAGGTGAGGAGGGGTATTCTCGATGGGGTTTTTTTATTATTGTGCGTGGTATGGTTGAAGAAGAGGATCAAATGGGGCAATTGTGATTCGTAATTGGTGGTTATCTCAGTTTGATGATGCTGTTTATTTCATATACATACTATTTTGACTATCCCGGGAGTTTGCTTATCAGTTATCAGTGAAACAAGTTATCAGTTAAGTTTGGTTATCGGAAGGTTATCTCTTGCTGATTATCTCAGGTCTCAGACGCAATGATCTCAAAAGATGCATACAGTTTGGTAGTGGTGCTAGGGAGATGTATTGGTAAGGTGGGCTCACTGAGGGCGTTGACATGTTTATCTCGATGTGCTGCTTTGTTTGAGTTGTTTGTCATATTGTCTTTCCTTTCACAGGTATAGGCCTTTTACCTTAGAGGTAAATAGGTTGTGCCGCTGTCGGGGGGAGTGGAGAAAGTCGTCATAATGAATGCAGGTGTGTTTGTAAGTCCACATCCTCCTTATCCTTGCTGAACTGTGCAAACGTCACATGACCACTGGAAAGAGGTAGGTAAACTCTGGGCTGATAGAAAATAAGTGGCACAAAATGCGTTTTAACTGCTTGCACTTGTTTATCTTTCGTTGGCCGTATCAGGTGTTTGCAAAGAACGGCAAATATTTTATCGAAGGTGAAAGATAAACCAACTCGAAGGTGAAAAATAAACAGATTCGAGGGTGAATGGTAAACCGACTCGAAGGTGTAGGACAAACCAGATGCGTCGCTTTTACAAGAGTTACGAACATAAGATTCTCGACTTTGAAAATGCAAAGAAATTTACTGATTTGGTGAAATAGTACCACATTTTATAGTCGATGAGTAGAGCATTTTCTTTTTTTCGAAGCTAATTGATTTTTATCCGATGAAACAGGATCGGAAGGGGGAGGGGAATGAGGAGGGAGGGTGAGGTGGTGAAAGATTTTTATTTAATAGGGAACCTACATTCGAGGTTAAATGGTATATGGGAATAGGGCAACCTGTATTGTGCTTTATCGATTGATTTGTATTGATGATGAGATGTGTACCGTTTAGATAGGAACGTATGTGGAGAAACTTTTCGCATCGGAGCTTTCTGGTAATGTGATCGATCTGTGCCCAGTTGGTGCGCTTACAAGTAAACCGTACAGGTTGCTATCCTCAGTCTTATCTCTTACAATTGTTTGTTTATTTGCTTTACTTTATTTGATTTAATTAGTGGGATATTCATTGGGATAAATATCTTTTCATATTGCTTAACGTTCACCTGGGTGAGATTGTGACGTCGAGTAAAGGTGAATATTTCGTTAGAGGTAAATTCTTTGTTTTTTATTAATACTTAAGGATGAAAGAAAAACGTTTAGCATCTTTATGTACTTGAAAATATCTTGATAGTGAATGTATGTGACTGAATGAAATGCTCATAGTCGACTATAAATTTGGGTGAAGTTGATGGTTCAGCTTTTGTAGCGCAGAATTACCGCGAAGTGTACCTGTTTATTTACCTAAGTGAGGGGTTGCTCCGCCTTGAAAGCTGCGAATATCTCATAGTGGCGTTTTTATGAGTTATTTTTCCTGGTACTTAGGTACCACTATGTTCTATCACACTGATAAAACTTAATTGCCGTCTGTTTGATTATAGACTCGGCTTAAATACCACCTCAAGAGTTTTGTGAAATTTTGGTCGCCAAGAAAATTACAATTAGGGGATGGCGGAAATATTTGGGAAGTTAAGTTCATTTTGAATGAAAAATAAGGGTACCGATAAATATTGCTGATGTGGAAATTGGCATGTGAGGGGAGCACCTTATGATTTCTCGTATTCTTGTAAGAGTGTACTATTCATTTCTTAAATTATTAAACAAACTTCGTTGTATTTCCTATTGCCTGTCGTGTTTGTTCGTAAGGAACGTTGCTAGTTTTATGTGATCATTTGTTTCTTTATTAGTTCCCATCGTTTCTTTTTTGTTAACTATCCTTCCTTGTGCTCCCCTCGGTCTATGGATCGTAATTCCTTCGTTAACTTTTCGCTGTCATATGAGAGCATCGTTTCAAGTATAGGTGAAAGGATTTATGGAAGCAATTAAAAGGGTTCATGTGTGTATTTATATGGGTGCATCGGTGGATTAAATGGACATTTGATTAAGTTTTTTGGCACGACCATGGGAGACGCGTAAAACGGAGAGTATTGATGTAATGGATGCGACCGGATCGAATATTGTTGTCTCGCATCGTGGCGGTGAGGTGCTCCGTGTGATTCCTCGTCTTAATGAGGTTCGCAGTTCCTTTTGCGGAATCGTATCGGACATTTCCGGTTATATTTATTATGAGAACTCTTTTTGTTGAATATTTATGCATTGGTATTAGAACTGTGCAAAGATATTTGCTGAATAGCGCCATGGAAATTGTTAGGAATTCTGCTGATCTGCTGGTCTCCCTTTTTGCCTGTAGGGAGGTGTGATATTGATTGATCGGTGAAAGTTGCTCAATGACTGTCTGTTTGTTTCTTTGTTGCCTAATGGTCTCGAAGTGTTTAGGCTGTTTGCTCACTTACAGACTTCAAACCCCACGACGTTGTCTTTCGATCGCCATTCTGTTCAGATCTCTAGAGACGTCGCATGATAATCGAAGAAGATTAAAGTCGTGGGAAATAACCGGTAGTCATTTGTGTTGATATCCACTAATATGGGGACTTGTTTTTATATCGAACGTAATTTTATTGAGTGGCCATAGCACCGCTGGAGTTTACACGCGTGGTTCTGAGTTACGGAATACCGAAGTAACGCTTTATAAGGATTGAGGTAGCAGTCGGAAGTTTGTGATCCTGAATCAGGCGAAAATGGTCAGAGGATTGAAATCATTCGTCGACATAGGAATGTGTTTAGGACGTGAACGAGGAATGGATCAGTGATAAGACACGCTTCGCAGTTGACGGCCTCAAGCGTCAGCGCCTACTGACACCAATGATCAGGGATGTGGGCGGCGCATTACGGTATCGGTTGATTTGGCATTCTTTTTATGCAAATAGTTTACCGTATGGTAAATTACTGTAAGCTGATTTCTTTGCGATTTCGCAATTACAGTAAGCAAATAATTGTAGATGCCTATAGTGGAAGATGGTTAATGTTTTTTACGGTTCATGGAAATAGGTGATAAGCATAATATGTTGTAGATCATCTCCCTGATGGTGGCATATGTTGCCGAATGGTCAGGTAACGTGCCAATAGGTGGTTTTAAACCAGAACACCAAGGTCAGGTTTTTTTTTTTTGGGAACTGCAGTCGTTGGGTGTATTTTTCCTTGAAGTGTTCATGACCCCAAATACCTCCTTAGCTTCTGAAGTGCTGAATTGCGGAATGATGGTGGTAAAAAACAAAATAGGTATTACTGTTGTGGGCTTATATTTTATTTTTTATTTGAAACGCTAAAGGAGGGAATATTCATTTCATTTCCGGTAGACAGTCAATATTCATGGAGGTAAAAAACGCTAAAGGAGGGAAATGCTATTTGTTAAAAAGATGTATGCGGTAGTTGTTTTAGCGTGCTTCAGCCAGGGTGATGCCAAATGAGCGGACATTGCCACCGCGTTTCCTATAGGCATTTCCCGGATGCATCGTTTCTCGTTGTTGATCGCTTCTAGGACTTGTTGGTAAGGAGGCGGAATTTTAAACGTTAATCGACGGATTATTGTAATTATTTTTTGTTGACTAAAGTGGAAAGCATTACATTGATGCGTACGCTTTTTTCATTTCAGGGAATGCTCGTGGGAAGAGGCGTTATTTGCAGTCGCGTCGAAAATTCGACAGACACACGCCACACAGATCGCAGCCGTCGCTGGACCAATGAACGATCTTGGTAAGTATCATTATTATTGTTGCCATTTTTGCTTCCCCTGTCTGTGCAGTAGTGGTTTATTGGGAAATTATGTGGGAAAAAAAAATCATGTGTTGGGAAAAAAACGGTTGCGACCGACGGGCTGAGGAATTGAAGTTGATAGGTGAAAGCCAAGTTGGTTAGTATAGGAGAGTTTAGGAAATAGATCCTTCGAATGGGATTTGATATCAACCAAATAAAAATGGGTAGTGTCGTCATTTTTCACTAAAGAACTTTGTTAGTACGATCGTAAGCGGGTTTTACGCGAAGGAAGAAAATGCTTCAGTCAATTTCTGCACTGTTTTTCCCACATCTGATTAGCGGATGGATGTAGAATGGTTTCAAAAGACGAGGGAGTGGCTTGGCTCCGAAGCAGGAGCGGAAACGCTGTCCCAAAATGATGGGAATAGTATACAGATCAGCTGATAGATTTCGCCATTTTTCACTTTAACCTATTGTTCTCAGTTATATTGCTTCTACAAATCTCGCATATTTTTTTCTTTATAAAGCCGCGAAAGTTTTTTTTTTTTAATCGATAAGATCGAGCAGATTCATGTTTTGGATACCTGGAGCTGTCTGAGGTGGCAAGTTATCTTGATCGCTCCCTCGATGTTCTCTGTCCATAACTGCGAAAAGTGATGTCTGGGATGGAGTAGAGATTTCTTCTTGAAAGCTTAAGAACTTTATATGAATATTCTACGGTGAAGGTTTTGCGTTAATTTAAAACAGATGACGAGTTGTCGGAAGTTGATGTTTTGTGCCGTATTGGACTTAAAATTGAATATTGATGCTCATCTTCTGGTAGTGACATATTATGATGTAAATGTCTCGATACGTGATTGAGAAGCGAATACGAAGGCTGTTGACAGGTAGCTGTAAGCAAGCCTATTGTGTCGCTCTTGCTTGTTTGTTTTCTTCTTTTTTTGTTCGTTTGAAGGAGAAATTGATCGTGGCAGATGGTGTAGGATTTTGTTGGCTTTTGTCGAATCAGCCGATTGAAATGACGCAAATTGTAGAATCTTTGATGGCGTTGAAGGATTTGATGAACCGTTTCAATACCGAGCTCGTATGTACAGAGGAGTCATTCCCCAACGCAAACGGCGGATCTGATTTGCGGTTCGCTTTTGCTTGCTTTATATTTTTTGCAGTTTTTGTGCATTTGCAGCCTTTTTTGAAAGGGATGTTGAAAGGTAACGGGATTTTTATTATCTGATTGATAAATGATTGCTACTATATATCCCATTTTCTGTAAGTAGGAGTGGGAAAGGCCATAACAATGAGAAAAGCTTATGTGGCGTGTAATATGGGCCATGAATTGCCGCCGAGGCATTCCGTTCAGGTGTCTCTCCCCATCGCTTGCGTAAAGAGGTGAGTCGTTCAAGATCTGAGGAAATGATTTAAAATCCGGATGAACAGTGAGTTTTGTTGCAAATGTTAGGTTTAGCGGCAGCGGATAAAGCATTCTGAAGCGGATATAGCGTAGTCCGGCCTAGGTTTTAGTAATACGACATTGGAGAGATGTTTGTGGGGTGGAACTCATGTTGCTATTCGATTTCGAACTTGCGCAGGTGAAGCCTATAGGTAAGATATCGTTCAGGTCGAACTACATTATGAACGATGGTATGGTCGCAGTCGAGGAAGCTGACGTCCTTTTGCTTGTGGGAACGAATCCACGATATGAGGCACCTATATTCAATGCTCGAATTCGCAAAGCGTATGTCACATCGCAACGTTGTTTTGGTGATTGTGCGAATGTAGTAGTTTCTTTCCTTCTCTTCTTATATCTTATAAAGGTATCCTTCGATGAGATAAAAAATGAGGATTTAACGTATGTTTTGGGAAAGTTAACGATGTTCAGTAATGCTCGCTTTGCTTTCAAGGGTCTTCACTGTGACCTTTTGGTTGGTAAAAGGCAGTCGTTATCCAGGGGCGCTCATCTGCAAGAATATATCAACAAGAGAAGGAAAATCGGATGGGGGAGGGGGAGGGGAGAGAGGGAGAGGGTGTATAAGTGGGTGAGGAAAGAATCATGCAGGAGCATTCTTGACGGGAGGGAGAGGGGGAGAATGGTACTGAGGGTATCATAAAGAAAGGCCAGGTAGTGGTTCCGCTCCGGAATATATAATATAATTGGTTAGCCGTGCTGATTGCAACGTAAAACGTTTATGAGGTAATGTGTCGTTGAGGTGATAAGAATTCCGTTTTTTACTGAAGCGTACATGCTTTGCTTCATCACAATTCCTCATTTTGGTCGATTGCCTTAGGCGATTTGATCGTTTTTGTGTTATGGAAAAGAAACGATACCAGTGGAACATTTCGAGTGAAAACGGTGTAGTTGTTAAGAACAGGCTGGTTTTTTATATTATAGTGGTGGTTGTTGGGAACGTGATTGTTCCATTCGGTGTGGAACGATTAATTGGAGGTGGAGTCATGCCATACTCAGAAATTCGTTTTATTTCGTAAAGAGTTTTTGCATTCGAGTTTTAGGTGTTTAGTTGCTGATGGTCCTTTAAAGTAGGGAGTTTTCGTGTCCATAATTACTCGAAAATATTTTACTTTACAGTTATATACACAGTGAAATGGAGGTAGCGGTGATCGGAGCGGACGTCGATCTCACGTATGATTATAGCTATTTGGGCGATTCGGGTAAAGCTTTGGACGATCTCATCGCTGGCAAAGGAGATTTCGCAAAGGTTTGTATATTTCATTTATAAGGATATTTTGGTGTGGAGGTGGTCCGGATGCGATGTTGCCGGCGCTTCCATGTTCGATAATCAGGGGGCTTCAGTTTGATCATCGAAACTTGAGTGGTGTGATTATGATCTTGGGAACCGACATATATGTATATATAGGCAAATTTTTGGTAAAATTTTATATATTTATGCATAGGTAAATTTTAGATAAAAAGTGAAATTGACATATAGGTAAAATGTTTTCTGTAGCGGTGCAACGGAGATGTTGGATACCCGATACGGCTGTGGATATTGTCTGTGGACAAAGCATTAATGTGATCGTTTTGTTGTTCACTTTGCAGCGTTTGCATTCGGCAGAGAGTCCGATGATAGTGGTGGGAAGTGCGATGCTGAAAGGCAGCAACGGTGCAGCGTTGCTAACGAAACTTCAACAACTTGCCGACAAATTGCATAACGGATCCGCTCACAGTTAGCGTTTATTTCTTATTATGTTCATTCGTTCAATCGGTGTTCAGAAAGAGTTTAATGTGATTGTGACACTAAGAAACGTTTCTAGAGTATCTAATTTATGCTTGAATTTTTCTTTAGTTATAATTTTTTAAAGGGAGCGGAGAATATTTCGATGTATTACCTTGCTGATTACTATGGCACTTTATTGATCCCGTTTCCTGTCATGTGGTTTTAGCGTTGTGAGTAATATACTGTTAAAAGATTACTGTGCCGCGTTAGAAGGTATGGAGTATTGATTCTCTCTCATGAGGCCTTTGGGCTTATTTTTTCGTTTCCATCTAGTAGTGGTATATATCCGAAGAAAAGTGAGTTATGAAAGAGAGGTTCGCTTAGGCTATCTCCAAATTTCAAAAGGGGTATATATTTGAAAGCAGGCTGGGAGGAGGGGAGGGGGGAGCGGCGGGTCGAAAGGAGAGTTGCATGTATTGAGGGAATGATCATTTCGTAAATATACGTTTCATCCTCGAACTCTACATTGGACACAAAGCTATGTGCCAATGAATCGATATGTTGGACAACGCAGTTTTAAAATTCATTGGATATGGACTCAGTATGTGTCAATTCGAGACGGTTTATATTCGCTGAGGGATCTATAGAGGAGTCGAAGGTCTACTGCCTGGGCTGTTCTAAATTATACCTACGTTATCGCAATATTGACAAGATGTAGGTGAGGATGAAAAGAGTCCTGAGACGATAATGATGGGTTGGAATCGTCAACGAATGTATTCAGGCGTGACCGAATTTGTCGAGGAATTTTGAGTTGAAAGGATGCGTCTTGAAGATGAGCCGGCATGACATCGTGCTCTATGAGACTCTTGGGGGGGGGGGGGTTGTCATAAGAAGGTACGAGTGTGAAAAAAGAGCCAGAAGTGGAGGCTATGCGAAGTGACGGATATTATGGCCTTCATCCGCTACTCTTCAAAAGAGCCATCAGAAATGTTTTCACTGACCCATTTTGAGCTTCATAGTTGAGAATTCCTCCAGCATTCGTTAAATGTTTTTCTTTCCTTTTCGATGCTTTTCCTGTTCATTTCCTTCGATTGTTGGTGGCTATTATTGTTTAATGTGGTAGGTTTTTTTTTCAGAATCGAAGAAAATTGTGAACATTCTACAACGAAATGCCTCACAAGTTGGTGCATTAGACCTCGGCTATAAGGTTAGCACTCTTTTTATTAATAGTATAGTGAGAGTTGTTCGGTATGCAGACCTTTAGATCTTTTAATTTGTTTTGTGCTGCTGAAATTTTTATAAAATATTCTAAGGATTTAATCAGTGGATTAAGTTCAGAGCTTATACGAGCAATGGGAGAAAGGATTCATGTTCTTTCGTATATTGCCCCGCTCCCCCTTTCCTCCTAATTTTTCCTCTGGTTTCCCGTGATAAATGCGTTTTGCATAAGAGTATTTTTCATTTGCAACGATGAAAAATTTCTCATGTAAAATTTATTTCCATGTTGTAATAAGATCGTTGCCATTGCATGGAGCAAAGAATATTTTCAAGGAACTGAACATACTTGTTGTATGTTTATTGGTTGATACGTTCTTTAAGGAAGAAATAAAGGAAATGAGACAGCTTACGTACCTTTGTCTTTTTTGGATAGCTTTTATGGCAGCATTGTGCGCCGCCATTAGCGTATATCAATAACTGTGATATTATTTGGCCGCATTTGCAGTCTATTCTGTTCATGTGAAGAGATCTGCTTTTATTACTTTAGTGTGTGAAGAAGACTGCTTTTTGCCAGGGGTTGTATACACACAGATGCGGTATATTGGAACTTTGAAGGGTGGAGTGGAAACGATTCTGAGTTCGTCGAAGCCGATAAAGTTGCTTTATTTATTGGGTGCTGACGATGGGGTTATCTCGAAACGTGACCTCGACAAGGAGGCGTTTGTGGTCTACCAGGGTAAGTCGTTTTCAATCCGTTTATGTGGTAATGGAACGTCAAGGGAAATATATACTGATATGACCGACACATCTCGTACTCCACCTTTTCTTTGTGTTGTAAATTCATTCTAAAGGATTGGATGAGATTAGAGGGATATAGTAGATTGATTGTATCCGCTGTTTTGAATAATTCAGTACAGGATATTGTTTTATATAGAATAGGTTGTAATATGCTTAAAGCTTGCTGAAATGTTTTGCTGCTAGTAGTTTGTGTCTTTGAAATGAAGAGAGTATTATAAGGTGTTTTCCAATGGCCAACTAATTTCGAAAGGATGCTCTTTTTTTGTGAAACAGTATTGATCTGATGTAACGAACGAACATAGTGAAATCATAACTTGAAGGATTAGGTATTCTTTTCGAGAAACTACGTACAGTTCCTTGCAGGTAGGGAAGGGCAAGTCATAGCGCGAAATAAAGTGTGTTCACACACGGTAGGGATAACTACCCGGAAGTTTGGGTAAAAACTGCCTAGCAGGTAGAGAAGGGCAAGCAATGGCGCGAAATAGCGCGAGGTCACGTATAGAAGGAGTGTTGGCCGTCACTGTAATCGTGTTTTCGAGTATATTATTTGTTTAATAGATGAAACTAAAGAGATGGAATAACGATGAATATTGAACATTGACGTTAAACAGCGTCGGTGTTGTTTGGCGTTCGCGTTTACGTGGCCATGAGATGCTATTTTAAGGGCATAACGGCGACTTGGGTGCCGAAATGGCTGATCTCGTATTGCCGGGAGCTGCCTATACGGAAAAGGACGGTATCTACGTCAATACTGATGGACGGCCTCAGAAGGTTGGAAATATATCCGAGGGAACGTTAACGCGAAAGCTTTCTACTTCATTCTGTTCATTTTTAAGGGATTATCGTTGACACGTATCGATGTTCAAGATATTTTTATAGTATAGGATTAGCTTGAAATGCGATCGGTTAAATCTTGGTGGAGGGGGGGGGGGTGCGAGGTTATTGTGCCACATGATAGGAAACCTGGGAGAGAATAGGCCACTGACGTAAATCCCCTTCCGGATCACAACGTACTCTGTAGGTGAAGCTTAGTGTCGCTGAAGGTATGGCTATTTTGAGGTGTTTTTTAATTGCACCTAAGTGAGGAAGAAAGACCACCAACGCTTTTTGAAATGAAGATTGGCACACATCTTTAAGGGATATCCAGCCGTATCACCGCCCGGTGAAGCAAGACACGATTGGAAGATTATTCGTGCAATTAGCGAAGTGGCTGGAAAAAAGCTTCAATATGATGACATCCATCAGCTTCGTGCTCGTATTTCTGAGGTGCCGTATATCGCTTCTTTTTTTGCTATACTCTAGTTTTTTAAATTGACGTACATGTTCATTCGGAAATGTGTAATCGTGGGTCATAGTCAAAATAATGTGGCAGATTTACATCCAGGGAAGTCGATGGATTTACATTCGAGAAATTCAGTAGATTTATATGCAGGAAATTGGGTAGATTTGGGTCTGGCAAAGTTAATAGACTTATATCAAGGAATGTAAGTAGTAAGCGAAAATAGTTGAAAACTAGTATCGAGTAGAACAATGCAAGATCACTTCGAACTATAAACTTCAATCTTTGCATCACTTACGTCCCGGCCGCAACAGTTGTTACCGCAATCTTTGTTAGCTTTTGGAATGAAACCATTTTGATGTGTATTTTCTAATTAAATTGGCGCAATTCTGCATAAGTCTGCGAAAAGCACATATTGCAGTGTTTGGATGGTGGGGGGGGGGGGGTAGTTCAGACAGCACTCCTACGGGGGAAAGGGGAGGGGGTCTTTCAATGGAATTCACAGTTATTCTGAAAGTGAAATTTAGCTGCAGTATTCGTCCGGCAATTCGAAATTCACGCTATGTCGCTAGGTATGTCTTCAGTAATTGCTTTACATCAGTAGTTAGGATTGAATGCTATGTGATATTGCATAAACGAATATGGCATATCTCAAGTTCAGTAGATTTTATAAATTTGGATTCAGTTAGCAGTTACCCCTCGTTGCCTTACAAGTAACAAATTCGATAGCTTATTTCTAAGCAGTTACCTTGTTCAAATTGTAGGTTGCACCACACCTTGTGCGTTATGGTGACGTGGAAGAGGCCACTTTTTCGAAGCAGGCATTACAGCTGGCTGAGGTTTGCTTCTTTTGAAAACTTGATTTGTTGTTTCCTGCTAGTGGCTTTATGCTACAGTTCTTGCTGTTTGTTGAATATAATTGGTGTACTGGTTGTGCTTGGTGGTAATTTATTGTCGCTGTAAATGTCTTTATTGTCCCCTGGCCTTATTGTTCATATTTTTATCTTAACCTACTGATATAGTAATATTTTACACTTGGTAATATCGTAGTTAGACGTAAGAGAGGTTTTATCGCAGTTGAGGCAAGCAGGAATATGTCGGATGGACAATTATCACCTACTGTAAGACGACTTGCATGTGATTGAGTGCCCTAGAACTGGGCTGTTATTTCGAGTGTGCTTGATTAAATGAGAGGCGCTGATTTGATATTCTTTCGTTTAAGGCTAGTTTTGAGAGTGCGCCATTATTTGCATAGATGTGAGAAAGAAGAGTGTGAAAGAATGTTGTTTTGTATAGAAACGCTCATAGGTGCCACTTTTCGCAGGAGTTTGGCAAACTCGACTGTAGATTTATTGTTGCTGGCAGTTTATTGAGGTGACAGGATCTGCACTGATGAGGACAGGGATCATCAACACATTTAGCCTTTGAGGGATGAGGATCAACACCGCTTTTAAAGGACAAGATTTTGATGAAAAGAAATAAGGATTCTAATGGAGAACAAAAAGGACTAGCAAATGTGCTCGGAAATGAGAGGTTTTTGGTGTGAAGGAGGAGTATGCTGGAAATGTATTCTAGAATGTACTTGTGCGGTGGGTCGCGCAGTACTTTCTGCTGATCTGTAATGGCGAAGTAAGATGATTTTGTATTCTTTCGCAGTGAAAGAAAAGAAAAAAGTCTAAGAAAATGCCCTCAAACATGAGGAATCGTCCTTCAAATCTGGCAGAGATGTGACCACACGGAGCCGTCCTTATGATTATATTGTCAAGTAATACGAAATGTTTGTTAAGGGTGGAACAGTAAGCGGTTCTCTTCGGCCATCACAGCTCGAGCTCGCAGACTTCTGGATGACGAACGCAGTAACTCGTGCCTCACCGACGATGGCTGAGTGTGTACGTGCAGCTCGTGCTAATAAAGTGAACCCGTACTTGGATGCACCGAAGAAACACGCTTCGGCTACCGTTTAAGACGGCATTTATTTTTTTGTTTTGTTGCACATCCGATTAGATGCACTTCTGTTAAGGTGTTGATGCACTTCAGTGCAGGATTTATCTCATGCGTTTATGGATTCTTTTACCGTCCTGGAATCTTCTAGTATTTTGTACTTCATGCAGTCTAGTTTGCTTTATGTTGTCCGTCTGGTTTCTAGCATCCTAGACATCCGGCAGGGGGGGGGGTGGGGTTGATATGTCCAGAAAAGGAGAAAAGGAACAAGAATCATTAACAGGAGTTCAGTGTACAGAGATGAGGAATCATCGGGTGTATTACACGTTTGTACAGGTGTATTCGATGTGTTATAGAGGTGCATCGATGTTTTTGGTGGGCATCTCGTATGTCACCTTGTGACGTCAAATATGATGTTCGAGCTGGTTAGGTTATCGTAATGTGAGCAGTTGTAAAGCACTCCTAGAATGTACCACTTGTATATGGGCAAACTTCTAATTAAAGTCTTGTAAGCTTTTGATGATTTACCCGCTCATAATGCTACATTGCATTGGTCATCTCATGCTACGTTCGATGACCTAGTGGTCAGGGTGGTCAGTGGTCATTTACAGGGTAAAGATTGGACATTTTTATGTGCACGAACGACAACACGAAATGATTTGCTAGGGTGGAAAAATGGTCAGATAATCTCAATGTTGGTTAGGGGATTGGCCTAGCATTTCATTTCTTTTTGCGAAGAGTGCCATTCCTTGGCTTCATTGAATCGTCGTCACTATTGGCTTTCGGGGAAGTTCCCCTGGGTATGTTTCGTTGTGTGCCATCAAATGGTCGGTATCGGAGTGTTTCAACAGCCGTGGGCATGACCTCGTCAACAGTGTGGAGGATCTGTGGTTATCGGGTCCGCAGACTTATTCTTATCTCGATAGAAATGTGACGGCATTAAAGCAGCGAAATATGGGAAGGTCTCATGCCATAGATACTCTTTCAAAAAAAAGTACTGTTAAACGCTTACATATTTTGGCGAATTTAGGTGCATTTTCCTGATGTTCCATGGTGACAGTCACCAAGGAGGAGCCCCATTAGCGGTGGATGACTGCCTGATTGCATGAAAGTCGGCGTGCCGCTTAATAGCGTATGTTAGTGAACGGCTTCCCAGTTGAATAGAGCTACGCTTAGACGACGAATAATGGTGACTTCAACAAGATTTTATATGGCGATTGTTGTTACCTTTTGAACTTTGACCTTTAAATAGTAAACACTAAGTAGTAGAAGGTTTAAGTGAAGTTTGTCCGCTTGTTATGAATATGAATATTTCTTGGAAAATTTTTCACAGAGCAAAATTATTCGGTGGTATAACGATGAGTGAAAAAAATTAACAGTTAGGCAAGGTGGAGCTCGACTCCATCAGGCTCCTTTCGTGGATAGAAACGGACGGGTGGAGTCCAAGACCGTGTTCCTAGTGTGGAGTTCACGCGAAGGCATAAGTGACGGCTCAAATAAGTATGGAAAAACATTTTCGACATTGTCGGTGGCGGAGATCTTATGACGAGTACCTTTTCGTAGAGGTGATGCAGAAAAGAAGAAGCTGCTTCGTTTTGAGTTTTCGTTGATGTGGATATCTTTATGGACAGCCGGGTGGTCTTGTATGTATTGTGAAGACTTAGAAAAAAGAAGTCTACGACCTCTAAAAAGCGTCTTAAAAAATACTCAAAGCCTAGTTATACCTGTAAACTGCTCGTTAAAATTTTTTAGAAGGAAAGGGAATGCATGGGAAATTGACTCATCATTATTTAAATAACCATTTACGACAAATCTTCCCATGGGCTGAGAAAAGTTATATGGGTAAGTATAAATCGCGCGGGCAGGAATTCGATTATGATATTGAAATTTTTCAATCACTTCATTTCAATTTCATTACGAATTTTCATTTCCAATGTGTTAATTTCATGTATTAAGTTGACAATTGTTAGCGCATTGATTGCGAACAATAGTCGATTCACTCAGTTGCCTCTTCTCGGTATAATATCTGCTCTGACGGTACATCTATTCCTCATCTATCATGTGGTCGTAATTAGTAAATCATCGGCGAATAATTCGCTCTCCTTTTGGAATATCAACGATGCAAACAATCAACCAACGGAGTTCGTTTCATTCAATAATTATCTAATAATTTTTATAATATTTGTAAGGAAAAAAGTTTTCAAAAAAAAGGACAAAAAAGTTGATAAGTTTAAAAAAATGAAATGACAAAAAGGACAAAAAAGTTGATAAGTTTAAAAATGGAATGAAATGACAAAAAGGACAAAAAGGACAAAAAAGTTGATAAATTTAAAAATGCATTGAAAAAGTTTTTAGAGAGGTGTATTTATCAACATCAAATAATCCACTTCCAAGGTTTCACTCTTCTATGAGGATTTTGAGGGATTTATTTCGTTAATATATAATTGATCTTTTTCCATTGACGAAATTTATGAGCTTATTGCTGTTTGCAATAATCGAAGTAGAGATACTTTCGATAAGAGTTAGAGAGAGTGGTTTATGCTGACGACATTTTGAGGCTCATTATGAGAATCCTATGAAAATAAGCCTAAGTTCTAACAGGTAAAAATATTACACCTGTGGTAGGTGGAGGTATAAAGGTGTAAATATTTGTGTACGAAATTTTATGAACACTTTTATAAGATAATATTAATATTTCGTATACCTTCTCTTTATGGAGATAAAGTCACGATAGTGCTGAGGTTTTCTTAACAGGAATTAATTTAATAAAGGATCCGAAATGAATAAAGAAAGAATTAATGATTGATATCGATCTTAATTAAACCATAAATATTGATTTTTGAGGAGTAATTAAATCCCTATTTAAACCTCATCATTTTTCCAGGAAAAACTTCTACGAAAAAAAACAAAAAAATTCCGGAAATTAAATTGCTTCCGGATAGTTTATTTACGTTGACTTCTTTTTTTTTCGAAATTTTCCTCAAATTCAGTTTTAAAACTTTGCTGTATTTTATAAATTCTAAAATTTTCTATAGTTATTTTTTTTTTCAGGATATCTCCTCATGAAAACGATGATTCAACGCCATCTGAATTGATCATCAATAAATCGATCACCTCATCTACAACAGTGATAACATATTTGCATAAAAGTACAATATTTCTTAAATAATAAATTTATAAATATTCAAATTATATTCCATTTATATTTATTTTCTTCATTCAATACTTCAAAATAAAATTATTCGTTTATCGAAGTTTATTCTTCTTATCTCAAATATTCTATCATCATTTCGTTCGTGTTTATTTTGTCCTAAAACAACGCATTAAGGATCCTCTCATTGAAGTCGCAAACGTTGATCATAGATTGAAAGATGCAAACTCCCCCAGGGTTTATAAATGGTAAAATACGGTAGGTGTATTGTTTTACATAATAAAATGATATAGAGTAAACCAGAATGTAATATCTTTGTGATGATATTGAATTTCTTAGTTAAGAAATTTTCATTGAGAGAGGATGAAATAGTATTGATCAGCAATGATTCAAACATAAACGTATTAAAAAAATAGCAAATTTTATTGCGATCTTCAATTGTTTTTTAATTAAAATGAAAGAAATTCGTTATAAATTCATTTCCTTTCCTTCATAATGAATATGTTTGATGGATGATCGAATGCCTTCACTTATCACTATGCTATTAAAGCATCAAATTTTAATTGAAATTAAACTTTATAGATCTTTTTTTCTTTTTTTAAACAAATAGACAAATAAAATAAAAGAAGAAAAAGTTTTTATTGTTAGAAGAAGAAGAAAAAAAAAGAGAGAATTTTATTTGAATTTTATAGAGAATTTAAAAAGAGAGAATTTATAGAAAAAAAGAGAGAATTGAAAAAAAACAAATGAAAATAAGAAAAAAAAAAGAAAATTTATAAATTTTATGAGAATTTTTGAAGATTTTCCTAATAAGTGATCGTCGATAATTTCTTAGTCGTTTTTTTTTTTCGTTATGATTTGATAAACTCGAAAATTATCCTCTGACATCAACAAAGAGAATTAAAACTTCACAAAAAAATTGCCCACTTAAAGAAATTCATGCAATTGAATGCATTTGTAAGATGAATATTTTCAAGAAAGATTATTTCGAGAGGAAATTAATGCTGGAAGTTTTGCTATTTAGCTATTATAGATCGTTAAAGAATTTTGTTTCAAATTTTGGTCCCATAACGATTGTTAAGAAACCATGAAATCAGCAGTTACGTTAAGCAACGATTCATGTCTATAAGGAAGATAGGAGGAGGGGCATTCGTTTGTTGAGATTCCTTGAATTTCAGTCTGGTAGGAGTTTCTTCCTGAAATTCGATCTGGTGGGACTTTCATCCTGAAATTCGATCTGATAGGAGTTTCTTCCTGAAATTCGGTCTGGTAGGACTTTCTTCCTGAGATCCGATCTGGTAGGACTTTCTTTCTGAAATTCGGTTTAATAAATATCACGGGAAAGTCTACAAGTGATAAGATATGCCAACACGTTCCACAATTAAAAAATGAGCCACAGAAACCGTTATTTTGATTCCATATGATCGGACTTCTAGCGGCCGAAGGTGGGTAGGAAAAGTGGAGCGGAGGAGGCGGGAAATTTGGTTGCGTTTTACTTACCTGTTCCAGGTGAGTGAAGTTAAGTGTGTACCTGCTTTAGCGGAACAAAGTTTCCTTTGTTAAAATAGAAAAAATGACTCAAACAATCTTCTTCAACACATTGACCAAAGTGACCGTCTTCAACACACTGACCAAAGCAACCACTGACCAGATCTTTTCTCTTTTAAATGCACATTCATAGCCATTTCGTTCGGCTAAGTGCCCCATCGGAGTTGTTCATACCTAATCTAATCTAATTAAGCCGATCTTCACTTTTTCTTCGCTCCAAGAGTGCAATGATTTTTTTTTCTGGAAGTGCAGTATAACCTTGGCAGGTAATTGAGAGTTTAACGAGTGCAAATTGACGGTCATTTATATATTTATTTATTTATAGTGTTCATATTATAGGGGCAGCGGTGCCTTCTTACCTTTGAACTTATTGGGTAATAGGAGATGGTTGTGCTTTTGTGTTTTCTTCCTTTTGCTTTCATTAGTGTCACCTGCATGCAATTAGGAGTAGGGAATGTGGTCGTTTTAATTTCTTTACCTGTTATTGCAAATCCAGGTAGCCTTTTCATCCGATCCGTCGAACACGTCGAATTTTTTGCGCTTGAATTTTGCGCAATGGACAAGGCGAACTAAATTCATGCCCGTTACCATTCTGATCAGTAAATAGGGAAGTTAATCGTCACTAAGTTTTTTTATAGATTAAGGTGGAGAGTTTGATCGTTTTGTTCAGCACGCTTAGCTCAAACAGAAAGATTGAATGTGTTAAAACGATCCTCCAGTAGTGTCGATCCAGACCAATACGATCGATTTGCGACTACTATTTAATTCATATTATTTATTGCAAAGATATGATACAGTTGTACTTCTAAGTACCACAAATGAGCGAAAAACGAAAACGTCCCTTTCATTGGAAGCATACGAAGCAGAAAACAGTGGAACCAGGTATATCGGGATTATTGTTTACCTGTTCGGGCAATGAAAAGCAAGCGGTTCGTGAGGTGTATAATCTCATTGATGCAATCGCCGATTCATCGACTGGTTGCGATCAGACTAAACAAACGCGTCCTTCGTCTACCGAGCATACCTGTAATAATATACCTTGCGCCGAGAGTGATGAGGATAGCCCTAACGAAGATGTCGCCGATGCAATCAAACGTTTTTGTAGAAATGGTTGGTGCTTTTCTCGTTTCGCTTAGCGGAAAATATTTCCTCAACAAATTGCCTCTCGTAAAAAAAAGAGGCATATTCAAATAAAACATCTTCATAATTGTTAATTTTATTTATTATATTTATTAGGAGGGGAGGGGGGGGGGGTTCGCAAACGAGTTGTGCGCGGATGATAGAATTTTTAAATAGACATGAAGAGAAGTGAGGGGGAGGGGAGGGGAGGGGGGGGGTGATAAAATCTAAAATAGTCAACGATCACCTACGTTTTGCGTTCCTTAAGTCTATCGTTTTCGAATCTCTTCATATGATATCATCCCAAAGTTTGATTCCCTCTTTGGGCAACGTTTTTTTCTCTTTGAATGACGTTATTTCTTATATAATAAATGTAATATGTTAATTTATTTTCTAAAATTTGTAACTGTTCTTATCACGATTATATGTACCATTTTAGCACGAGAATCGAATTCGGTAGTTCGTCACGAGCGTCGAATGCGACAGCGACCAACCGGTGTCAATAATTGCCTCTTTTTTGTGCTAAATGCTGAATTAGCCGACGATGTTTATAGTTTGGCTGATCGTATTGTTGCGATGGCATTGGAGAAACCATGTTGTCGAACTCTTCAAAGGGTTATACCTGTCGAGGTTACCTGTCAGGTCAACATGCCAGTAGTCAATCGCGTAAGCTCTCATTTTTCATTTGTTCTTCTTTTTTTTGATTCATGTTCTTGCAGATATAAATACCAATAACGAAAGATAAATGGGGGAACACCTCAACTAGGTTGCGATGATGCATTCATTCTTTTGCGATATTGATCATCACGGCAAATATTTTAATGAATATCGCCAGTCAACGATTAAATAATATCACTATGATGTATTCATATTTTAATTCGAATCGATAAGATGTACAAATCTTCACACACACAAAAAAAAAATCGGTTTTGCATATCTTTTTTCATTTGACTTTATCGATAGGTAGTTGCGTAATTTGCATAAGATCTACCACTGATGAATTTAATTTGTAATTTCGAATTGCAATGATTTATAGGTCAGAAAGTTTCGGTCAAACAAGAAAGAAATTGATACACATTCGGTATATACATAATGACGTAATCTTGATATAGAGCGTCAGTGATATAGTCTTATTATAGAGTGTTTAACATATGCAGAAAAAAGTACACATCGTAATGTAATTGTTGTCATTTTGTTTTAATATTTCTCCAAAAAATTGCTATCGGCAAAAATTTATTTGCAGGTTTACTGATAGAGGTGATTTTTATTAATGAATTTAGAGACATCCTTGTTTTATTTATCCAGAGAAACGACCATCCTGAAAGTTCGCCCAAAGATGGCATGAGGGTGGGAGGATGGGAAACCAAACACATGGTCGATTAAAACGCGTGATTGAGGGGGGACCCTTTAAATTTGAAAGTGTCTCTGCAAGTAATATTTGTAAATTTTTAAATTATCATGAGCTTAGTTATGAGGCATTACATAGCTGGTTTCATACTATTGAAACCGATGCTCTAAGGCCCTCTGCTAATTATTCGAATTTTACACGGCTCTCATTTTGTCTTTAAGGAAAGTTTGTCATTTGTGCTAGCGAAGGATCACCATAATCTCAGCATGATACAGCACCTCAGGTTACGTTGATTTAGAATCTGATATCAAGGAATTCATAGAAGTACTGGAGATCAGATACTAGGTTTGGGTTTATTACTTGTCTCTAGGTCTTAAGAAGATTGGTGAGCATATCTCTACGTTGTATGCAAGTTTTTGCAGGAAATATGCCGGCTGGTCGCAAAACATTTTATCGTGAACAGTGACGGTAAATGGCCAACATATTCGGTTGACTTCAAAACACGTAACAATTCAAGTATGAGGCGTACAGACGCATTGAAAATGGTCTGTGAGGCAGTCTCACAAATGGCACCACTTTGCCGTACAGATCTAGATAAACCGGATATAGCAGTTCTCTTTCATGTACTGCACAATACAATATTGCTGTCATGTGTGAAGCGGTTCTATCAAAGAAGGAAAATGAGCCTTCACAAAGAATCACCTGAGGCAACCGGAAATAAGACAATCCCGCGTGACATTGATGGAGAAGATAACGGTGATACAAATGGGTGTAATCGACAGTCGGTTGGAAGAACACTCGAAAGCTGTAATGACAATGTAGGAGTGGACGGCGAGGAGAGGCAACAAACGGATACCCAATAAGTGTTAAACGATTCGCTAAGTCCATATGAGGTGCTCAAAGACAATTATTTAATCATAACGGGTTTTATACCTCATATTACTGATAAGAATTTATGTTGAATTTAGAGCATATGCTTTATTACTCGTATTATATGTTGCATATGCTCGCAACGTTTATAGTTGAATAAGTTTATAAGAAGAGAGGGGAGGGAATGGGGGGGGGGAGGGATGGGAAGTGTTGAAATTTGTGAAAAATGTTTGATTTTTCTTTCTTCAGAGAAGAAAAAAAAAGCTATAAAAAATTTCTTCGAATTACTATAAAAGAGTAGGATTTTTTTTTTTATATCGTATAATATTTTTAGTTTTTCAACTCATTAAGAAAAAGAAAAAAACTTTAGATTAAAAAAATATAATTTATAAATTTTTGAAATTATTTGAAATTTTGAAATTATTTGAAAATTTTTTTTCCACTGTATTTTTATTTATTTCAAATTGTCAATTATTTTAATGATCTCTTAATCGATTAAAAAAAAAAAAATTTGAGGAAAATACATTCATATTTTTACGTTTTGCGTTTTTTTTTGTTTTCAAAAAAAAAAATTCAATGAATATTTGTGATCATATCAATTTAGTTGTGTTGTTATAGGCTTCTCTAATATGTTAAAGTAATTGCTAACGATAGGTCATCTTTTAATTGAGGAATCATTCTTAAGAGAACTTTTCAAATGTGGACGTTTATTTATATTCTCATTGATTATCCGTTTAGAAATATTTTTGGTGTAAATCCAAGGGCGTACAGGTATATCAATTTACCTGCTTACCTGGATACCTCTGATTATGTTGCGATGTCGGAGGTATACAGATGTGGAGTAAGTTGCGAAGTTAATTTGAATATCTAATACGAACAAGTTTTCTTTCGAATTGAAAACATGGTTTTTGATCAATTCCGTTTAAGTGACATTCATGCAAACATTGGCCAACGAAATATTGGCAAGATTCAATTCGAAGCATGTGCAAACTTCTGTTGCCAGACAGATGCCTGACCTTTGACCTTTAGCTGTTGAGGGGCACTTTGCTCTGGGGAGGGGAGGGGGGGGGGCAAAACACTGCATAGAGAAAATATAATTTTTGCGTTGTATTGCATTGATGAGTGGATTTATTGTTATTGTTTTGTGAAATAAAATCTTCGGGCGCCTGTTTAGTGGTGCCTTATTTCAACGATACGTTTCGTATCGGTACGCTTTTTAGCGTTATCTTCCTCACCTGGTTATAATTTCCGCAGGTGAGAACAGGTGTGGCATAGCTATGATAAGTTTTTCAAAGCACCACTAAGAAAATAGCACTTGAGATTGCATAAACCGGTGGTAAGCTTTCAATGCGTAAAGGTGTGTGCATTTTAAGTGGAAGATATTTGTATAATACCTGTCATATAGATCGAGATAAGTTGTAAACAGGTAGGTTCGCAAGGAATGGCATCTGTTGATGTGGTGATGTTCGAACATCAAACACTTGAGGGAGGTGCATGTGTTACTATGCCCCTTCAACAGCATGTAAGATGACTCAAGTTTTTGAGTTTTATAATATGGAAAATAATGAGAGGGAGAGAGAAATAGGTTTGCGCCGGTTGTGATCTGGGTATACCGGATTTGATCGTTTATCCGGTGCAACTGAATTTTTGGACCGGAAATAATTGTTGTCGATGACGTCACCGGCATACGTTTTATCTTGTTTATTTGTTGTTTTGTTTTATTTTTTATTTAAAGTCATTATTGTTTGCAGTTTATTGTATAATTCGATTTATTTATATTTGTTATCTCGGCGTTTGTTGATTCTTTTGGCGAAAGATTTCGGAGAGATTTTGGCGATAAGTTTTGGTGTTGCTTTGAAGTTGCGTTCATTTTACGAGATAAAATTGCTGTATTGGTTCCGGTAAGAAATATACCCACCAACATTGAAAATAGGTTTTTTTTTGAAGGTGTAAGAAAGTAGGTATATGGTGGAAACACATGTAAGATCTTTTTGGGTTATAACTTTATGGGCATTAAACAAATAAGGCAGCGGTAATATTACCGAAACACGAAAGTTTTTCTAACCTTAGAATTTTTTTTTTTTTCATTAGAGATAACCTGATATCTGACTTTTATTAATATTAGATTAAAGGTATGGTTGAGCGCAGGTTATTTCCGCTGTTAAGATTTATTTTCTCCGCCTTCGATGTATAACGTCACGAAGAGATGAGAAGCCAAATGTCCCCTCTCTAGCAAGCAATCAGGCGCGTCAGGCTCGAACATGCTCGATTTCAGGTGACGTCATATCGAAGGCGGTACTTCCCGATATGATGATTCGTTTTAATCAATAGTAATTACCATGTTTTGGGTGTTCATCTCTCGTGCTGCTACACCCATAGGGTAGGCTCTTTGGCTTTTATTGACAAGCTCTAGTTCATTATTGAATGGCTTCTCCCTCCCTCTCTGCCTCTCTCTTTCTCTCTTTCTCCATCTTCACAGTTCTCTACTATCTTCTCATTTATTTTTTTCTATTGTTTAATGTAATTCGCCTTATTTCTTCGGTTATTTTATTCATTTCATCAAGGTAAGTATAAATGTCTAAATTAATCTCTAAATTATATATATATATATATATATATATATATATATATAAATATATATATATATATATATATATATATATATATATATATATATATATATATATATATATATATATATATATATATATATATATATATATATATATATATATATATATGGGCGACAGATGGCAGCTCTAGTGCTATCGTCAAGGTGGTTTTCAATTGTCTCTTGTTAAAGTTGGTAGCATTTTCATTGTTCATCACCTTTCAATTGCAAGATGCTCTCGTGCTGGGATACATCTGGTTTCATTTCAAGAACTCGTTCACACACTCATCGTAAACTATCATCAACCTGCCGTTGGATGTGTCCTTGTGCTCTCGCGTTAAGTGCTCGTTTTTGAATCATTCGATTTGTGTCTGTAATCTGGTTTTTCTCGATCATCTTATATAATGAACTAACTTACTTCTACCTGCTCTTTCTGGTAGGTGTTGGAGAAAACAAAAAAAAAAAACCATCTCGCAGTAAAATAAATCTTTAGAAGGGGAGCGTATCGCAAGAAAATGGTGTTTGTTCGCAGATTCCAATATAAGATCTAGGATATCAAATGGAATGATATTTTTAGACGTTTATTTCGGACCTCTTCTTTTGTTGATTGTGACAGTCAGCTGCACGGCTGAAAGACCCTAAACTCTGAACTTAGTTGGAAGTTGGTGACCGAGAACATATGTGAGTACTGATTCGAGAAGTTAACCACGTTGGCATTGTTTGCTTTGCTCTCGTACCCCTACCATTCACCAGCAGAAAGCCGTGTTGTGCACCTGGGTAGGACCTTTCCATTTTTTTAACGAATGTATTTCCGGTACGCAATTGACACCATTTCCGGCATGATTTCATTTATAGCATATCGAGAGGAAATGCTTTAATCAACAGCTATGAGAATAAAATTCACGACGCCGTTTTTGTGACTTTTGCTGTTATTTGAGTATGCTATGATTTGTTGACGATGTGCTGTTTATAACGCTTTTTTTTGTCATCGTAACGTCTGAAATCTTCAAAAATATGAGATTTCCTCAGTGATTATCGAGAAACTCGTAGCGATTCTCTTGTTTTTTTTTTTTCCGATGTATTTCATACCTAATTGAGTGATGAAAATTGTTGAGATATTCCCGTCCTACATTTATTTGTGAATTTTAAATTAAAAAAATAAACAAGTAAATAAATGAGTAAATAAATAAATAAACAAATAAGTATACATATGCATTAATTAATTAATAATTAATTTATTTATTTATTTATTTATTTACTTATTTATTTATTTATTTATTTATTTATTTGTTTATTTATTTATTTATTTAATTATTTATTTATTTATTTAGTTATTTTAGAGAAATTCTGGAGAAGATCATCGATTCATCACCATCTGCAGACAAGATTTTTATGAATCATCAACACATATACGCATCCATTCACTCAATCTAAGCAGAACGGTTGATTATTATACGCAAATGAGTTCTCAAGTGGATCAAAAATATTGTATCCCATAAAGTATAGAACGTTTTCATACATAACATTGAAATATTATTTTTATTTATTAGTCTCATACTTCTGATACCATTAAGTGATGATTTCTCGTTGAGAATTAAATGATATATTTCTATCCACAATTATTATAAATAAATATAATATCGAATAAGAAAATATTTAAAATTTTCAATGCAAATTCAAATAATATTTCGAATTTCTGGATTAGCGAATATTGAAATGTTGAAACGATATGATTATTGAATAAATTTGAAGTAATTTTTGAAATGGAGAAAAAAATTAGGCATTTTTTTTTTAATAGATTAATAGATGCTTATGAATCATTCTCTGGAATTTTAGTTCTAATTATTTTACGAATTATTGTTACCTTGAAATTAGGGACCTAGTTTTCCGTTGTTCTTCTTTGCAGTTCCTCGTTATGTATCTGGAAGAGATCCATGATCCTTATTTAATGATTTTTTTTTTATTCACTCAACGGATTTAATCTCTAAAATTCCCAAATATTTGATCGAATTTGAAGTGTTGATCGCCGAATTAATATCGGCGCTTATCTTTGATGTTATCGTATGATCACTGCGGCAATAACGAGTTGTTTGTGTTGCGTAGAATACGCGTAGTGGAGTGCCATATCTATTTCCTTGTCATTATGGTTTGATTTGTCGAGGGGCACCTGTCGATTATTAGAACCACCCGATCAGTCCTCCCGGATGTCATTGGGATCCGCTCGACAGTCCCCTCCCCCAGGTATCAGTGCAACCACCTGATCAGTCCTCCTTCCTCCGGATCTTGTTGCAACCACTCGATCTTGCCTCTAGATATCAGTGGAACCACTCAATCCACCTTTCCCCACTCCCTCCCCGGATGTCATCGGAAATACTCGGTCCATCTCCGTTGATATTACTGCAACTATTCAGTCCATCCCCCTCCCTTTTCTCTCTATTAGTTTATTATAATATGGTCCTTTTTGTATCATCCCTTCTGCATTCATTCAGCGATGGTCACTAGCAATATTACTGGAAATTTATCAGCTCTCATTGATTTATTCGTTCATTTTTCGATTTAAAAAGCGGCGAATTTTTTCTTCCAGAATTGCAATTTCTAAGGCATCCTATCTATTATGTTTGAATATAAAGGAATAATTTGAATAATGAATGATAATTCGTTAATAATCTCATCGATTAATTATTAATTAATTAAATAAATAAATGTGAATAAATTTCTCTCCGAAAAAATTCAATTCGATAAATAAATAAATTTTCAAAAAATTGAAAATTTTTCCAAAGATTAAAAATAAATGAATTTTTTTTTTTTTGTTATTGAAAATTTCCAATGTAATAAATTAAATAACGATTAAAAAATTTCAACGAAGAATTCGAATTTTAATATTTTTCTATATTTTTATTTCGAATTCTCAAAGATAAATAAATTATTCTTATGAATGAATAAAGTTTCTAAAAATTATATTCATCGAATCGATAGAATGGAAAAATTGGATTTTAAAAATTGAAGGGCAATTTTTGAAATTTTTATAGCTAAACTTTATATATTTCGATATGCATATCGTATTATTCCGTTTATAACCCCAGGGCTTATAGTGTTCTCTACTTCAGAACAAGCGTATAATTGAGGGTGGGGGGAGGGGACTATAAAAGAGAAAATACGGTAAGCAATAAACCGGAATCGAATGACAAAATCGCACAATTCCGGCCTTGAAGCAGATGGGCCATTATTGGCGCTCATAAACGCCGTTATGGTTTCTTTCGTACGTAGGCATCTAACGCAGTTAAATGTGTGACGTTATAATTAAAGAGCATTGAAGTATGCAAAATGCTTGATGATTTTCTACGGTTTATTTCACAATAATTTATAAAAACTCGGAAAGCACGCCAAGGAACCTGGCACGCTATGTGCTTTTTGTATTTTGTTTAACTCATCGCATCGTTTTCATATGTAAATTAATGAAAAATAATAAAGCAAAATGATCCTTAGCGAAAAATTTGCGAGTGGGAAATTTCTCTAGAATTTTCCACCACTTATATAACCATCAATCAACTTTCGAGTTGATAGATGAAGATTAAAAGCTATCTGGGAGGTCATTGTGCTATAAGTTTTACAACTTTATATTCAGTGGTCTTTCGGAAATTGTTGAACAGACATACGAACAGACAGACACATATATACACATACAGACAAAATTTACTATGATACACTTCTGCAAGTAATTAGGTAAGTGCATTTGTAAAACTATATGGTTTAGCGCAATTGAAATTTATTTTAAAATTAGCTGCGGGGAAATTTAACGTGTTGGGCATTTTGCTAAGTAGTGTTGCAATATTTTTCATTAATTCATCGAAATGAAAGCATTATTGCGATACAGGGATGAAAGAATCTGTGAGCCGGTCGCGTCTTGACTGGATCATAGAATCTTCCATTCCAGAGATGTGATGCTGCTTGGTGTGTGGTACCTATTGGGCCAGAATTGGGCCTATAGCGTAGTTGTGCCAGAATGTTCCAGAGGTGCCTTATTATATTCGGTGTTCTTATGAAGGATCTGTGGCAGTTGGGTATAGGGATCATTTCTATTTACTCTTTGGCTTGTTAAGGCTAAAATGCAGTGCCTAACGTTTCGTTGTGATACACGATGAGTGACTATAAGATGGAGGATATATGATCCCTGACGTTTTTCATTGTTGTATTTGTTGTCTTGGTAAACATTTCTATTGCTTATTGTTGTTGGTATCGAATCAACGAATCGACATTTATAAATATTGATATTCTTATGCAAATAATTTTTATTTTACATCGCTCTAAGTTTTTATTGGCGATTTTGAGAATTTTTTTATCATTTTATTATTATTATTTTTATTATTTAAGAAATGAGGAACCCATATGAATGTCGATTGTCTTTCAAAGATAAAATGTGGAAGTCCGTTAAGCGTTGATGTCAGTGAGGTGTTATTACCACCTAAATGGCGCTTTTGTCATAGCAAATGACGTTTATGCCGAGAGTTTCAGTCAATAGACTAGCCGTTGGAGCTCTTTACTCCGTCGTTCTGGCTCCGATAAACATCACGATTGTTGCTGGCGAATTTTTTTTTGTTTTTTTTTCTTGCAGGAGAAGTCGATCAGCGATGGAATTTTGAGTGGTATCGCCTCTTGTTTTGGCCATCAACTAAGTGGGTATGGATGATTCTATGGACTTCGTACCTTGCGGCGGTTCGTATAATCTTTCTTTAGCTTAATCACACACTTTCCTTGAAAATTTCTTCGTGCTTCATGTAACTGGAATTTTTTCCATTTTTCCACACTCGTATATTCAAATTACCAAATTTTTTGTGGGTACTTTTATTACCATATTTGCGGGTACTTTTATTACCAAATTTGTGGATATTTTTATTACCAAATTTGTGGGTACTTTTATTAACAAATTTGTGGGTATTTTTATTACCAATTTGTGGGTACTTTTACTCCGTTCCATTCACTTTGAAAAAGAGAGTAGAAAATGAAGACGACGAGTTGAGCAAGAAAAGAAAGATTTTAATAAGCGATATATTTTGATTACATTTGTATTTTCTAGCATCGTTTCTACAAATCAGTGAATATTTAAATGTGTTGAAGACATAATCAATGGATTGTCAGATTATATCTTCAATACTACAAGTTTTGAAATAAGTAAATAATAATTAAATTGTTTAAGTTTATGTAAGTAAAATGATCAATGAATATACGACATTGTTGACATCGACTTCGCCGAAGTTCTTGTAAAGTTTTTTGAAGTATTTTAGACGTTGTAAATGGACCTTTCCGGTTTAGTTCTCTCGTTTAAAAATATTTTTAATGGCTAAATATGGTGTTATTGAGCAGTATATAATGACTCTAAGTTATTTTTGAGTTCGCACTCTAAGTGGCTTATGAAACTTTATCAGATCTGATTAAAACGAGGATGTTTTTTTTAGAGATTTGCCGAAATTTCAGGTATAGCTAGTTTTGTAAAGTAAGTGCCAAAATTCAAATAGAGCAGGTGTAAAACAGATAAAAACTAGGAGGAAAACGGTGTTCTCAGGTATGGGTGTAAAAAAATTGTTAAGACTATAGATGAATTGGAATTTCGTGGGTCCATGTACGCCACCGTGAGCTTAACATCGGCACTCACGTAGTGATTTTCGGTTGGAGTATTTAATCATTGCAGTGGAATTAACGGTCAATTGTTCTATAAGGAGCGTTTGTTTTATAGGAGGGATGTTGAACAACACGCCAAGCGTTGCGGTGACACAAACACATTTACCGAGTGGTCTAGCAACAGGCGGCAATATAGGTGATTCGACTGAATTCGCCGATGGGCAAGCAACAGATTTCGTTGATGGTCTTCATTCGGCTCATGTGCTTAGCAATCTCGAACGTTTTCGCAATCACAATTTTATGTGCGATGTCGAGATAGAGGTTTGAGCTTTCCTCTCATTTTGATCTCAGATGCACTCGAGACCCGAGAATTTAGATATGACTCTTTTTTGTTAATTATATTCTACTGGTATATCATTTGAGTAGTAGATAGGAGTAGTTAAAGTTCGACATCACTGTATTCATCTTTTATAATTCAAACTGCAATATTATTATTTTTTATTTCAGAGGACTTTCGAGATTTTCCGTATTTATGCTGTCATTTTATAATATAATTTATGAGCGATACAAAACATTTTAAATCTCCCTTACGATTAGGCAAATGTACTATTGCGAAAGTTACCATTTACGCATAATTTTTCGGAGAGTATAACATGATCCTGGAGGTATCACCTAATCACCTGATGATCCCGACTGGCCATGGATCGGCGCGGATGTGTCGAATCTCATTCGCTTCTGTTCTGGAAGGTTTTCAACGTTGAGCATAGGGCCGTACTAGTGATTGATGCCAGCTCATTTGCGGCGTTGGGATATTTTCCGGTTGCTCCCTTCACGTAAAAGTTTCCAATTCGAGTAATGAGGAGTTCATAGAGAGGAAAGGGATGAGCGGACATCAATTTCACTTTGAAAGTCAAAGAGAAAACTTGTTCTTAGGCAGTTATTGGAGTTTCTGAGAGCGACGATTTAACTAACTTCAATTAAGATGAAATTTTTTAAATTTTTATAAATGAAGGTGAATTACTAAAATTCGAAGTTTTTTTGACATGGCAAGGATTTTTTTTTTGAGGGATCAGATCCAATGTGAGACTTCTTACTCCATCCGTCATTTTATCTTTGATGGTTGTGGCTTATATCATCTTGAGGTTTATGTATAATTCTTTTTTTCGAGTAATTTGCAGGTTGAAGGAAATGTGTTCCCAGCGCATCGTTATGTGCTTGCGGCTGCAATCCCATATTTCAATTCAATGTTTGCATCGGATATGCGCGAATCACGACAACAGAGAATTTCTATTCAGGTATATTTCTGTTCCATTGTGGAGTAGTTTTACTATTTATATCTCTTTGATGGGCTTTTTGTTAAATAAGAGAATATGAACAGCGACTCTACCCAACTACTATTATCAGTATAGGCATAGATATCAGTCAGGTGTTGTGAATATAGGTATATCTCAAGTATAGATGCTCAACAATGATGAACCTCCCCTTGAGCGGAAATAAACTCGTCAGCACGAAGAAAGAGACAAAATAAATCGGCGATAAATGAATAACTAAAGAGAAGTTTTTATGGCAGAAGATTGCGGAAATAGTCATTAATAACTTCCGAAAATATCATTGACCTATTAATTTATTGGCAATTAGTTTTGATTCAGTGCGGCAGTTGTCGTTTAGAATTAAATTTTTTTAGTTGTAACACTGAAATAAATCAATCGTTCGCACAATCAGAACATTTTGTGGCATGTTATCGGCTCTACGATCCAGCAAAAAAAATGGTTTAATCCAAAAATAGATGTAAGAGTTGAATGATGATATGCCTTATGTATCAATCGTTATATCGAGTTCCCGTAGAAAATCTTCATAGTATTACATAAAATTGTTAATTGGATCATTAAATAATTTTAAATAGGTTTTTTTCCAGGAAAAGCACCAAGATATAGGAACTTTTTTTCCAAACATTTCCTTTTTTAAAAGAAATCGCTCAATTCCTTAAATATCTTCGTTCTTTTTCGATTATAAAAAGGGAAGAGGCGGGTTATTTTACATATCTTAGCGTTGAATGCAGCTGTACCAAAATAATGTGTTTTGCCAAAATTTTGAGAGGATTTGACTTCCCCAGCTGTGGGAAAATTTGTCCCTCCGGGGTTTTTATTCAAGATTGTCCTGTAGTTATACTTTTTCCCATCGGTCGCAATTGGTCATAGATAAGGCCTTGAATTATTATGTTAAATGTGTGGGAAATTTGCAAGAGTTTATTCTAGTAGAAATAAGCTGATATTTAGGGGAAATAAGAGGTAATTTTTAGCTGCGCGATTTATGAATATAGAATTTCGGTTCTTTTAGCTGAATCTATTAGAAAAAATCGTTTTAAAAATTGCTTTTATTATGACTTTTTTTTTTCATTGCTAAATTATTGTTTTTTTTTTCTATTTATGGAATTTTATTGATGGTAAAGGTGAAGCATATTTAAAAATGCCGAAGACATTGTGCCATTGCATAAAGTATCTCTTGTAGTGCTTATTTTATTTATTTAAGGGATATCATAGAATGAACATTAGCTGATTTGAGTTGCTTCACAGGTCTCATTAAGAGTGATCGAAATTCCCGAAAATATAAATAAGAAATTCGAAAAGTGCATATTAAATGAAAATGACAAAAAGGAAGGGCATAATAAGGTAATGTCTTCAAAAAGAAACATTTGCCAAGTCTGTGCGAGCAATTATATTGACTAACAAACACCGAGGTTATATACACTACAAGTAATTGAGTTTATAACTTGAGTGGGGGGTGAAGAAAAGACGTAATATGTGGAAGGAGGGGGCGTGGAAAGAACGAGACGTATAAGGGAAGCTGTTGAAGAAAGAAGGTGACGTGCGGGGGAGGGGATGGGGAAAAGTGATGTGTGGGAGGGGGGTGGGGGGAAAATGATATGTGGGAGAAGGGGTGGGGAAAGCGGACGGGGATACTAAATTCTTTTAGTCAAGAAAAAAGGAAGTGGGATGTATCACGGGAAAGGAGCGGTTTAGTTGAAAGAATGATTCATTCATAAATGTATCAAGAAGTGACTTATTTTCATTTTTGAATCGAGGTGAGTTATTATTTTTTAGTGATTAATTTAATATTTGAATTTACGCTGATTAAACCATTGACTAATAAGTTGATTAAAACTGATTAAACCGAATTTTGATTGATTAAATTGAATTTCAAGTAATTCAGGATATACCGGCGAATGCATTCCAACAATTACTTGATTTCGCATATACGAGTAGAGTGAATATCAATGGAGATAATGTGCAACAACTCCTCTACGCAGCAAGCATTTTGCAGGTAGCAAACTCGTTTCGAAAAAGTCTCCTTTGAAATATTTCATTAATTTCAGGATAATGAATGATATTTAGGTTATAAATTTAAATATTATTTATTTGAATGATCATCTTTTCCTTCATAGGTCTCGCATTTTATTTACGATCTCTTAGAGATGGTATAAACGATGGGGTAATTTGAAACGTTTGCTTTACGATGGATTCGAACCTACGATGTTTAGATTACCGATCCAACGCTATACCGACTAGTCCTCGTTTAAAGTAGTATAGTTGCATTGCTCAAATTTTTTTATCAGTACCGATAATAGAGAAATGATAGTCGTTGTAGGATATCAAAGCGTTCATTCAAGAAATTATCTTATGGCTTTATGCAAAGAGAAACAGAGCAATGCGACTCTGACGTCCATCTTCTTAAACCTCAGCCCCCTGAACCCAACCTCTCCGACCTCATCCTCCCAATCCTCGTTCTTTTGATTCCCACGCTTCTGAAGTCCACTTTTCTCCTGCAGATATTCTTCCGAAAATATTAGGGGTCACTGTGATGGTAAGGTCGATTAATGAAATGATCTTCAGATGGATACAGTGTGCAGTGCGTGTCAAGGATTCCTCACACAGTATCTCACTACGGCGAATTGTTTATCAATCAGACAGTTCGCTGAGCAACACAATTGCGTCACACTCTTATCGTCGGTCGATGATTTTGCGATGGAACATTTTCCGGTTGGTATTGAAATTAATTGTATCGTTGATATTAGTATTTTTGTAACTCAATTATATGATTGAAGGGCTTGTGACATGGAGGAGGATAGCACTGTATTACTGAATCTGGTTAGGTCTTACGGTTGGGGGAGGGCTTCTAAATCGCTGAATACGGTTGGGATTTGTAGGTCAAGAGAGGGCTATCTTATTATAGAAATGTTTTTGAAAGATTTGATTTCAGTGCGCATGAGAGCTGGTAGTTTTGCAATATTTTATATGCCGATCCTTTTGCAACTGCTATTTGGACTTATTGCAGTCGCATCAATTGAAAATTTCAATGAGAAATTCTTGGGAGTTTTTGATTGTCTTTGGATATCGCAAAACTTTTGCTGCTTTCAATTGTTAAGGTGTTTTAGATGGTTCTTTATAGTTAGCTTGAATGGCAAGCATCTCCCCCTCGCTTCTTGTTCACCCTCGCCCTTCTCACCTCTTTCTCTTACTCGTTGATTCTACTCTGTTGGAGCTTTAAATAGGAGTTGTCTACTTATGGGAATATGCTTTATGTGGTTCGGGAAGCAATGGCGAGTTTTTGGATTTATCTCATTTTCAGCGGAACTTCGGCCTCGTAAGATTTTCTTTTTAAGGAACTTAGGAAACTGCCCGAGTTTTTGATGATACCGTTTGGGCATTTGATGGATTTGTTGCGCAGCGCCGATTTGAAAGTAAACAACGAGCAAGAGGTGAGCTGTTCTCGTTTCCCTCTTGGTTTGATATTTGCTATCGTTTGCGATCGTTATTAATATCTGTTGATGTTGGAAGGTTTTTAGTACATGCTTTTATGTAGGCGAATTCAAATTTGACATAGAAAGGGTTTCGTTTTATATATTGGTCACTATATCTGGAAAGGGCTGCATTTTATAGAGGTGAATTCCACGTAAATTTGCTCATATGTAAAAAGGGCTGCATTTTGTTTTTGTTTTAATTGTGTGGTTTTTTACTGTTCAGTGCTAGTTGTGGCGATGATAATTTCAAACCGCATATATGCCTGGCAGGCAGCTGAGCTGGTGTTATATCGGCCACGTGTAGTATTGGAATATTTCATCCTGTGGTTGCTCCTTATCCTCGAATTTAGATTGACCTCACACGAAGTTATATACTCAGCAGTTATGTATATTATTATTTATTTGTTTATTTATTTATTATTCATTATTCTTACTGATATTATTAATGTTGATATTGTTATGGTAATTACTGTCGTTGTTATCATCCTCTATGTTAATATGATACTGTAATTTTCATTGTGCTATCGTTATTGCATAATTTGGAAAATCAAGTGCAGTTAATTTCTAGTGTAATACTATGATTGTTGCGATTGACTATATACTCTTCTTATAATTTTTGCAAGTCTTATTTATGTGATCATATCAGCAATATAAGATCGATCAGTTTTATCGATCTCTAGGAATTAATCGATCCGATATTGAACTGATTTTTATATTATTGCCAATCAGCGGATTGTGGTTGATTAGTATTTGGGAAGATACCGCATTATGAATTTGTTTCATTCTATTGGAATGTAAGTCAATAGAATCGTTATTGAATTTAAAAAAAATAACCCCAAAAATAGATAAGTATTGCATGTACAGAATTTTCCATTTTTAAAATATCATTATTGCATTTATTAAGGTTCTGTATCAGAGGTATATTTGCGATTATAATTATTAGAGTTTTATATTAAAGGTATATTTATGAATGCTTCATAATCAAACATTGAGATCGTTAAGGTATTCGAAACGGCGATGGAATGGGTACAGAAAGCGGAACATGAACGTAAAGTTCATCTACCGGAATTACTAGCAAATGTACGACTTCCGCAACTACCGATCGCCTATTTCCTTAACACTGTCAAGAAACATCCACTTATTATGGTTTGTATAATTAATGCTTATTGTTCTCTTTTTATATATATTTTTTCTATTTCGATTTGTTTGGCACGAAAAAGGATTCAAATTCTTCTTATACGATTCTGGATTTCTAAATTCGTATTTCCAAATTTCCAGAATCATAATTTTTGGTATCCAAAAGCTATGAAGCATCCGAAAGGATTGTTAATGCTGGAATAAAATTGTTGCTGTGCCCGAGATTTGATTATTCGCTAATAAATTTATGAAGCAATGCTTTTGCTTGTCTATATAGTACAGTTTTATTCAGAATATAATGGGGTGGCGAATAGGTGCACCAAAGTTGTGATACTAAAGAAATTTATCGTTATTTTAGCAAAACTGATGCGTTTCTTTGGGTCAGTGTGAAGAAATGAGCAGATTCTAGACCCCTATTATATATTTTATTATTATTATTTATTGTTATTGTTATCATTATTATTATTAATTTAGTTAATTATTAAATATTGTTATTACTGTTACTATTACTATCATTTACTTTAATGTAATTATTATGTCTCATTATTATTGTTATCGTTTTGAAGTGAAATCTCTCATTTATCTGACTTTAGGTGATCTCGATTTGCTATTCATCCATTTTATCACTGACCAATTCTATTAAATATTCTTATCGAAAGAAACGAAAACTATCGTAATAGGCGCTTTTTTCGTCTCTCTAAATTCTACGCAAAAGCTTACAGTTTTGAAGTGTTTATTGATTGCGGAACCGAATGACCTTTGTAGTTGGTAGTTATGTGACCTTTATAGTCGGAAGCTGTGCAAATTTTCTTAGTTTTTTAGGTCAATGGGGGGGGGGGGGGGGGCTCGACGCTCATTCTTTGGAAAAATCGTCATGTTCGTATAAGCCAAAACAGGAGAGAGGAATTAATGATCTAAGATGTAAGCTGATTTAACCTCTTTCAATATTTTCCGATTTATGAGGGAAACAAGGATAAGAGATCTATAGATTTACCGAATTCTTATCGCACAATTCGGTAATAGAATATCGATAATTAATCGATAATCGATAATCGGTGATATAGGAGAATGTACGTTGTCGAGATCTAATAGCGGATGCAATGAGTGAAATGATGCGTGCACAACTTACACCGACGATGAATACAATCGATACAACTTACGCATCGCATAATTCGTTCACGTCGTCATGTTTAGTGGCCGGCGCAAGTGGAGGAGGTTTCGTACCTACAGCACTTTTCTCACAGGGTATTTTTGTAATTTTATTTTTATTACTTGTATCTTCATCGATTTGGATTTGATCGTTATTTCGGAATATCTCCTTATTCCCCTCCCCCTTGTACCTGGTGGATGTGGCCATCTCTGCAAGTTGTTAAGTTTTATATTTATGAAGCAGCAATGATAGTGGAAAAAATTTTAGGTTTATTGTTTAGTTATTTATATGATTATGTTTAGTGCAATAGATAGAGTGTTCTTGTCCTATTCAAGTGGTGGTATCGTTTAGTACCGAATAGTTTAACAACAATTTTGAGCTATTCTGCTTAGGGTGGCCCATTTCCATCGTTTTCTCTTTTCTACGCCTCACTAGTTATTAGTGGCTTGATATCTTCTTGCTCTTATTGTACATATTGGCCATAACTTTGCTCAGTTATAGGTACATTCACGAGTACGAACGGCTGTTCACCACAATCGGCTCGAAATAATTCTGCATGCTGCACTAGCAGTAATATATGGACGAACTGTCGACCAAGAAAAAGCGCCGCTGGTGTGATCTTTTGTGTCGGTGGCCGAGGTGATGTTTTTCATCTTTCTTTATTGCTCCGTCTGCCTTAGTGTATTTTGCAAAATGAAACAACACGATTTTTTTCCGGTGAGTTATAAGTGAGAAGTGACCGCGTTCTGTTTATTTTCTTATCGATGTAAATTCTTCTTATCGTTGCATTTATTGATCGTTGAGAAAAAGTCATGGTATACATCGCTTGAGGTGGAGATTCGATTTGTTATCGGTCATTCCGATACTAGAATACCAGCACTTTGTAATTTGATCGACTATGCCACTTACGAATTTTCGAGGAGTCCGATCGAATGATCCGACCAACTCTGTTTCGACCAGGCGCGAAAAGCGAAAGCGATGTGAAACATCCACCGCATTGAGCGCAGTACTGTGAACCAGTGGCGTTGAGTTGTTGTTTTTATTATATCTGTTAAGGTAACGAAAACGTTTTTTTTGCGAGAGGGGTCGTTTATTGAAACCTATTTAAGGTACATCAGGTGATCCGTTCCGATCGGTGGAGGCATATGATTGGCGTCGAAATCGATGGCTTTCAATTGGTGACATGAATGTACGTCGAAGACACGTTGGCGTCGTAAGTGCACAAGGGAAACTGTGAGTTTTGCATTCTGACTTGCGGGGGGGGGGGGGGGGAGGGAGCTTTACCATATCGGGATCCTTACTGTTGTTAATTGTGATCGAAATGAATCTCAAGTTTCAGTAGGTTTTTTCTGTAATTATCTTTTTTTTTTCTCCCAAGGGAGAGAAGTTAATAATATTTTACATGTTGCCTGGTTGTTGTTTTGTTTTTTAATTGAACTCGTTTTTAATATCAGTAATCTTCGTTATTTGATCATCACAATCAATAAATATCACTTCCAATTCCCGAGTTTTTCTAACTTCTAGGTATCATTATTTCCGACGGTACAATTAATGCGATTTCCCAGTCTTATTAGGTAGAAGCTTTGGCCGTCGCGCATGTCATTTGCAATGGGCAGAAATCTTTCGTTTATTTAGTACTTAGCCAAACTGATATTGACCATTTGAAAAGAGTACTGATGGATGCATAGCTGAAAGTTGCCTTGTCTTCTGAGTTAGATGTTCTATGAATAAATGTGGCCATGTTAGTGCATAATACGTTAATATTGACTTATATTTATTGACAGCCGAGACAAATTTCGTGAGAAATGAGTCGCTTTCCCCCCTCCCTTTCCCTCTCTCCATCTGTTCTGTTCTATCGCATCTATTTGTAAGTTTTTGCGGCGAATTTTTGTGGTCATGCGTAGCGGTCAACTTAACTGATTTCTGTGCGTAAATGAAGACTTCACGGTACGTGAATTATTTCGTTTAGAGTCCAGTCGACGTTTATTTACTTCGCGCATTTGAAATTCAAATTTTTCGAGTGTTATAGAATTCTTTTTATCTAAAAAGAATTCAAATTTTTTTTCTGGGCTGAGATGCGAGGTTAAAGATTCTACGTTATTGCAAATTATTAGAAAGGAGAGCACAAAGCATTTGTTTATGGTTGTAGGGCATTTGATGGCGAGAATATGTGCTTGTTACTAGCTGAAGATAATTCACCGCAACACACCTGAACAGGTGTGTACAATGAATTACCTTCCAGTTATCTTCCAGTGCATCCGACATGTTTGTTTATGTCCTGTTAGTCGTGGGATTGTTTACGCAGTAATATTTATATAGTGAATGTTGTCGGCGATGAATGGGATTTATAGATATGCGATCGGAGGGCATGATGGAACAAATCATCTTGATTCAGCCGAGTGCTTTGATCCTGCGACTAATATGTGGCATACTGTCGCCTCAATGGATACTCGCAGACGGGGAATCGCAGTCGGTGCCTTGGAAGGAGCCATCTACGCAGTGGGAGGTCTTGATGATACTGCTTGCTTCCAGGTAAGTATTTATGTTTGTGATCGCTTTTTAATATTGCGACGTTTTTCACCTCTTTTATGCATAATTGATTGAAGGGCATAGTCATTCATCAGACTTTTTATATTGCTGAAGTGGTCAACGTTGGTCATTCTGAAGATCAAAGGGTCCCTTCCGAACCGGAAAAATCAATTTTTTCAGTCGTTCTGCGCATCATTGAGTACATGTGCGCAGATTTTGCAGAAGGATTTTTGCATGTCCTCTTGCCTACTGCGGAAGACAAACTTCTTGGAGAGAGATATATATATATATATATATATATATATATATATATATATATATATATATATATATATATATATATATATATATATATATATATATATATATATATATATGTATATATATCGTTTAGCTGGGTTCCCCAGCATAGGTGAGTGTGCACATTTTGCAGAAATCTACGATTGTAATAAGGACGTTCTAGAGAATTTGAGGGACATGAAAAGTTTTGTCAAAGAACGCATTATGAGCCGCAAAGTCGGACAATCCTTCGTTCGAGTGAAGAACATCACAGCACTTCGCAGGAAAGAATTATTTATTTACTCCGTACTCCCGTTTAGCACTAGGGATGCGCGTCTTTCAAAGTGCTCTGGTCACCGCCTCTGACCGGGATATACTTTTGAACCTGATAATCTTAGAAAGGTTTTGTTCAAGTGTGTCCTGACTAATACCTCTCCTCTTAATTCTACTGAAATAAAGACTGGAAATTTCGGTCGAAAAAAGGTCGGCATTTTTAAACTCAATAACTTATAAACTGTGCTTTTGCGGAATTTAGCGGCGACCTGCTAACCTTGCAGAACGAGAATCAATTCATGCAGAGAAACGATTTACCTTAGTTCCTTTCAGACAGTAGAGAGGTACGATATCGAGTCGGATAAATGGTCTCCAGTTGCTTCAATGAATATACAAAGAGGAGGCGTCGGAGTGGCTGCTCTAGGTGAGGATCTTCTATTGCAGTTGTGTGATATCTTCTGGATGAAGCATATGATATGTTCTGGATTATTTCATCTACTATTAGGTTGAAATGACTCGATAATAACATTGCAGATAGACGGATTCGATTAAGTTGCTCGGCCACTTCCTTGTGAAGTTATTGATGCTATAATTTATTTACAATTTATCACTTCTTTCGAAGTGTTTACATCATCGGTGATAATATTTCTGGTTTACATTATCAATGATATTTCTGTGTTAGTTATTCCCATTCAATTGGGAAATAGCTTAAAGAGAGGTGCTCATATTTCTTTCATAGATATTCAGGAATGACCGCACTATTTTTTAGCAGAGATGATTTCGACATAGAAACATATAGAAATGATAGGTGACCGCTATCTAATGAGATATATTAGTGATGGAGATATTGAGTTTATTAAGTGGCAGAATTGATATGTACATTGATTGGTTCATCGAAGGCAGGTGTATAGCTGAATTGAAAAGAGAAAATTTGGGATGGGCGTTTTGATGTTCAAGCATATTAGTGTATTAGGTATTTTTTTAGGTATATTGCAGGTGCTCATAGGTATTTCATATTGTAATTTCAGGTAAATATTTGTTCGCTGTAGGTGGTAATGATGGTACCTCGTCTTTGGATTCATGTGAACGATATGATCCTCTTCTAAATAAATGGAAGATGGTAGCAAGTATGCAACATCGCAGGTATGCACTTTTATATCACAAAATGCTTACTTTACTTAGTGAATGAATTCACATCGAGGTAGGTTTAAATCGAATTGAAATTAGGTTTCATATACGGTAAATTCGAATCTAATGAATTCAGATTTAAGTCAGTGATTGGGTTTATTTATTAGGGAAAATAAGCAGTAAAACAAGTGGGGGAGCATCCATATCGATAAGTCAGAAGACAATGAAGAATGGTTGTATGCCCCTTTTAACTATAGGTGGTGGTTGGTACATGATTGAGATGGTTTTTGGTACGGTTCTATTTTTGTGTGAAACGAACAGTTCTAGGTGGGTAGCAGTTGGTGGTGATGATGTTGACTTAGTCGAGTGACATTTTTGAACTTGCTTCTTTTGGTAGGTGATAAGTTGCTATCTTGATAGGTGGCAAATCGGAAACCGTGTCTGCTCCGCCAAACAACTCGATTAGGTAAAACGATGCCGAAGTGGAGGTGTTGTACAGTGACTTTATTTATGCACAACGGCTGCTTTTTGCTTTCAAATTGCATTACAATAGCGTAGATATCGGCGTCGTTTTAACTCCTTAAAAACTTATATGCAAAGCTTAGAGCGTGTAGGAATGCTTATTAACCGTATGATGTTTAGAGCGGGTGCGGGAGTGACAGTCCTCGATGGATGTCTGTATGCTATAGGTGGCTTCGACGATAACGCACCATTACCTTCCTGTGAGCGGTATAACCCGGAGGAGAATACGTGGACGTTGCTATCTCAGATGTCATGTCCTAGAGGTGCGCTTTTGTGATACGAAAATTTACCTGCAAACTTCTAGTCTTTCGGTGTTTTTATTTTCTCTTTATTATATGTGTACTTTTCACATCTTGCGGAAGTGTTATATCTTGCCTTATTTCCATTGTTCAGGATATGACCATGACTTGAGTAGTGGTATCAGGTTTCAAGTGACAGAGTTATTTTAGGTGGCGTAGGTGTGGCAGCGATGGGTGGTCGAATATACGCGATAGGAGGACACGATGGAGTGCGTTACTTGAGTTCAGTGGAAGCCTATGAGCCATTCACGAATCAGTGGTCTCCGGTTGCTACAATCAGCCAATGCCGGTTCGTTTTTAAATGAAACTGTGATTTTTTTTCATATAGTAAGCTGGGATGTCAAAAACGAATGCATAACAATCAAATGGGATCTCAGAAATGTGTAGCATATAACATGATTTCGTACCTGACAAGCAGAAAACAAGGAAAAAAGGGCAGTAGTGCAATATTGGAAAACATGTCGAGGTATTTTTTAACGTGTTAGACGCAAGCCCGCTTGTCTATATTTTGGAAATACCTGTTGATACCTTCGTCTGTAATCGAAGTGTCTAGTGATATCATGCCCTGCGGGGCTATATTCGAGAATGTTAAAATGTTCAGAAGCATTTTTATCTTCCTTTGAGATTGATGCTTGTTTTGAAGAGCTGGTGCGGGCGTTGCATGGGCGGATTGCCGGGTCGACTCTCTGCTACGACCACCATCGATGGCAATGGGCAAGGATAGTGGTTGCGCACCGTGTGTCACCGGTGTTGCGCATTGCGTTTGAACGTTATTACTAGTCTTTCTTTCAGCAGTATTATGCTTTTTGTCATATACAAGCATATGTCACCCATATCGGAGTCGTCCTCTTGTAACAACTCATAGAAGAGTCGCTTCTTTTTCCATCTTTTATTATCTTTGCAGTTCTCATTTTGACTTTTTTCTATTACGAAAGAATAAAGCTGCTAAATTGAGGGGACTGATGTGATGTCCCTTTTTTTGACTTTTTTTAAAGAATAACGACCGAGCTAAGCAATAAAAGATAGCGAGGGAACTGAGGTTGTGTTCATTATATTTAGTTTTCTATTTAGAATTAGTAGCGATAGTTAATTCATGGTTTGTAGGCCTGGTTAATTGATGGCAAGGCCAGATCCGGTGGATGAAGGTAACCGGTTGTTCCGTTATTTACCATAGGGAGTCCCTTAGTAGAGGTGAATACATCTTTGTAGAAAGTTCATTTGGTGCGATATGTGTATGCCTTCATGTGCGTATACTTGCAAACTTGTCGTTTTTTTTGGAATTTTTACTGGCAAGAGATATGCTATTTGACAAAAGCGCCGATTGATAACTTTATCTTTGTGTCGTTATGCAACTCGGTGGTAGATGATTACTGCTCTAGTTTTTTTTTTTTTGAAATGTTATTTCATGTGTAGTAATTTTTAAAATAGGCCATTCAATGACCTGTATATGTTTAATTGCATAATGGCATAATCCTACTAGGTAACACTTTTGTGTTGCTTTGATGTGTTGCAGTAACTCGGTGAATATTCGCTTTGCTTGAGTAAATTTGAATTTCTAATTGAAAATTCGTTCAAATATGTTAATTTTTTCGTGTTTTTTTTTTGTCAATAACTAGCGGAAAGTCGTCAATTCGATTGGCGTTGAAATTTGCTCGTTGATTTATGCGTCACCATTTTTATGGGGATAGTTGATTGTAATGTTTAAGAAAACTTCATAGATCTGCAAATTTGAAAAAAAAAGCTATTGAATGGTTTTTATACGAATATATTTCGGTGATATTTCTTTTTGCTTCGGATAGTTACCTATCTCAAATATCGACGATGAATAAGGTACGAAGGTAGATATAATTCATAAAAATATCCTCTGGTTGTTTATATGGGTGAGCAAAAGTTTGTCGATATTTATGTATGTAGAATCCGGTTGATGTTTCTTTCACTTTCCGTTAGTTTTACTATTTGATTTTCTTTAAAATAAGTCTTTATATTATTTTAACGAGTATTTGATACTATTTATTGATCATTTTTAATGATTCATTATTTTGTGACCACTTAAATATCCATGAAGAAGGTTAAGCTTCCCATCCTATAGGCTTAAATCGAAATATCCCATAAGCTTAAATCATTTTCTCTCGTATTTTTCATAAATTCATTTACATCAATACTATTTGCCCATTTATGTAAATTTTTGAATAAATGCATTTTTGGATTTTTTTTTTTTTTCTATGTGAATTATATTTTGTCATTCCTTGTTGTGCTTTCCGTTCAATTTCTGGTCGCTTAATTACGCTCATCTCATAGCTATTCTTTTCCGTGTGAATTCTCTCTATGATGCTCGTTTATATCATTTACTCGCTCGCATCCTTTTCTTGCTTCATTTTCGTTCATCATATTTGTGTATGTCTGTGTGTCTGTGTGTTTATGCAAACAAATAAAGTCGCTTGTGCATGCATTCTTGGAATAATCTGCAATAAATATGCCGTATTGCGATTGTCTGGTCAAAAGTATGTGGTTGTTTCCAGAGAACTGAACATGGATGGAATAAGTTCATGTACTAATCTAAACTGAAGGAAAGTTCGGTGAAGGAGGTCAGGTTCTTGAGCTGGATGTCATGCTCTTTCGTGTTAGTGTCATGATTGTACGCTGTGTTGTATAGATGGATTGTGAAGGAAGTTTTCAGCGTTTAGTAGCGCTTCTTTGCAAAATATTCCCCCTTCAGGTTCTCCGGATTCTTGATTTCCACATGCGTAGAGCGAACGATTGGTGAAGTCTTGCAATAACGATAGCCTAAACCCTTCTATACAATCCCTCCTATTCCACAACGATCACGAGAATATCGAAAACGTTGCTTGGTGATGCATATCCGATTCAATCAACAAACAAAAGTTCTATGAGAATTCTCAGTCAGTATATTATAAACCTTGGAATTCTTGGGAACCTCTATCTATTTTTTCGTCGGCATCAGAAAATATTTAAATATGAGTTAAATTCTCATGAATACAAAAGAATGTAAGTAGAAATAAAAGTGGTGGTCATTTCAGGATTTTGCGCGTTAAAGTGCGAAGGATCGTTGTTTCTCTCTTAGCAAATTGGCTTCTGAAATTCAACCTTCTCGTTGAAAATTCGAGGAAACGCTTCTACAACCGCTCAACAGCCTTGAAACCTACCATACTAAAAAATGCGATTGATATACGGGGTTTACAGTATCTACTTGTTACCGTACAACATTTCGCAGTTTGTCATTCGCTTCAAGAATTAGTCGGAGTTTATTACAGCTAAAAACTTTGCGCAGCTCTATATCGACGAAGCGCTTAAATTGAGTTGAATAAGTTTTGATGTTGAAATAAAAATTTAAAAAAAAAAAGTGGTAATGGCAATTATGCGTTATTAGCAATCAATGAAATCCTCAATGAAGCAAGTCTTTTATTCTATAAATTCTCTAATATTTGAATATTTCCTTTTTCCTATCGGAGAGAATATTTTAGAATTCATCGATTATCATTTCTTTGAGGTTTCTTCGAATTTACCTTTAGCGATAAATGAAATATCAATTTTTATATACAATCGAATAGAGCCTATCAAAGAGAGTCCTCTAAGCATTATATCCACTAACTTCATAAAATATATTGTGAGTTTTTTTTTATTATTATATAAATACTGGAAATTTCTCGAGAAAAAAAAGTGGAATTTTCATGAAGAAATAAAACAAAATATTGTTCGTTTCACAAAAGTGGGGAATGGTACTGGAATCGCAGAAAAAAAAAATGCGTACTATGTGCTTCGGCACGAAAACTTGAATTCCATATTTTCGTTAACAGTTGGTTATGAACTGCCCTTAGTGACTTCTAATAAGCACTGATATCAGCGGGTTTTGTTGGATTTTTATGGCTGATGGGGCCGTGTGTATGCAGCTGATAAGTGCGAGTGATAATAACTGAAGTTTCTCACTTTTTTTCCGAGTAAAAATGTCGCTCAAATATTGGCCGTAAAATTGAAATATTCCTCAAACATGGGAAATAATTTGACAAATCTGCCAAATATCGGCCATAAAATGAAAAAAGTCTTCGAGTATTCGCTATAAAATAGAGATATTCTTCGAATAGTGGCCATAAAGTAGAAATAACCTCCAAATATTCGCAATAAAATAGAAATATTCTTCAAATATTGGCCATGAACTGAATAAAACATTTCACTTCAAATGAACCTCAAATATTGAAGTTTTTATTAATGATAAGCCTTTCCCTAGTTAAACCCCTTCTCAGTGAATCTCTTCTTCCTTCCGTAATAACTTTTGCAGCAATGACTCATTTTTACAGATTTGAAATGTTGTACATCGGTGTTGTTTCTTGGCAGAATTTCTGAACGCTAAGGTTATTTCCTCATCAACGAAAGTTCCATTAGGAACCCAGCTGTTCCTGTAAAAATATTGGAAAATTTAGACCCGGGGCTTTAATTGATTTTATGCCGTAAAATTTGGTGAGGTTAATCATTAAGACGTTAGATACTCGATAATGGTACTTTTAGCTCTTTAAGAGATAAGGTTTTTTTCTGTTGTCTTGGATGCTATCTTTCACCTCAGATGTTAGGACCTTCGGATCGACCCAATCGCCGCTTGTTTAAAAATCATCCCACTTCCCTCAACCCACCATTCTTCGTACTACTACACTTCATTTCATTGTCGACATGTTTGCTTCACTTTGCTTCATCATAATAGTGCCAACGTGTGGAAAATTTGGCTCATAATTTGCACGAATAGAAACTAAGGTGCTTCCATTTTTGTGACCTCAGAAAGGAGGTTTTCTTCACCGATTGGTTGATAAATTTTCCACCGTTCTTTCCTGAGTTCTTATTTAGGCAGATATTTTAGTTTTGTTCGTATGTAGAAAAATATAAAAGAAAAATTTGATGTCTTGTATAACTTTGTGGAAATTCGGCATTTTTTTGTGGGATTGAGGAGGGAAGTGAGAGGAAGGAAGGAGCTGAAAAAGTTCTCTTTTATAAATCCGGTTTTTTTTCCGGGGAAGGGTTATTTTTTGCACTCGGCTTATAACCGGACTTTTTTTTTAGCACAGGCTTATATCCGGAATTTGCTTATTCAGGATGTCCAAAAAGGATCGAAAACTGAAACCGTTCAGTTTGGCCGTGTTTAGCATAACAAACCTGAACGTCAACCAATTTCCTTCTCATTTTCGTTTCATTAATAAATTAAAACTCTCCCAATATTTCCGGGATGTTCCCGTATTTTTCATCGAACTTCTATAAAAGACTTTTGTTGAGCGTGGGCTTCTATTCGAAAGATACTGTAACTACCGACAGTTCGTTACCCGTCGTTATTTCTAAGTTCATATGGAAACTTTTATTGCAGTTATGATGAAGAAGGCGTTGTTTCCTTCGCATACATCGAAAACGTGTTTGCAATGTCTAGCACGTTCACTTCGACTACAATATCGATATGGCAGCAACGTATCGCCTCAATTCTCTGATACGGTGATAATTTTTAGATTTATTCATGAATAAGAGCATAATTAAGCTTACCGATCCAATCGTCGGCACCATGAGAGGAGGGACGGGGAGATTAGAACTCCCACCTCAGAAATATGGCAGAACTGCTCAGTTTTGAGTGAATGTCTTCCAGACACTTCATCTTATAACCCCTCTTCCCCTCTATTTCCCCCCACTTACATCATACTCATTGAATCCAAAGAACAGCTTAGGTAGAACGAAAAGTTGCTAAAGAGTAGAAGGTCCTTAAAAACGCGCCTTTAATGGCAGTGATATTTTGTTTGTTTTACCTGTTGACGTAAGTGGTAAGACTCATCGATTGATCTCGTTTACTGTTTTATTTACCCCGTTTTTTAAAGGTTATATTGGTGATGCTGTTTGTTTAATCTTCACAAGAATTTAGACTCCAAAATTCGCTTGATTTAAGTTGATATATATTCAGATATAGGTGGAATTAGTCAACATTATTGATGATCATTAACGCGTTATATTATGTCGAAAGGATATGTTGACGGGGTATTGCAATTATATGATTATAGCGTCTAGTTTTTACTAAGGTGCTCTCTTTCGTTGCCCAATCTCTATCTACCGATGCCCATCCTGTACCCATAAACTTTTTTTCCGACGTAGATGGAGGATAATCGGGGCGATATACTATTTTTGCTGTCTACATCCTCACAACTGTAGTTAATATTTATTGCATCCTTATAACCGTTTTTATGATTCCCATATATATATTTATAAATATATGTTTACGTTAGATAAGAATTGAATAAATATCTAACTAAAAACTTTTCAAAGCTTTTTTTTTGTGATGATCGTTTACCATTTTTTCTTTGCTCGATTTGCGTGGAACATTTGAAACGAAGCCGATACGAGAATATAGGCATAGATTGCATTGCTGTTTATTTATGAATCAATTAAATCATTTTTTTTCGTGTTGTGTATTTTTTCAAAATATTGTACTAATTTAATTTCAGTTTGGTACATTAGGTTCAATGGCTATTGATATGCTACCCACTAATAATGAAAGGCAAGGTCGAAATGCAGCTAGAAGACGTGATCTCGATTGGCATTTGAATAAAGAGGGCGAGCAAGTCGAGATGCTTGGCAAAAGTCTTCTACGATTTGAGCTTCAACAAAATATGTAAGCATTTTCCTGTAGATTTTAGAATATGCGAAAAAAAAATGTTTTTTCTCTTCTCTTTAATTATATATATTATAGTAAAGAGGGCTAATTAACGGTCTCATGTCTCCGAGTATGAAAATATTATTTATTTTATTTTTGGGAATTTTTTTTTTATAAGTTGGTGTTTTTTTTTTGTAGAATTTTGTTTTTGTTTTTTTTTTTTGTTTTTATAAACAAAATCCTGCAGAGATAGTGCAATTTTAATTGATAATCGGGACGGGGTGATATATGGATAATTCGGTTATCTTTATCACCTGAATTAATAGCTCTATGCTTAGCGACACTTTTAGCAATAACTTTTTAACGGGTTTTTTTTCTCTCATTCAAGGCCGTCGAGGCGTATTTGCAACGTCTCTTCAAATGTTTCTTTTTTTCTTTGTTACAACATCCATCTTATCAAAATGTTCGAGTAAAATAATTGAATAATTCAGGTCAATTTCGTAGATAATTTCAAAACATTTCTTTGCGCTCTATTGGCCTATATTTTGATATTGGGTCAAAAGGACCCATATTGCAATATCAATATGGACCGATATTGGTGCCGCAGTAGGTAAGAATTCAAGCGCGAAGAATTTGATGGATGCAGAAATAGATTGCAGCCAAATATAGCAACAGTTAGAAATGTTTGATGTCCCTACGAGCAAAAAATACAGTCTGAAATTGAAAAGAGAACAACAATGAGCAAAGAAAAGAAGGAAATACATAAAAGCCGTTTCGACCTCAACGGTTTTTAATCTAGTATATTGTTCGGCGACGATTTGCTACTGGAGAGGGGGGAGGGGCTAAAAAGGACTTGGATACGATAGGCTTTCATAATTTATCTGTTAATATCGCCTTAGAATTGACTGATATTTTACTCGATTGGACTGTTCAAGAGGACGGGAAGCTACGGCATTAATGCTGTTGATTTTTTACAGTATATTTACAGAGAGAAGCCCGTAATAAGCGAACCAGTAAAATGGTTGAAGAGGAAACGTGAGAAGTTGAAGAAAGAGGCGCTGGCGAGGCAACACTATGAAGAAACTTATGGTCCAACTCTGAATGCGAAGCTTCTGATTGGTTAATTGCTTTCTTATCTCTTTTTTGGTCGAAAGAAATGTATAGATATATAGGACGTTTTATAGAAATTAAGACATCAGGGATACCTTGTGCAGGAATTCTTCGATCCTGTAAACAAACATGACCTTCTGGCTACAAGTATTGGCCATTCGTTCCCCTTTTATCTCACTCTTCCTTCTCTCCGTCTATATCCCTCTCCGCTCCCCTTTCCTATCTCCTTCTCTCCTCTGTTGCGAAAATAATTGCTTCCAGCATGGCTCTGCAATCGAAATTATTTTTGCTGCTTGTTGTAGCGTCTCTTATATGTGTTTCGATCTTTATACTTACAAAAGTCAACGAAACTCTCGAGCCATGTACTTGTCCATCGAGAGTCTTGTATGTGATACATCGTTTCCGGTTGTTTCCGATTTGAAGTTTCGCATAAATTTGTTTCGGTTATTTGTTGAGCAAGTATTTAAATTTTATATATTTCCCTAAATCGAGCGATGCTTTCTGATTGAGGTCAATCTCAAGAATCGAGGGCATAACTAATATACTCGTTGTCTTTGCTTCACAAGAGTGCTGCCATGTACTAATCCAGACGTGATGAAGTCCGTCGATGATTATTCGCGAGAGATTTGCTTGCAGAATGTGCTCGGAAAGAATTCAATCACTATGAAGGGATGCGTTATCCAGACGCTAATGTCCCATTGGTTAGTGAATATTGGGCGAAGGGTAAATACAAGAACGACTGGTTCGTGCTACGGCGGACGGCAAAGGTAAGAGTTCTTGTTGCATCCCTTTAGCTTATACATTTCATGCGATGTTCTTGGTGGAGTTACTAAGAGACTGGCATCCGGAGTTATCAGAGATCGAGCATTGAGAAGGCAGGGCAGCGTTCTAACTGAGAGGGCAATTATGTAGAAGATGGTAGCATAGGTCAGGCTTCTTAAATGCAGGTAGGATACTGTGTGGTCTTACGAATGAATAAGTAAGCGATGTTTTCGCACCCGGGGCATTAATATTTGTGTTACTGTAATAATGGAAAAGTTTTATGTGCAGATAACGCGTAGTTTTGTCTGCGATGTTCCCAGTAATGGAAGTGCAATAGTGGAGAGTGAAGAAAACCGACAGCCAGCTGGTACGAGGTTAAAGCATCAGGATTTGTTTTAACGTTGCTATTTGTGATCATGGATGATTCTGCTTTTCATTTTTTTCTAGTGCCAGAGGGTGTTCAGTTGCTTACTTTGAAGTACTTTTGAGAGATTGTAGTGCGTTGAGAATTACCCCTTTAATTTAAATAAGATTACCGTTGTGTCATTCGAGAACGACCTTCAGAATCCGTCATTCGCAAACGACACGATCACCTCATGGGCGAAGTGTGCACATTTACTGCACCCGATTGTTGTTGATAATATCTTATCTTTAGGGTTTAAGCAACCCACCCTTATTCAGGTTGGTTTTATCCTTTAAATCATGTTTCTTTAGTGAGCAACTAATCGATGAGTGTCCCATTATTATATCTGTGGTGTTTATTCGGTTATTGCATTCGAATTTTTAAACGAAGCGTTGTAAATGGTGAAATTTTAGTGCAGGGGGGTGGTCGTGGTGCTGGAAGGGGGAAGGGAGGGGTTGAAAGGGATGTTGTTGAAATGAAACAAGCAGCATATCGGTACAATGTTTTTGGTGTCCAATTTTTGTGTCTTTCCGTTTTTTTTTGGAGTGTTGCGATCGTCTACGTTGGTTGCTTTATGCAAATATCGTCATGAATGAACCCCACTTAAGGGTCGACATCGATAGAATCATTTTTGCACTTAACCATTTCCATGACCAATATTTACATTCGCTGATATAATGGGAATAGGGGTTGGAGTGGAAATTTCAACTGGTCCTGATTAGTGAAGTTTATTATAAATTGAGTAAATGTATTGCACATTAGAATATTATAGATTTTAATCAACATATCTGAAGTTGTTTGGTGGACTGGCAAGGCGGAAGTTCCTCTTTGCATTCATTTTGGGTGGTGGATGTTTTGTTGGAACGGCAACTTGACTGCGTTTTTCTGATATTGTCTTTCCAACTTTCTAATGACAGGTGTGATCGGAACAGGTGAGCCAGAGAACAGGTAGACAGTACAGATTATTGTTTATTTAACTTAGTTAAGTGACCAGCAGTAAAAATTGGGGATGCCATTTTTTAAAAAATTATATACCTCAATGATCTGTGAAGAGAATAATAATGAAATGTTGAATGGATGCATCGAACCTTTTATTTAAGTGGATTTAGGCACGCTCATTGAATGCCTTCAAAGGAGCCGAGCATCTTTTTATTGCTGCCGAGACAGGTTCAGGTAAGACACTTGCATATGCGGCACCACTCATCTCTGAGATGCTCGAAGCTGCCAGCCGAGGACGTCCTTTCAAAGGCTCGTTTTTTCACTTCCATAGTTAACAAATTCATTAGCGCAAAAGAAGTTTCTGAAAAAAGAGAAGAAAGAATAAGCAGTTAGTGCTTAAAAAAGAGAAGTTTGGAAGGAAATTCTTGTGATTTAGTTGGAGAGGATGAAAAAAGAGGGCATCTAATGTAATCGGATTTTGGAAGCAACCACTTCTTAGATGTCGGTGTTAGTGATTCGGCCTTATTGTTAAAAAAATATGGTTGAAAACACGAGTTCTTCACGTTTGGTTTATTTTTGCTTTTCCTTTTTCCTTTTATTTTAAGGGGAGTTTTTTTTTAGATTTATGAATAAAATAAAACTATACTCTTGGCTTACAAGAATTTACAAAAATGTGAAACAACTCCTTGGTTGGACTTGCTTTGGGAGAGGGGGGAAGTGAGGAGGAGTTTTTAATTCGTTAGTTAGATGAGCAAATCGCCTGATTTTTTAAAAAAATAAATCAAGTACAGAAAAAAAAAAACGAACGCTTGAGGGATGGTACAAAAAAGCGCATTGAATTTGCATTCATTGGCTCTGCAACTTGCTAAATGCGTACTGAACGCAAAGAAATCGAAGGCGTTGCGGAAAGAAATTCTGAGAGAAACGTTCGCATAGAATTTTTATGGATTATTTTACTCTTCCTGAGAGTCTGAAATCCGTTCTTTGTCGATGTTATCGTAAAATTCTAAGGTGGGGGATCACTGCCTTGTCTACGCCATTATTTGAGAGGTGGGTGACTTTGACTTGAGCCAGAATCCCCACGAACTTATTAATAAAATTTTTTAACTGAAATTTTGAATATTTGAGCGGATTTTATTGAAATTGCCTTTAAAGGTGATCACCTTTATCTCCTCATCGCTTTTGTTCCTCAACGACACTAATTTTTGCAATGGGCATTCGGATTCAGTTTAAAGTAATACTGCATTGGGTCGAGTGAAGAAGAAATGAAAAAAAAAATATTTGAAAGGAATTCAAGTTGGAACGATTTTTTTTTGGCAAGTATCGGTAATAAATACGAATTCCTCGAATATTTCAACAGAGAATAATAAGTGAGTTGAGTAGTTTTTTGGCGAGTTGCCCGAACTTTTTTGGCAAATTTCCATAATTTCTCATCTTTGTGATAATATTCTTCGAGTTATTCTCAAGAGTTTATTGCAATTAAAAAACATCCAAAGAAAAAAAAACGGAAATTAGAAAACGATTATTCGGCGTAATTTGTTTATTAATGACGAATCGATATATTAAAAGAATTTCTATCATTTCGCATTCACTTAAAAAGTGAACAATCTTTAAGTTTTGAGTGATATTCTCGTGTATCCCTAAAGAAGATCGTTGCACCAATTTCATTGTTTTTTATCGTGCTTTTTATATTTTAATCATAAAATCATCTGCTTCAGAATTTATATTCCAGTATGATTCTATAGCTAGCATCTAAGGATATTTCTGGGAAACTTTTACTAATAATGGGACATTTTATTCGGATTTAATGTAATTTTGATGTATACCTTGAGTGGTTGTGTTAATCTTCATCGTTCATGATTCTTAATTTGCATTGTAAATATTATGTTGGGTTGTGTTGTGTTATATCATTGCACAACCACAACTGACTTCACACTGATAACAGCGTAAAATGTGATCAACGATTTGCATAAACACTTTAATATTTGTTGTTATAGTTTATGAATATTTGTTGGAAATATTGATTGAATTTTTTTAATCATTCGATTATCAATACAACTTTAGTGGTTGTACTTGTGCTAAGCAGTGAGCTGAGAATACAAACGAGGCGGATGTTCGACGATTTGCTGAAGGGAACAAATATTCGTATTGTTAGTGATAACGAACGATCTCTTGGCAATCCCATCACCATACAGGTTCTTTTTCTGCACCTGTCAAGGTCGTCATTGCTGATAAAGGAAGTTTAAAAGGAGGGGAGCTGAGGCGAGGCATTATCTATGTTTTATTTAAATAGCTAAAAGATTTTTTGGCTGGTCGAAAGGTGCCGAATTCATACTATTGAACTATTTGTATTGGAAGAGGGGGAGATGGGGTGAGGTGAGGGAGAGAGAACCATGTCATACTAAGGTGATCTCATTATGAATGCAAATTGAAGCACGTTATATTTGCTGTTATTGGAGAAGGGGATGGTTTGCAAGAGTATTCATTTGGATAGGTATAGGGGAGAAGGGGGAGGGAGGGTGGGGGATAATTGGCCTTGACACGTTTACGATCTGTTAATATAAAAATGTGGAAGTTGAAGCCGGCTGGATTCAGCTCGTTTTGTTCGTCTTTTTGATCGATACTTTTTTTGGTTTGGATCTCGCAGTAACTTATGGGTAGATATGCGGAGGAGGTCATTTCAGAAGCGTGGAAGTTGAAGGTAAGAGGTCACTCAAAATAGTGTTCATATTCGTCGTTATATGAATGATCTTTTTTATTGGGGAAATTGTGTAAGAGAACATAAAGCATTTGGTTTTATTCGTGGATCTGTTTGATTTATCTTACAGGAAATTAATTGGTAATGTTCACTCGTTCATTAATTTTCCCCGAATTTTTTCTCCCGCTAGAGGACTTCCATAACCACTAGTGAAGGGGCTGATTTTAAGGACTCATTCTGCGGGTTGTGCGCATCCAGCTATCTTCCTTCCAAACCTCCTTCCCGTCATCGAAATGACACTTTGTCTTCCTCGAAAGTTTTGTAAACTTCTCTTCTGTGGATTATTAATTTGTGATATATTCGAAGGTTCTTGCATTAGTAATTATGTAGGTGGACTTTTCACTTGATTAACACTGAGTTCTTTTCTTCTCTACGTATTTTTTACCTCGTTTTGTCATTTTAGAATGGAATACGATCACTTTTATGCTTTCGATTCCACACAAAATCCAGCCCACATTTCCGTCCTGAGAGGACTGAATTCAAGTCTTATTAAATGCGCTTTTTCCTTGTGAAAGTCTAACGTGAATAGGTTACATGTTTCAGGATTGGGATATATTGATCGGTACGGCCGGTATGGTGCGAGATTGTTTGCGCGCATCCGATACTTCTGATTTGAGGTATCTGATAGTGGATGAAGCGGATATGCTGCTCGACGACAGCTTTGTGGATGTTATGTCCGATATACTTGCTCGCCTCAATATTCGCTATTCTGAAAGTCATCTCAGCGATACAGGTGCTCTAATATCTTCGAGTGCAAAATTATTGTTCGGTGGATGTAGGTATTATGCGATAGTTATAAATTTCTGACGAAATGAGGAATAAAGAGAATTCCAGCTGATCCCATGTACGTTAAATGAAGCTTTACGTTGATTTTTCGTTAGGCATGGACTTTATTGCTCGGAAATTCATTGCATACAAATATTATACTCACTTATAGCATATAAAAATATGTGAAAAGCGCATATCGGGCCAAGATAACAGCGTATTTTGCTGTTTCCCTGTTTTTATTGTACGTTGTAGAGCTTGCGCTTAGAGGATTATGAATATCAACTTTAGGCATTTAATAGGGCGGAAATTAATCGAATAGCACATTTGTGTTGAAGTAATTCTCCGTCCTTATTTCATAGGATTCAAACTTTAACTGCCAATATATAACTTCCATAATGTGTAATATTGTGGCTCGAGTACTTCATTTGGTCTATAGTACTTTTCTCTATTGGATAATTAGACTGTCAAAATATCGACGCAGCATTGTTTCAGTGATATGAAAGTGATTAAACCATTATATTACGCGTTAAGTAAGTAACTACGTTTAGTGGAAATTAATCCACATTGCATCGCTCTAATAAATCTGCCTGCGTATTTTATTCAGGAACTTTATCCTGAATATTTATTTCATATGTATAAGTGCAGCATCTTTGCGGCCACTTATTCGATCATTCATTTTTACAGACTTTGCATTGAAATATCGTTTCGAAATATGCAGCATAACAATGTCTCATTTATCAAATCTCTCGATTTACTCTCTGTTTTAGGTCGACAAACCTACCCTCTATTCTGGGAAAATATGCTGCTCGGGAATATTTTTATTATTTGCCAGGGATTTTGATAGTAAGTTAAGCCTTACTTAGATTGTTAGGTAAAGTAATTCTCCATTTTAGACATTATCACCAACGTCGTTCGTACAACGGCAGATGATTGCTGTACCTATGATCGATCTGCACATGGCTAGCTTATTTGGAGTATTAGTAATACCATGGTAGGTCAAAGGGTAATGCCATTTGCATAATGAAACATTTTCAGGAGCAAGTATTGGCGATGATGTACGCGTTGTATTCGCATCAGCCACCTGCCCACCTGAACTACACGAGCTCGCCGAAGGTATTGTGGATGGATCTCATTTACACTATGTGCAGACGAAGAATATACACACGTTAATGAGGCATGTTCAGCAGAAATTTATTCGAACACGAGAGCGTGACAAGTTGAGTATACTAGAGGAACTCTTGCGTGTCCAGTTGTCGAAACCTGAAGTACAGACGCTTGTGTTTTGTAAGGTATTTAACGAATTACCTTCGTTTTTTTCCGCTCATTTTTCTATTATGTTGATGTTTTTCCGTGCAGATAGCGCTTCGCCTTATCTGCTGCATAAGTGAGCTCCGCTGAATAATTGGTGGTTGAATTGGCAGTAGTAGCAGATATTGACCGTTGATGGATGTTGTAGTGCTGCAATTGTAAATAAGAGTTCTTATTTTCTAAGACACGATGTTTCTTTTCTTCTAGAAAGGTTTAAGGCTGCAATATTTGAAATATAATCAAGTTTTAAGTGAAGCTGACATATTTCTTAGGGATGTGGTGGTTTATTTAATTAGTAAGAATTAGCGGGAGTTCACTTATTTTGCCGGAAGCAATAAATGCATATATATATATATATATATATATATATATATATATATATATATATATATATATATATATATATATATATATATATATATATATATATATATATATATATATATATATAATGCGAGGCATTAGTTGCAATTACTGAGAAGGTTTGCATATTTGGTTGTTCTCATATAAAGCTTATTAATATGTGCCGTTTCGTTATGTTTTTGAAAATGGATTCAGCTGCCCATCTAGTAGGCTCATTTATCCAAAAAGAGTTTATTGTGCCACCTCATAGCGCACTTTCCAATTAATTAACCATAATGCTGTTATTGTTGTGATGCCTGCAGGATGGGAGGACGGTGCAATTTGTAAGCGAAAGCCTTGTTTCGCGTGGCATCGAAAATGTAAAGATCGGAGGTATTTCGAAAAACGCAACTAGATTCGACGATTCATCGATCATTCACTCTCGTATAATCGTCGCCACTGATCGTGCTGCTAGGTGAGCATTTCTTAGTGTTTGTATACCCTCTATATTGAAATGCCCTCATCGTATCTTTTTCTAATCTCTCACATCAAGAAATTATTGTGTGGCATCGGAGAGATTACGCTTCATCCTCAGAATGTTTCGGAGAAAATTCGCTCTCCACCAGACCTCCTACAATCTCCCCTTGTCGGGAAACTGCTATCCATTAATTGCAAAACTTGGAAGATGATCTGAAAACTCGGAAAATTGACCTGAAAATCCGAAAAAAAAATCTGTTTCTGCATTTCTAGAACGTTATACACTCTTGCTATACGATGGCAAATTTTCACGACGGGGATAACAGTTTTGTTAGAAAAAATGTTCGGAGATTTATATTTCTGGGCATATTAAAGATGGAACGACATAGAGCTGCTTCTCTTCAATGTAACAGTGTAAATGATGATTAGAGTTTCGAGTAACGAGAAGAAAAAAATAAAGCGATTCATTTTGTCGATTTGTAATTCAGTGATGTAATGCCTCGAAAGATTTGAAAATTGTCCGGAAACCGTCATATTCAGATGCTTTCTTCAAGGAAATGATATACTGATGCGTTTATGACATATGCACTTGTCGTGGTACAGGAGCGAGCTATCAGTGACTCATAGTTTGTATAGCGTTTTTCTTATCTGTAATAGTGCGATTGAGTGAGGAAATGACGTATGAAATGAGGGGACGAAATAAATTTCTTGTGATGATGAGACATACCAAAAGGTGTGCTAATTGAATGTGCAGGTATGCGGATGAAGTAGACGCGGGAAGAAGATCGGCAATTATTGCATAGATTGGTAGGTAAATAAGAAACTATCGAGTGATAAGCAGAAGATATATTGCATATGGTCCGTAGCACATTTCAGAGGGTTGGATTTACCGTTGCTAAGCCACGTGATCAATTATGACTTCCCGCGTCATATGGTCGACTATATCCATCGGGCAGGTAGAGTGGGACGTGTTGGCAGTCGCTTTAAGTGCCGTATTACTTCGTTTGTTCGTTGCCCATGGGAGGTGGAACTCGTCAACGCGATTGAGGTGAGCAATTGTTTTGATTGATGCTTACTGTTTGAATTTTATTCAACGTTCGATCGGCTGATTTTATATGACTTCCATGTTTATGAGGTTCTATATTTTCGGTGGTTTTAATATTATTGGCATTAACATTTATCAGTCTTCAATAATTGCTTTATCAGTTGCCTTTAGTAATTTTTTTGTCAGTTATCTTTAATAATAGTATATGCACTAAATTTGACCTGAATTGTTACGTTACATTTATTGAGTAGAGATTGAGAAAATTCGATAAGCGTCGGTGAATTTTTTTTTGCCATATTCGCATTATCTATGTCGGATGGATTATTAATAAATTAAATGTTGAGATTTTAAGTTTGCGGAAATTCATATGAACTTACGTTTTGCGTTGAATAGAATCGCCATTGAGAGCGTTTAATATAGTGATAGAAAGGACCACTAATCGCTCGTTTGGTATTAATGAATATGTTTGTATGAGACAGTGATGCGATTACGCATTGCTCTTATTCGAAAAGAGCGATTTCGAGAGGGATCTGCAATTATTGTGTGAGAGTTGATATTTATCATTCTTTTAATTACTATTAACTGTTAAACTGAGTAAGTTTCAACTTATATGTAGCAACAAATGATGCATACATAAGATCATCGGTCGTTGGTTTTTTAGATTTGAGATTAGGAAGTAACGCCGAGGAAATTTTCATACTTAATTCACCCATTGACCGCATTTCAGGAAGCTGCACGTTTCAACACTCCCATCCAAGGTGTCGAAATAAACGTGGCGGGCATGCTTAAAGAGCGTAAAACCAGTGAACTTTCTAATGCGTAGGCATTTGCGGAATAATAGGGAATCTCGTTCTTTAGTCATGTAAGTGTTTTATATTGGACCTCGAAGCATGATAATGTGATTATCGTTACAGTTGCTTTATCAGTCAATGAGGCAGATGGAAGGTATCCTGAAATCTAGCTCGCGGTTACCATTTTTGAGATGGTCTTTTTACGACTTTGGAAGTTAAGCGTAACCTCCAATAAACCTTACCATCGCTAGAGGCCTTTTTTTGATGCGAGGTGTTTGTGTTCTTATGCGTTTTATGCTACAGCACGTTATGGTCCTGGCCTGTTTGGCAGGATTTTATAGTTAGCCCAACCTCAGGAAAGCTGAAGGCGTTAAGTCCGCTTTGACAGAAATCTCTTTACTGAAAGAGGGAAAAGGATTTTATGAAAACTTTGTGGCGATATTTCTTGAGGTAATATTTTAGAGGCACTATTAGGTCAGGTGTAATTTCGCAGTAGCCATCAGACATTCGACTATTTATATAGGAGGGGCATAATGTTTTTTGGAAGTTCTTGTCGTTCGATTCGGGGATCACGTTGTGTCTGTTTTTTAAGAAATTTATCCATAAGTTTGTATTGTTTGTTGCTTATTGTTTTGTGAAAATTTTATTATGAATATTAATGCTTATATATGCAATATTGCATGCGTATAAATATATATGCAATATTGCATGCATATATATGCATGCATAATATTTATATATGCAATATTGCATGCGTATAATATTTATATATGCAATATTGCATGCGTATAATATTTATATATGCAATATTGCATGCGTATAATATTTATATATGCAATATTGCATGCGTATAATATTTATATATGCAATATGCATGCGTATAATATTTATTGCATGCGTATAATATTTATATATGCAATATTGCATGCGTATAATATTTATATATGCAATATTGCATGCGTATAATATTTATATATGCAATATTGCATGCGTATAATATTTCTGTCTTTTCTGTCCTCAATCATCCTTTTCGAAGTGTTTTTTTTCGGGTTTTTCAGGTCACCAGGTTTTTTTTTAGGTTTTTCGATTTTCCAATTCCAAGTTCATGGCAATTTTTTCGCAAAAAAAAGCGTTGAAATTGGTGAGTCGTAACAACTTCAACACGAACAAATTACATCATTTTATAGTTTGTGGTGAATATACGAAAGACGTAGTACTTGTATATTTCCTTCGTGTACAACTTAACTTGCCGGAACTTTATAGTTGTGTTTTAGTAATTCGTTTACTTTGTGTTCACTTTTTTTTGTAATTTATCGATTCAATGAAATACCCTCGTAAATTAAGTTATCGTTAATTCATAAATTGTTAGAAACAAATGTTGTCCACCTTGATGTTTACCTTTCTGCTATACCTGAGCATTAACAACAGCTTTCATACGGATGTAGAAAAATGAAAGAATGAGAGTCATTGAGATAAGCGTACCTGATGATGGAAATAACCTATGTGTGTTTGCGAGTTTCAGAGTCAAACTTAGCGCTGCATTTTGCATCGTTTTTAATTCGCTTTTAATTTTTCAGGCATAGAAGCAATCCCCCCTATTCGAATATCATTAATATGGGCCACTAATATTGTCGGTCGACGATGGAAGTTAGTGATTACGTTGGGATGAACGGTGGCACCTACGATCCGCATACGATATATAGCCCATTGAATTTTCAGAAAGTGACCTCTCGGCTAAAATATTTATCAGAAGAGGACGGATTTATATATTGAATAAAACAGGCTAAAATTTTTCTTGGGCAAGCAATAAAATTTGCACAAATCGCAATGTTTTTATGTTAGAAAGGTGCAATCAAGCTTGTGGGGGTGAGGGGGGGGGTTGCTGAGGAGAGGGGAGGTGTAATTATAACACTTATTTTAAAAAAATTACAGTAACTAGTAATTATAAGAATATTGCCGAATACACTCGAATTTTACTAGTAATGTTGTGCTGATATTGCTCTAAGTGAGCAAAAATATAGATTGGAAGGGACAAAAATGTACGGCATTGTGACGCGATTGCAAAGAGAGGAATGCCATCGGTTTATCGAATGGAATGTGCGAGCAATGAGCGACGCACTGTATACGTGTATGTGAGAGGCGTTCGTTCGTTGTAGCGTATTTGTGATGCGGCGTTGCGCGGACCCCTCCCCCTCCCCTATCCACCCTTCATCGTGGTTTATTTCCCTTTTTACCCCCCCCCCCCCATTTACCTTGCCCACATTCCCAGATGCTCACCTTGGCAGCGTGTGCATCACACATCATTTGTGGACGCATGCACAAATGTTCCGTTACGCATTACGTGTTTGTGCGACGCGTTTTGCGCGTATTGACTCGATGGCACTTCTCGCCAGCCGATTCCAATTTCATTCGTCTCTAACCCCAGATGTGCGACTTGATTTCAACGGGAAACTCAACCCCCCTCGTTTATTGTTTGATTTAGCTAATTTTATAGAGTTTATTTCATTCGAATATTTTTCTAATTTATATTAGTTCAATTAAATGATGAAATTTGAAATATATTTATATTTACGAGATGCGGAGGACTAAATAGTTTAACGCATTAAGCGTTCATTGATGTATGATATTATTGAAGTGTCATTGAATGGGAAATCAAGATGAGCAATTTTATTATTTATTTGGTTTGTTGTATTTTTCTTTTGATTAATAGTGTTGTCGACTTTGAAACAAGTCTTTACACCTCCCTCGCATAATCATCTTTTCTTCAATAGTGAAGGTATTGTTTTGTTTTTTGAGTGATTTCCGCAATGCGGATGTTTATATTCGAATTGGTTTCAGATCGAGCTGAGGTGGATGGGGAATTGTTCTCCACCTCTCATGTGTCAAAGCATGAGCTGATGATTTCTTTAGAGTTGTTAATCGGAGATGCATCTCGGCTTAGTTTCGAGCTGGTAGAAGCATTTTAAATGAAGAACATAGCGTAAAGCATCAGAGAAGCATCAGCTTTTGCATAAGATTATAAGTCCTTTAGCATATATGCAATTTTTGTGCAAAAGTCACTATTTTGCAACTGCATGCCCGAAAGTGTGAGCTATTGTAAATGCAAATGCTAGCCAAAGTAAAAATTGCATATTGCATTTTATTGAAAAAAATTGCAATATTTAATGGATATCATTGTATGTATGTGCCGACAAAGCAGTATTTAAGGTGCAGATTTGCAGTGTTTATCGAAAATGAGAATATTATTTATGCAGTATTTCGTTGCAATTTGATACAATATAATGCAATGATTTAACAATGCAATGCATTTATAATTACAATAAAATGACGTTGCAATAGAGTGTTGCAATTCTTTAATAATGATCGGTTATCGATGATTTTTTTGTGATAGATTCTTATTAGAGAAAGATACAAATTTGATGAGGCGAGGACTATTTGAAGGTTCTGAGGGATTTTTTTGGCATTATACAGAATTATTGCTTTGGTTTTTTTTCTCTTTTTTTTCCAGGGAAATATTATGTCCCGACCCTACTTCATTAAATCCTAATCCGCATGCTAGGTGTTTTTTTATTGGGAAAATCGGTCAGGTTTTAGTATTATCAAACCTCAATGTGATATATATATATATATATATATATATATATATATATATATATATATATATATATATATATATATATATATATATATATATATATATATATATATATATATATATATATATATATATATATATATATATATATATATATATAGATGTGTGTGTATGTGTTTACATAAATAACACAGACATTTTGACGCGCGAAAAATTCCGCATACATTGATAACCGGTTGGTTGGCATTTCATGCCTTTTGAATTCCAAAAAAAAAACACCTTTTATAGGAATTTTTATGAGCGATTAAATTAATTCATTATTAATCTGCGAATTGCTCACTAACCATTTACGGAAGTGGTCGGTCAGAGTAACAGAATACAATAGTGCATATTTCGGCAAGTTCTTTGATGCATTTTTCCATTTAGTGGATATGTTTCTTTAACGAGAATGTGTGGAACACCGTCTTTATTTCATAAGGATATTAACTTCGAGGCATCAGCTCTTATGGATTAAAGGATTAATGCTGTCTTAATTACTAAATTTTGATAGGATTTTGACTTCAAGAATCATATCATTCTATTGTTTCAAGTAGGAGTTCTTTTTCTTATATATTACTTTTTTTTTGATTGAACCATTTAAGACGAATATTCTCAGCAACGAATTTCTTTGTAACGCAAGTGAGGAAACGCTGATATGAGCGCGTGCCATAGACTTTGCTGTTAACGACAACGACGTTACGCTTCAGATTCCTCTCTCGAGCGTCCTCATCTTTTAGTTCCTTTAATCGTTTCTCCGTTTCTCTTAGTTCATTTCTAAGATATCTTTTGGCTTGTTGTGAATCAATAGTAGAAACACCTCTATAGTGATCTAGAGATATCTTTGACTAAAATTATTTTATGAAACTGTATGAGAAAATCGTCTAGAGAATAGACGTTGATTGAGCTCAAAGAAAAAAAAAAGATTTGCTCGCGAACTAGATGAGATCTAAGAAGATAGCCGAAAGAATTGAGCACGACATATGACAATGATGTAAATAGAATAACTAAAACAGTTTCAACTGAAAAAAATTATACCAGTTTAGATTTTTTCTTTCTTTCTTTCTTTCTATAAGATGTGCATCTATAGCGTAGTGCATAGAAATTTTTGAATTATTATGATATTCAACAAATTTTTGTCATCTTCTTAATTCGATCATAATGTGCAATTGCAATCGCCGATCGATTTGATTATTGATCGATTGATCATTCATTGAACTAAACATCACTTGCAATTCAAAGCGTTATTTCTTTTTTTTTCGGATATTTATGTGATAGTTTATCTTATGAGTGGATTAGAATTGCAAAATTTGCATAAAATGTAAGTATTTTGCATAGTTGCAATCTGCAAGTTTAATTGTAATAGTTTAATTGCAAAATCTGCAAGTATTTTGCATAAATACGATAAAATTTTTGCAATTACAACTGCAATCATTTTATTGTTGCCGCTTTAGCGCTTTTCCACATTGCTTTGTCTTGCAATATTTGCTCAATGAGACATCACCGTATTGCATTGATCTAGCAATGTTTCTACTCGTGTCCATTTGAATAAACACAGCTGCGATTGTGAACTTTGGGAATTGCCCATATTTGGTCGGCGAACCGCTTTGTCATCAATTATTCAGTCGATTAGTGATTGTTGTTGTTGTGTGTCTGTGTATGTCTGTGCAGTTATTAATACGCCTACGTGTTGATCTATATGCGCGAAATTATATGCAAATTTACTTGCATATTTGATTGAAATTCATTTTGATCAATTGTATAGTATTTTGCTAAGGCTAACGTAATGGTTTTTTTTCTGAATAGATTAAGCGCTATATGCAAATTGTTACTTTCATTCATTTGCATATTTATGAAAAATTTACGATATGAAATGGTTGTCTTCTAGCGGATATTTTCCTTTCTTTCGGAAGCGAGGAGGGTTCAAGAAAGACAGGAGGAGAGTGGAGGGGTTCAAATAAATTTATGTTGTTAGAGGGTGAAAGAAAAATACACCCATAATACCTCTTATACAAATGAGAGTAAATTTTTAAATTCTATCGTTGCACATACTTTCAAGTGAGACACAAAGTAGACATGCACTGCAACTATGCCAAACAAATCGATTGATTACTTTTATGCACTTATTTGAAAAATATTCATAATTATTTGCATATATCAATAGTATTACCGGTCGGTCATCCAATGGAATAACTCTCAATCTGAGTTTGAACCTAGAAAATATATTTGAGTACTCGATTGAAATGTTTACTAATGCCTTCTTATTACATCCATGATGATTTCTTAGACCTTTTTTTCTAGTCATTGCCAAGTTTTGAAAGTTGAGAGTCGAGAATGTTAAGTTTTAAGCAGTTAAATAGACCGCCAACATCAGTGTGCTAGGGTCTCTTTTTCCTTAAAACCATCACATTTGAGAAAAGCTTCACTAGAGGTACTTGCAAATTGCATACATAGAACATGAAAATATTTCTTCGAGGAAAATCATAGCGTTGATCTTGTCTCTTTGCGAGACTGAATCTTATATTTTGAAAAGCATCAGATTATTCTCCCCCCCCCCTCTGCCCACCTTCTCCGTCCCCTTTCCCCCCAACTCCCAACCCCTCTCGCTTTCTCCGCCGCCTCCTTATAAAGCAGCGAATTTTTCGCATCGTTTTCGCTTCTAAAAACTCTTATATCGTTTTTTATTATAGCGTTAAAACCGATAATCAACATTCCTTCCGTGAACGTTTGAGTAAAACAAAAACAAACTAATCTTCTAACAAATCTCCTTAAAGAATATTTCACAAGATCAAAAAGGGGAAAAACCTCTCTCTCTATTTGATGAACGTTCACCTTGGTCTCTTATTTACGTAACCTGCTCAGGTGTTGTTCTCTTGATTACATAACCTGTTCAGGTGTTGTTATATTAGAGCAGGTTGCACGATATTATGGTTGGCTCTGCTTTTAGCAATACAGCTCCCATCCTTTTCAGTGAAAGAAAAAAAAGCCTTAATGCATCTAACAGGATATAAGATATACTGCGGACGTAAAATCTGTTGCGATATGATGTGCCTGAGGCTGAACGAAGGTATGCGGGATGTGATCTGGTTTGATAAGGATATGCAAATATGTGGAGCCTTTCTATGCTCATTTAGTGGTTATGATACGTTATATGCTGCAGATGTTACGTATCCTCCTTTATAGGTTCTAACATGCCGTTTTCGAAAGTTCCATCTTATCACTGATATGAAGTCACACTTTCATGATCTCTGAGGTATTGTGATCTAGGCGGATATGATTGACGTTTACAGCATATAATTAAAACGAAACAAAGCTGCTAATGAAGGAAGGATTGATTGCATAATTGCCATAAATGAATATATAGAGTAAAATCTTCCAATATTTTTCTTCTAAATTTGAGATTTCGTTGAGTAATTTTTTTGACACGTTTTGATTAATTTTGAATAAATTTGTTTTTTTTTTCTTTTATGGGGAAAAATTATGGAAAATAGCCTTCACTAATGAGAAATTTATTTAAAAATAAACTTTTTACGATAGTTACTATTTAAGTTACTTCCATAGATCACTATTTTTTTTTGGCAAATTGAAAATTATTTCCCACATTTATTTTCCAAGAAAAAAATTTCGAATAATTTCGAGTATTTCATTATTTTCGTGCCGATTGAAAATTGTTTATAATAAAAGACTCCTCATTAGTGAATTTAACAAAACCATCTTATCAAAGAGTCGAACTAATTAACAAGTTCATTTGTATATTTGATAAGGATTCGCAAAGTCGGCTAATGAAATGAATGCGATAGCATTGCAATGTGATAATTTCTGTTATGTCCAGAAATCTAAGCACAAGCGAGCCATGCCATAGGTATATGCTTTTATGCAAATTTATTTGCATATTAAATGAACATTCATTCGATCAATCGTTCATTCATTTATCAGGGCTCTCAGCAAACACAAGGAATTGATTTCAATAATGAACTAAAATCGCCCTCAGTAGTGGTGGTCATTTCCTGATATTCTCAATAAAATACCAGGTGAACACCTGCCATATACCTGGTCTAAACAATATGATACATGCGTAATTTCGTGATGCTGATGTAGAATGTTGCTGTAAGTGTGTTTTGCTTGTAGATATTGTCACGTATGCTATGCTCACATTTATGCTCGTTGTTGTCGCGTCGGCCTTTTTTTTTTCTTATTTGATGCCAATACAAATATGCGTCTCTTCGCCTATAACCCCTCCTCCTCACCTCCAACTTTCCTCCCAATTGGTTTATTGTGGTGCTGCTTTCGATTCTATGATAGTTTCATATCTATGTATGAGTAGGCGGTCATCTATCACTCTCTAAGGTATTTTAGAATCTAGAATGAAGTCAGATATTTAGTTGGTTTAATTTATACCATAGGATGGTATTCTAAACAATGAAATTCGGTTGGTTTATTTTATACCATCGGACGCCAAATCATTTTGCATTTTGATCAATGAACTGTGAAAAGAGTTCTAGATCATTTAAAGTAATCCAAAAATTTCCATACGTTTTCAATCGATTTTTGCGTAAACTTTTATAAAAGATTTGCATAAGTATTGAGGTTAGCAAAAATCATTGATGTATTATTGTGCCCACCTGATTATTTCTTAACAATTCATACAGGTGATAATCAGGTAAATAATCAGGTACGCGCAATGATACATCAATGATTGATTTATGTGAAATGTTGCAAAGGTAGATGTCGTAAAATTTTAGCAAGCCATAAAAGAAAATCCTCACCATCTGAACGAATTCAAATCACCGAGAATGAGCTATCAAGATCGCCTAACGTATGGAATACTTATAAAACTTATATTTCGATTGAAAGAATATATGCGAATTGTTATGCAATAATTTTCATCAGTTATTTCACCTGTGCAGGTAAAGACGTGCAGGTGAGATAACTAATAACGGTTAGAGTGAGGTAATACGGCAAAAAATTTGCATACATAAATGAGATGAAACGAATTTTGCCGTAAATCACTTATAGCTAATAGTTAGTGCAGCTGACTTTAAAAATAAATGAACGACCATCATTGAATATCTGAATAGCTTTATCGTTGGACTTACCTTCATTAAGCTGGCTTGCACTCATTCATCTTGCTGAAATATTAGATGAATAAAGCACCTTTCGTCAGTTCTCATTTCTTATGCATGGAAATCCTTGAAAACTCATAACCACGTGATATTTATTTCAGCTTCTATAAAGTATTTGTAGCTAAATAGATTGACCTTGCAAATAAATCAGCAAGCCGCGGCAAATTTTCGCCTGCATGCACACATAAACAAATCCACTCTATCAACGCAATTATTTACTTTTATAATAGATTTCAGTAATTGATAACATTACAAAGAACACATGCCGCGCTAGCATTCCTACGCTTTTAGCGCTATCTGCGTATTACTGATTTTTGAAATATGCAAATCATTCTTTCTTAACTTCGTGTGATTTTTTTTTATCGTGCAGCAAACTATGCCCTTCTGCTGTTGAATTCACTTCTAGAATATTTAAACCCAATTTGAGACAGAATACAACTAAAATTTTCCACAATGGAATTCAATATAGAGCGGACAATTCTATGAACCATGGTACAATGTTGTGCAATATAATCGACTACTGAAAAAATTACTGCAAAAAATATAAAAGATTTGCCATCGTATAGTGGAAAACAATAGGATTACCTGTGCAGGTAACATTTACCGATCCGTTTCACCTCTCGAAACATTGGTTACATTTGCTTTGTGTTCGTGCTTTGTTTATAATGGTCGTAGGTCGCAATGTGGAAGGTGCGTTGATGGGGGCTCAGAGAAAGGTAAGCAAGCGAAAGGGCGGCGTAAGGCATCTAGCCGAGAAATACGTTTGCGAGAGGGGCAGCATTGCTCCGCACTGAAGCATGCCTCTCAACGCATCGTTTGTTCGATTACTGTGCGCATCCCCCTCCCAATGTCTTCTCACACTTTTCTGCATTATAAACCTCATGGAAATCAATCATTCTTTATTTCCATGTCAATATTAAGGGATCATTTCATACCTGTTGAGGTAAACTTATTTCCATTCTTTGTTAGGTGGGGAAATTGAAGGAACGGGAAAGTTGGGGAGGGAGATGGTCGATGTTGATGTATTGCTGTCGTTGATTCTATCCTCCGTTAAAACGTTTATTTCGCTTACAATCAACAGCACATGAAATGCATTCTCTAGAAATCGTAAAATTTTCCACTCATTTAATGTCGATGATTCGTTCATCAAGGACTTCTTCAAGGTCGTTGAGAACTTCTAACTATACATTGTTCTGCATCTGCGTAGGATGAATTCTTCTAGAGCTCTCAGAATTTCGATCTTCTAGCGGTCACTTTCATCGGAATATTTGCATTGTTGAACTCGAACTATTATCCCGTTGCATGTCCATCCAGAGCTATCCTGGAATTATTCACATAAATGTGCGCACACATTCACAAAAATACATGGAACATTCTCACGGTCATTACTCTTTATTTTCATCATATTTGAATAGTACAGTTTTGCTGAATGTTTTGTTTCGAAAACTGTTGTCATGTTTGAATATTATCGTGTTGAATACTTGTATCTTATGCAGGGTATAAGAGTCCACAGGAGTTTAGTTGAAAAAAATTCCTTCGCCTAATTCTCAGCCTCAGGTAGGTCTCTAGGTTCTTTCAGAGGACACCTGGTCAGCGCATAGATAGATTGACTCCGACGAGTAGAATTAATCAGAAAAACATTCATTGCCGTTTTTAGACTTTCTTAAATCACACATATCTGACATGTCTTTTATCATATCATATACCTGTCGAAAACGACTGATTTACATCGTAATAAGACGGTTTCAGAGTATTCCAATCTACCAGCGGTATTTTCTATACCATTGTATACCTTCTATTTTTATAACAATTTATTGCATATTTGTATTAAATGTAACATGATTGCAGTTTTCGGCTTCTAGAATGCAGTAATTTTTGAGTAATTTTTAAACTGTAATAAATTAAATATTGCAAATCAAAAAATCGTCTAAGTAAATCTTAAATTATATTATATTGTAGTGAATTATCGAATTGCACTAAAATTTGTTAAAAATTTGCAATTTTTTTGCACAGATTAAATAAATTTTTTGCAATTTACTATGCAATTGTTTTTCAAATTTTCTATTCCAATATTTTACGATGATGCAGTTTAATTTATAGGTTCCCTAATATAGATTATGGGGTAAACTCATGCTACATTACCGTATTCCATTATTTATAAGCTCCCACCTCTTTTAAGCTCTACCTTGAATTTCAGACTTGATTTGTGAATTTACAAGCGACATAAGCGAATCAATCGATTATGATCTCATTCATTAAATATAAGCCTATCCGTATTGAAACTGTTCGAATAGCGTAATTTTTTCTTTTCTTTCGCTAATGTGAGTTTCCTGAAATTTGAGGAACATAACGCTTCTCTTGAACACATATCGGTTGTGATAATTTCGCAAGAGCAAGAGCTTCGGGCCTTATAATTCGCGAAATATCGTATTTTTTCTTTTAGTGTTTTGAGCTTTTGCAAAAAATATAAGAGTCTGCGCCACTTGGCTCATCTAGCTGTCTAGGCCTCCTTGAGGATCTGCACCCTTTGTCGAGTTGCGGTCGAGTAAATTGCGAGATGACACAAGTATAATGTGCGAATAGTTTATCACAATTATACAAGAAAGGTAATTATAGAATAAGGTAACAAACAAGTAGGTACTCGTTCACAAGGATGCCTTTGATCGTCGGCACGATCCCATAGTCGCATCCGGCGAACTTCACGCTGCCGGATTTCTTCACGCACTCCAACGGCCACACGTAAGCCCACTTTGCCTTAAGAACAGTCTAGAAGCCCGGGATGAATACATTAGAACACCAATCCTTTTTATCTCCTCCCGATTCTGCCTCAGGATAGACTCACGACCCATATTGGGTAGTTGTTTGTTCTGAATGTGCGGTCTTGAACTTTTTTCATTTATGTTTTACGATGCACTATTCCAACTTAATCTATAGCCAACTGATTTATCATACAGAAAACGAAGATATAGAGAATACTATTAAAAAATTTGCCCGAAATGAATTAAAAGCTTTATTTAAAGTTCTATTGTAAATGTTTTTTTTTTTTTGTTATTTTAGCGTTTTTAAATCATTTTTTAAAAAAAATTTCAAATAGATATTCTTATATGAATTTTATCTTTTTCTACAATAAAATCGTTTTTTTTTTTGCTTTAACACAGGTATATTTTATTAGTGTCAAGGTGATCACAATGATCACAATTGATCGCAGCATTAAATCCATATGATATTTCTATTTTTTTTATTCAATAAACTAAAATACAACAATTATCTCTTATAGCGTATATTTTCGTCTATAGCTTCTCCTTTTTTTTTTAAAAATGTGATTTTGTGATTATCTCTTTCTTTACATATCGTTATTGTTGTTTGTGTGTTCAATATTTTCAACTCAAAAACTAAGCTTAAATTTATGAGATTTTCCACTCGAATATAAATCATAGATTACTTTCATCTACTACATTTGAAGCTTATCGAATAATTTCAAAATGGAAGGTTGTAGGCATTTAAATGATGCAAAAAAAAAAAAAACAACTGCATATATTTTGCAATCAATCGGGTCAAATTTTTTCTATTAATCAGGTTTGAAAAAAAATAAACGAACCTTTTGCAGAAAAATATTATGAAAATTCATATAGTCAAAATATGAGTGTATTTATTTTGTATAATTTATGGAAGTGATTGTTGTGATGGCCACATTATAAAAACGCACATCGTGTCACGCTCTTTGGCGCATTTTCTTCATTCGTTCATGGAGTCAATTAGGTGATATTTTTGTTGAAAGTAAAAAAAGATAAACGATAGTCGATAACCGACTGCCAAATTGATGAGAAAATTAAGCAGGTGTAGTTTTCGATATTGTTTGCAAGGACTTTTTCCTGAAATAGAGGTATGTTTTTCCTCCCTCTTTCCTATCAGTAAATTTCCGATGGTGGCACTCAAAAAGGTGGAACTATACCTAAATACATCTATAAATAAATAATCATTTAAAATTCAACTTTATTTTCGAATAAAAAAAAAATTCAGCCTTTTTTCTGAGTGGTTCTCTAATTTACATTAAACGTAAAAATAAATGTATAAATAAATAAACAAGCAAATAAATAAGTAAATAAATAAATAAATAAATAAATATGCAAATATACATACGGATAAAAAATTACTAGGTTTTTTTTTGCAAAATTGTATGAGTGAATTGTTTCATCCTGATTGAGAAGTATTTTTGCATAAACGTCATTAAAATATCTAATTGCTTATCAAAATTTCTTATTTCTTTGCATTCTTTGTGTTCTATGGAGTGATCTCAGCAATCGATGGGATATCCGCCGATCTGCAATCGTTGGCGGCAGCAGCATTTATTTCGCTGCTAAGATCAAATTAAGTATCCATCAATGCTTTGTTTTGATATTGGTTGATAACGTCGCGATAATCTCCTATTGTAAATGTAATTACCTACTGCAAAAGTTAATTACTTTCAGAGACGAGATGAATCGAAGAGTTGTTTAATGTTATCTACGCAACAACTTGAACAGGTATGAGTTACCTTGAATTGTGAATTTTATATGTTTAAATCGATGGCAATAATTTTTACGTATTTCATAAAATATTCTTCTCTATCGTAAAACGGCATGAAAGTTGATGCGAAGGTTTATGATGCTTGTTGCCGGCATTTTATAAAATATTTCCATAAATATGCTGAAATCTAAAAGTCACTCAAAGCGTAACATTAAAATACCTCTTCCAGGTTACCTCAATTTCAGTTAAGTTACCTTTATTTAATGGAATTTTTTGTATAATTATCAATGAATTGTCATTTAATATATTGTAATGCTAATAATATAGGCATTTCTAATTGAACTCACTTTTAATATTTTTTAATGAAAATAAAACTTATTTACAAGCGAAATATTCAAGAAATCTATTATCATCGATGTGCACCCAATGGCTTTCCACTAAATAAAAAATATGTCGTCTTTATTCTATGAATTTAACATTATTAAAAAGTACTTTTTTTATCTTATTTAAATATTCGAATACTCATAAGTTATTATCCAATTTTTCTTGTTGAATGATAGACGGGACGATTTTCTTATGTGTATCAATCGGTGATAAGGATTGGCATGTTTTATTTTCTTAACGCTCTATATATAATGCACAATTTCTTATGTCTCTAAGAGGCTTTATTTAGGTCGATGAAGGGTCTATTTTGCAATTCTTTTTTTTTTTTGGTGATTCGACGAATCTCATAGAGCCACCAAAAAAGTTACAATCCATCCTATCAACTCTAGTGAAATCTTTTTCATAATAGAGATTTTGAAATTTTTATGATCCTACTTAAAATATATATATTATATTTAATTATTATTATTTTTACTACTGTGGTTTTTACTAATATACTACTGTTACTGTTTTTATCACTGTTATTTTCATCAATATTGTTATTGCTGTTTTTATTACTTCATTATTCGTTATTATCATTTCAGTGTTATTTATCATTGCTGTCAGTTATCATTATCAATAATTTTTATTAATGTTGATAACCGTTGTCGTTTCGATTAATATTGTTGCTACTTATTACTATTATTTTACTATTATTATTTTTATCATTTATTCTGTTACTATTTGATTTTATTTTTATTATTACTGTTATCGTTATCAATTATTGATATCGTTATTTTATCACCTTTATTATTACTATTATTAATGAATTATTATTGAGCAGTTTGATCAAAAGCATTTCAACGTTATCAATTCTGATAAGATCATTCCATTAAAGGAATAGTAACATATTAGTCCAATCAAATACGTAGATTGGAGTTGATAATTAATCCATTCCATTATAAGATTGGAGTTATAAATCCATTCCATTATAAGGTTGGAGTTATAATTGATCCACTCCATTATAAGATTGGAGTTGATAATTGATCCATTCCATTATAAGGTTGGAGTTGATGATTGATCTATTTCATTAAAATGCCTCATCGCTTAAAAAAGTGAACGTTTCAGATTTTCAATAATATGTTGTGATGTTTTCGTTTCTCTTTCATCGAATACATATCCAATATCTAAAATTCTTATCATAATTAATAATTATTGTTATCAGTTACTTCTGTTAATTTTATTACAGTTTTATTATTAATCATTTTTACTATTGTTGTTATCAGTATTTTTTGCTATTATTATTACTATTTATTACTGCTAATATACCTATTATTAATTATGATTGATATAATTGTTTGTTTTATGTGGTAACGTTTAGTGTCTAAGATACGATAATGTTACCATTACACTATGATATATTTCGATTGTACTTAATTTCTGCGTAATATATACGCATAACAAATGCGTAAACCGCTTCTTGGCCATTATGAGCGATTTAATTTTAGCCTCAAAAATGTGAATAAACGCAAGAAAAATTTTGGAAGAAGATAATATGCGCTTGGCTATCGAATAAAAATTTCTGAAAATTTCTGGATGATTGCCAATGTGTATAATTTGAGAGAGAAAGCGCAAAAATTACTTCAAAATTACATGAAAACTATTTAAAGTGAAAAGAAATAAAAAAAACGGAAGAAATAACGGAGAATTTGCGTAATGATCAGAAATGCGCTAAAAATTTATTGCTTCTCTTATAGCTGCAAATTGTAATGTCATTAAAAGATGTCGAGGATTTTGCCCCCTCCCTTCTTCTCTCATCCTTTACCTCCACTCATCTTTCCCTAGACCTCGAGATGCTTATGCGGGTTTTGAAATGGGCATTCCGCTCAGTGCATCAAATCTTGCTGTCGGTGAATTGGTATAGGCAACGAAGATTACTAAAGCGCTTATTGTGCTAACCACTGGCGCGCTTTTCTATTTTGCTTCATAAATCATGAGGACGCCTTCTGGTATCGTCATCACCTATACACATGCATATGCCTTCAAGAAAACGATATTCTCTTATTCAAATCTTAGTTATGGAGTTTCGCTCTGAAATCAGATCTAAACAGAGGGTGGTACTGTAAAATTCCTTGATCAGTGTTACAACTTTCATAAAGTGCTGTTGGCTAATCTTTATTCAATGACGTCATTTCAGAGATATTCGATGACGTCATCTGATCAATTCTTTCGAGATGACGTCATTAATTGTAATTTATTCAATTGTATACATTAATTTTACATTAATTACCGAATGAGTTCTCTACTGCAATAAATTTCATCAATTGGGAAATTAAAGATGAGTGAATTATTTAGGAGGATGTTGCGTATGCCACTAAAATTAAAATGGGGCAAGAAAAGCGGTCGATACGATTTGAGTCAGGATGTCTATGTGCTGACAGTATTCGTCGGTGATCATCCAATACTTCAGTGTACTCTCACCACTGAGAGCACTGCTAAACAATGCATGGAATATCTCAGTCAGAAGGTTGACCTTAATCAGGTATAAGCTTTATTTTTGTGAATTGATCATATATTTATTTATTTTAATCAAGAAAATATTCATTAAGAAAATATCGCTTTCACTTCCGATTATGTGAACTTGTAAGGTTCTGAGAAGGTTAGAGCTTAGGCTCGTCTCCTAACCATCGAATGCTGAGGAATCGATTCACCGTTGTCCCACTTAAGAGGAGAATCTGGACTTGTTCCATCGCCCTCGTCCCAGAGGCTGGCGGTCGGAGTGGCTTGGTGGGATGAAGCCAGGGAGGCTGGTTGGAGCCCACCTAAAATCGACTGCGCAGTTTCGAATACCGATGAATTCATCAATAATATAATTACTATGGAAATGCTAATTTTTGGAAGTAGGTTTATAATGGCGAAATTGAACATAATAATTATAGATGCTGAAGCGTTTATAGTATGCATGGTTCTACATTTAGCACTTAGCATCGTCAGTGGTTCTATTCCTATCAAACTATTTGGCAGTCCTGAAATTTGGGTGGCAAAAGAACCGGATGCGTACAGTACTGAACTAATAGCCTCGTGAGGAAATTTTGAAAAAGAAAACGCATAGATGTCGTCTCCACAGCCGATCGATGAAAGTCCGATCTTATTTCTTTTCTGGAAGTTATGAAATTTTACATTTTTGATAATTTTATGTAATATTTTCTAAGAATTTATAATCGCAAATTTTTATTATTGAATTTCAATATTTTTTTTATTTTTATATATTATAAATTTCAAAATTAACTTAGCAAAAAAAACCGCTATTATTTTTCTTTATATTCATCAAATAAATTGGAAAAAAAAATTGAATTTTTAAGGAAATTATTTGTCTTAAATGATTTTTTTTTGCGCATTTTTATTTTATTATATTCAAAAGTATTACTATTTTACTTCAAAAAAAAATTCGAACGTTTTATAGGGTTTACTATTTGCATTTTTTCTTTCCCTTTCCCATGCAAATTTACTCATGTTGGTTCTTGTTGCATCCGTATATTTTGATGCATATCTATGATGGTAATTTTTGAAAAGTCGCAGATAACTTTATCAAGAAAAGAAATATCGAAACTGTTTGCCATTCAACGAATCGCTGAATGCTTATCATAGCGATAATTAAATTTATAAACCGTTTACAGGTTGAGATGTTCGGTTTTCGATATCAAATGAAGACCAACGATCCGGATAAACGAATGATGCGTTGGGTTGAATTGGATAAACCATTAAGGAGGCAATTAGAAAGATGGGCATGTAAACCAAGACAAGTACAACTCGCTGTTCTCTATCATACACCTAATGCTTTCACTCTCACCGACCAAATGGCTAGGTGAATGCTTATTACTTCCATCCATAAATGACAACGGAAGTCATTATCGAAAGTGATGTTAGAGTCGAGATCAATAAGTCGAGAATATCTTCTATTGAAGTTTTTGCTGAGAGCCCGAGCATTTCTAAAAGTGAGCTTTTAAGTCTTCAATTTACTGGCGGAGATACATCATCAAGTTGTTTGGAGAACTTTTTGACCTTATTGACCTGTAAGTACTTCGAAAGGGTTTCAAGGTTTTTCTTTGTCGAAAAAAAAATTGGCATTTTTAATTTCTCTTATAGAAGGAAAAGTTTTATTTGATTTTTTTTTTCTTTCGTAAATCTCATATAATCGCTATGTCATATTACCTCTTTAATTCTTGTATGTTATTTAGTTATTAGATGCAGTTATTCAAGAAATTTTTTTTTTAGCAACAAATGGGCATTTTTTGGCCATCAAATATATCTTAGTCAAAGTAATACCTGTTACTCAAAACCAATTCATCATCCTCTAGTCTCTTTAAGCTACGATAATGAAGAGTGAGGAGTATTGTTCCCATTCCTTCAGAATCCATTCTTGAAATCTATATCACACGATCGGTTCAGTATACTCAAATAGGACAACCGTATCAAATTTTACATTCTTATAGCGAGATTAATGTGATTCATTTGTAAATTATCATTGTCCTAATGCAATTTGTTTGCAAGACAAGCTTGCTGCAAAATGCTTTATTTTAACTCAAAAAAGGATGCGATATTATCTGCTAAACTCCGGAGTTCCGGTTCCGGTAATGGAGTTAATCATATAACCTTTCGGAAATAAACTCCATCTTTTTTTTTCCATCTAGAATTTGGTTGAATTCAATAATAAATGAAATATTTTTTTGGAATTTTTAATTTCGTACAATGTGATGCTTGTGAGAATCTTATTGCTATTGCATTATTTGCAAAGTTTACTCCAAAAAATTGCAATAGCAATGTTTGCAATTTTGCAATTGATTCAATTAAGAGAATATTCTCATTTTATCTCTTTTAATTTCCAACATAATTTTTAAAATTTTCAGATCCTATTATTTCCTTCTAATGAAATTGGACGTTGTAGAAGGACGTTTAACAGTCGCATTAGAGAAATATATTAACTTAGCTGCATACAGTTTACAAGGTAATTTTCAAATTTTTGCATAATCTTTCTATTCAGAAATGATAATCTCATCTGAAGCAATTAAATATGTGCCATTTAAAATTCCATATTATTATCTCATTCTATTCTAGTTAATTGTAATCTCGTTAATTTTTTTTTTCAAATTTTGCATTTATTTATTGCATTTATTGCAAATCGCTTGCAATGTGAATAAATTTTATCATTTAGCATTGGTCATAATGGAATCGTTAGTTCGTGAGCAGAGATGAGAGAAACGATTTGCCCGGCGATTGGGGAATGGGGGGGAAGGGGATGAGGAGGGGTGAAACAATTGACTGTTTCGTGAAAAGTCAACAATAGATTTACTCTGTTCCCATTAATAAGTTCCCAAATATTTGAAGAACGGATTTTTGTTATTTTTCACCAAAATAATAAATTTCAATGATTAAATTATAAAAAAAAAAATGGTTTTCTTTGCTCTGAAACCTTTAGCTTTTATTGAAGGCTTTTTCCACTAAAATCGGAGAAATCCCTTATTGGTGTTTTTTTTTCTGTATTGAAATTAAATTATTAGATGATAAGCGTATAATAACTTTAGGAATTGAATTGTAATTGGATCCATATTATTTCCAAAATTTCCATATTGTTTATAGTCGTTTTGTTTATCGAATTCATCACTTGTTAACTTTATTCTTCGAAGTGAACACATGATCATAGCTGAAAGTTATACCAAAGAAATATCTATGTTGCTAGTTTATTCTATAAACTTACTTGTAGTGTTATTTGAATGATTTTTAATTATTAAAATATAAATTATTGTTATATTGCAGTAGAATATGGTGATTTCGATGCATCGATACATACAGTCGATTTTATGCAAAGTATTCCTTTACTGCCAAGGGTAATCGATTATATTTATATGACTTGTCGCTTTTTTTTTTACATTTTATTTACTTGTTGCTTTTTTATTAATTAGTTACTTTGTTATTTTTTTCGAAATAGGCGAGGTGAATTTCTTAAATTTGGCGATTAGCCAAAGTTTTTAAATGTAAGTTTTATTTTTATTGTTGGTCGAATTTATTTGAATTTACATAAAACAAACCTCTGAAATAACATTTGCATTGATTAGAAGTATTATTCGTACCAATTAAAAGATAGTAAAGGGGCTAGTTAATGCCTATTTAAGAACATTTCCCAAAGCTTCTCATTCTCTAATTTAATAGGCCACTTTTTTTCTTTTTTTCAGTGGAATTGCAAATGCATGCGCTACGCTAAATCATTTGGCGCATATGTCCATCAGTTTTCCACTAAAGGGTGTTGTGCATTTACAGCATATGTGTCGGAGTGCACAGATTCTAGAGGATCTATTGAAACGTGTATCAGCAGTGCACGAACGACTAAGAGGTATGCAACCAAGCTATGCGGCTTTACTATATATCGTTGATGCGCAGCAATGTGAAGGTTATGGCGAGGAATATTTTAACGGCAAGGTGAGCTGTTTTCTTTTATTTCCACACCTGTGTAATATTATGCATCTTTGAAAATTAAAGGTATAACTAAACGTGTGATGATTTCTGTTTGTTTGAGGATGAGGACAGCAGTGAGGTGAAGGTGGGCTACTCGCAAGAAGGTGTCGTCGTCAGAGGTCCATATGGTGCGCCACTCAAGCATAAGTCAGTCTTTCTTTTGATTGCATATTGCATGATATGATATGATATGATATGCATTACAAATCTACGTGTGTCATATATATATATATATATATATATATATATATATATATATATATATATATATATATATATATATATATATATTCGTTCGAATCGAATTCTCAGTTCTGACAGCAAAATGTGACTCCCCTACATCTGGCTTTATTATTTCATTTACCTGTATAATTAAAAATAGAAAAATTTGAATATATGGTAAATGTTTTGAACACAGCATCGATTTTCTAATTGGATTTACAGTGTACATATTTGGGTTAAACTATAGGTCTTCATTACCAAAAATTGGTCTCATAAGTTCTTATGGACCCTTCTAGTTTTTACGTCTCGAAATTTGTCAGTAATTTAATGTCGATGATTCGATCCCGAAAAGTGAAAATTGAAAAAAAAATTTATGCACTGTGATAAAATTCAGTTCCTGAAGTTATTATACGCTTATCTTTCTCACTTTAATATATAATGTTTCATTGTGCGATGGAAATAAATGCCTATAAGGCATTTCTCTATTTGTTTTTATCTCTCTTTAAGTTCACTTAGGCCTTTATAGGATTTTACGTTTGCGAAAAGTAATTCCGAGATTTTGCTCTTGTTTATTGTTTTATGTGTTCTTATATATCTAAGCGAATCAACTCTATTTGCTTGTTGATTTTGGAAAGCGGGCATATTTCGACGACCGCTGAGCCTATTCCGATGCTACTGGAATTTAAGTTTTCTGCAGTAAAGAGGTTGGATATGAAAGTTATATCACGTTCCATTAACGATTTCTTTTAATAAATGCTTAAATAGTGAAATTATTAAAATGATTTGAGGAGAGGGGGTTGTGTTTCGATAGGATAAGCGTACTTTACATTATATAAGACATACAGCATATATATATATATATATATATATATATATATATATATATATATATATATATATATATATATATATATATATATATATATATATATATATATATATATATATATATATATAAGTAGTTGTTTGTTGTGAAATGACTCATGAATTCTGAACTATAGGAATATATATGAATTTATAGATGGGAAGACATCAAAGACATTCAAGCTTCGAAGAGACACTTGAACGTTCGATGTTTAGACGGCAGCGTCGTTCAATTCACAATGGTATGTTTTATATCTAATATATTTCGTTTGTGTTATATATTCCTCGTCCTAACTACTTTTTGATTGTCTAACAGTAATAGTAAATGTTATTGTAATATTTGTTTAATTAGTAAAAAATGATAAGGGAAGAAATAAGTCAAAATCCACTTGAAATAAAATTAGGTCCGGTTGTAGCCTCAGGTATAAGGACCTGCTTCCCGTGCCTCGTCTAGTCTTCCAGGTTTCCTTGAGGGCTGCATCCTCTGTCAAGTTCCGGTCGAGTAATTTGCGAGACAAAGCAGGTATGAGGGGCGAACATTTTATCGCATTCATAGAACAAGGTGACAAACAGCGAGGAACAATAGAATAGCTTGAATCGCCGGCGCGATCTAACGATCGAACTCCACGCTACCGCCGATCACCTCGCGCACTCCAACCGCCATACGTGGACCCACTCGGCTTTAAGACCAGTCTAGAGCCGGAATGAATGCATGAGCACATCAACCCCTTTTATGCCTTCCCGATTCCGCCTCAGGCTAGCCCCACGATATATGCTGGGCAGTCGCCCGATATGCTGCTGACCTTCTTTGACTTAACTTGGTGCCCTATTCCAGTTTGAAATATGCCAGCTGGTCTACCTTACACAATTTCCGATTTGTCGAATGTCACCATCATATCGTTTGCAGAAATGCAGCTTAGCATAATGCTTATAAAGTTCGATTTTTTCTGTCTCATCAATATTATTGATGAAGCTTGAGTCTTGAAGATGCATATTTGACCATTAAATGACCACGTATTTGACCATTGAGTGACCAACCAGTACAATAAGGTACTGAGTTCTGTGAAAATTAAAAAAGATGAAGAAAAATTTCTTCGCCGATATTTCGATTCAAAAAGCGATCCTGATAATATTAGAAATTCGTTGCTGTTTGCTTGAATTGAAACATATGTAAATGGCAACTAACAACAGCAAGCGAAAGGGCTATCCAGACGATAAATGTTTGAGAGTGAGGTGAGATGAGCATATTGCAAATATGTCGCTCCAGTTTGAAAGCACTACGGGTGTGTTTGCAGGAGGTTCGCGCTAAGGCGTTTACCTGAGGTTAATGTTGAAAAAGTTGCCTGAGGGTAATTTTAACGAGTTTGTTTAAGGTTGATATTGTGGACTTTGCGTGATATTGATGTTAAGGAGTTTGACTGAGGTTAGTGTTAAGGAATTTGCTTAAGCTGATGCTAAGAAGGATGTCTGAGGTCGATATTAAAGAGTTTACCTGAAGTTATTGTTAGGGAATTTACCTCAGGTTAATATTAAGGAAGACGCAGAGATGGCGCGATATGTGGCAATGGTATTGACATGGCAATTCCATTATGCGACCAATGAGGCGATCATCCAAAGAAATTGTCCAATGAAGTAAGTGGTGGTCGTTAGCTAGTTAGGTACTCATCATTTTCAAGGATATACAATCCCCCCCCCCTCCCTCCCTCCTCCTCATCAACGTTTTTAGCGTCAACTGAATTGATACGAAATATTCTTTCCGAAGAAACTCAGAGCATTTTCTCCCACATTATATTTCATTCGCATTTTTCTTCCTTTTATTTTATAAAATGCATGGTTCAGCGTTTTCTAAAATTCATTCAAAAATCTATTCATACGATTATTTTTAATATTTTCGAGGTTTTCTGTTTTAGTTGGAGGGAGGAAGAGGGATGGAGGAAAAAGAGAAATGAGGAGAATATAAGAATTTTATGAGAAAATTGAGAAATTTTATTGAAAATGAAATGCTTTGCGTATTTTTATATGAAAAAAAAGAAAGAATTCGAAAAAATTTCTACCATATCTCTAAAAACGATGAAAATAATTTTTTTTCCGTCTCAATTAAATACTGGAAAAATAATTGAACTCATACTCGGTTCCTTCCTAATATTTTCAATTTATTGGATTTGTAATAATTAAATAATACTATTAATATTTTGAATTATGGATTTTTCTCATTTGAAATGAAATATTTTATATTTTAGCATTAACAATCTTCAAGGTAGTATTCGAACGTTCAATCAGCATTTTTTGAGAGCGTCTAATTTCGAGGTTGGTTGTATTTAATATCATCTTACTATAGATTCCATATCGTTCTCATATAATTTTTCTTTTGTTTTATATTTTCTTACTCATACAACTTGATTACTAAGGTAATTTCCTTTAAAATGAGTAATTCGTATCGGATAAATTTAAATAAATCAATTGTATAGGTTATTTGGGGGTAAAGATTCGCGTTATTTTTTTTTTCCACAATCGTTTCGTTGCTCAGAAAAATAATATCGACCACTTTTTCTATGATCGTAAAGAAAATTGCTGATTTATTTTTTAAATTTCATCTATTTCCGGTTAGTTTTATTGCATCGATTTTATCGAATATATAATCTTTCATATCGCATATCATATATTATTTCTAATGCTTTACATCATTAGGGAGATTTTAAATAGCGTTTGTTTTCACAACTGATCTGCTATTGATCGAAAAATAGTAGTGTAATATACAAAATAGTAAATTTGATCAAAATTAACGAATTGTTTAATATCCGTTGGTTATCAATCGATCCGCTGATTATCATTAAATCCAATTCGTTGTCATCGAATCAATCGGCTATCATCGAATCGATCTATCCCGATCGTTTATTGATATTTCTTTAATCGAATTTAATCTATCTGATTATATTTATATCTATTTATAATTTTCTCCAGTATCAAAATTTGCATATATTTATGGAAATTTTTTTGAAATTGAGTTGAACAACACGCGTCTGAACGGCGAATTCACGTCATCGATGTTGACGGCCGCAGATTCAGCCTATTCGTCGTCAAGTCAACAGCTATCGGTGACAAATACAAATATATGCAATGCGGCTGCCTTAAATGATATTCAAAAACGAAAATCCTCTACTCCGGCATTGTCGTCGATCTCGGGCCGGAATCGAATCTCCGGTAAGTAGTCAATTCGATCGATTGATCAGTTTGTTCCGTTGATGTTTGCAGTAAGTTATTAATATTTTCCTTGAAAGGCTCCTTTTAATTTAATTTAAATCATTTCGGTTTTATTTAGTCATCACTATGAAATGACCTGAAATATTTAGAAGTCAGCAGTTAACTCTCCTCTTTCTTTATATTTAACTCTCTTCTTTCTTCATATATTCTACTCTTATTATTCCTAGTTTTTTACTGTATGTGAACATCTTGGTTAACTTGCGTTTAAGGTTTTTTTTTTGAAGAGGGGATTTTAACTTTGGTTAGGTAATTCGACTAACTTTGGTTTGATTTGGTTAATTTTGGTTAATTTTGAAAATGCACTTTCTTCGATTGAATTTTTTGACTAATCTCTCCTTACCTTGTTGAGAATGTTGATTCTTTTTTTCCAATTTTTTGCCCTCCTGTAAATAAATTCGTTATTGAGCAATAATTTTGTAACGTTAGAATGCTTTACCTTTATAAAAATGCTACTTTTTTGTGCTGTACCTATAGAGGTAATTTCACCTAAGCATAAGAAATCGGCTGGCAGGTGAAAATCGATCGAATTTTTGATTACACTTAGTAGACAGAGGGCTGAGCGTTTATGACGAAAAGTTTGCATAGCGTGGTATATAGATAGACTATTGTTGGATCATAGGCCTTATTGATTTAGTAGTGTTTGGATTGGACTAACATTGATTCGTTGATCAATGTTTTTTACCTGTCGCTGAATCAGTGCATTGAACAGCAACACACCTGACGCAGTGTTAATTACATGTTGTTATTGCTTAATTCAAGCAGATTGAGGGGGGGGGGGGGGGGAGAAAGAGAGAGAGAGAGAGAAGAGAGAGAGAGAGAAGGAAGGAATGATAAGCAAGCGGACCTCCATCATATAATAGCTTCGGAGCTTATCGCCATTTCCAAATTGTGCAGGGAAAAATACAAAATTATCGTTGAATAATATTTGCATGGATATAAATATGCTTATACGTTAATTAAAAATAATTTTTCTTTTCTTTTTTTTCTCAGTGATAAAAGAATAAAAATATTCAACTGCATTTCAGTTTTTCAATTCGAAAAAAATGAAAAATGAAAAATAAACGCGTAGCACCTTTGTGCATAATTATAGGTGGAGCAAATGAGCGAAAACGTTCACAAACGACAAGTGCCGTATTAGGTGCACAACAGAATATCTCGAAATCATTATCACAACTCTACGCTATGCCACCTACATTTGATGTCTCTACGCAACAACGTACAAGTAGTTATTCACCACCATTTCGACCTCCACCCTATCGCCATCAAAACACTCATCAGGTATTTTCAATATACGATCGCCTTTCCTTGAATATTTCGCTCATTTTGAAATGCGATCATTTTTGATTTTTTTTTTTGATGTTTTCAACAAAATACAAATGAAATATGTCTGATTTTATCATTGATGTTTTATTGCTTCACAAATACCTTAGTAGAAGGCTGTAAAATTGATTGTGTAATGTTGTTCTCTCGCCTGGATGACATCTCTCTCACCTGCTAGGTAGCAAACCCTCCCACCTTCCCTGCCTATTATTTCAGGATGGCATAGATGGTTTATATATGCGCAGGTAATTAGATGATTTGGAACGAATGTTGAGATCGCTGAACATTACGGCGAAAACCATCCACTTTGAAGCCAATGTTTTTGTTAAACATTTCCTTTAATTGACAATTTTCTTAAAAACTTTTTACTCTTTATGTAGACATTTTTCACCGTAAATTAACTCATTATATATTTATTGTTCTTTTTAGTACAGACAGGTATATATGCAAATGTATGTGTATGAATTTGCATATATACCTGTATACCTGTCTGTATGTATAATACCTATATATACCTGTCTGTCAAACGAATTATGATTTCATGATGCATTGTTTTTTGAGAAAATAAGATATTTTAAACTAACATTTATCCGGCACGATATTTTAAAGGAAGTCGAATTATGAAGGTGGTCGTTCAAATGATAATTCATGATAAATTGGAAGATTTTCAATTTGTTCAACTTGTATTTCAATTTTCATTTCCGATAATATAAATATCTTTCATATTTGGTGAATTATATATAAAAAATGCTGTCAAGTGGCTATATTACTCTCAAAAGGAAAAAAAAAACTCGACAAGGTGGAATATAAACTGAAAAATTGATCATGTGTTATCATACAAAATGATGTGAGATCACTAGCATTTGATCTAACCCGACAGAAGGAGTTGTCAGATACACTTTTGCAAGCAATTTTATTTCACGAATATACAAGGTGATATTGCTGTTGTTTTAATATGTCTTACCGCTTGAAGCTCTCGAATAAGTTGTTTCGCATGGATAAAAGAATACTGGGATTTGAAGTCCTTCTACCTTCATATAGAAGTCATCACTTAGGGCAGGTGAGACACTATCGATCGTGGTATTAAAAGCTGGGTTTACATTCGTTGGAGTACTATAATGCGAACATTGTAGGTTTTACGCTTGGATTACAAAGAAATTTAGAGGTTATTCCACATCTTCCGGAACTGAAGTCAACAGGTATCGAGTGTTTAAACGAGGAATGTGGTGGGAAGGTTTTGATTAGCGCACTTTGTCTTAATTATCCATTGTTGTGTTTTGGCTAATCGTTATATGTGTTTATAGGAATGTTCGAGGTTAGCGAATGGGCAATCACCTAACGAAGAGACACCAAAAGCGCAATATGCGAGGCAACCCCAACATACGTTGCAGTATCGAAATGTACCTTCCGAGAAGAAAAATCAACTCGCCTCCACGATTGTAAGTAATCATTAATATATTTGTATACCTTTTTTTAAATGTTATGTTAATTAATGTTTTTTTTTTCTAAAGCCCGTAACTTTTAGCGAGCATATCCTACCTCTAAACTCTTTCAACCTCTATCAATAAAATTTCTTTGCTAGACAGCAACCTAGATCAGTAGAGCAATTATCAACACGAATGTATGACGTTGAATAGCATTGGTTATGTATGTGTATGCGTGTATTTTGTATGATGAGGTTTTTTTTTGTCTGATGCCAAATTTGGTATAAATACCTTGATTCAGGTAACGCCCACCTCTAAAATTTTGCTTGAATCCATTGATTTTCCTACGGGCTATTAACGCAATTTTTTTTTACTTTCTTGCGTAATTCAGGTTGAATTAGAGTAAATAGTTATTGCCAAATGGGCGTTCTACATTGTTTTTGAAATATGAGATAATAGTTAAACAGAAATTATAGCAGTATATTTGCATCTCATTTGAATTCTTAAATTGTATCATTTCTTAACACTCTTGTTTTCCTTATCATAAGAACTATGAAAGTTACGAGTAATCGTTGTATTATATTGCTGTAAAAGGATGCAATTTGTTGGTGATCTATCTATCTGTACCACTTATATAACCAGAGCCTTCTATCTTATATAACCAGAGCCCTTTCATCTGTTCCACTGTAATCTGTACCACCTGTGTAGTGTAAATCCATCAAATGCATTTGTTCGTATGAAGGACGAAGATATAAAAGTAGTCAGTAGATGTCATTGCATTAATTCGCTTCAGACATCGGGCTCATCCCCGGAGATTCACATGATGGGTGCCGCACAGAGACGCTATGCTGCAGTGGTTGCCCGCAAACATTCGGCGGTCACTCAACACTCAAAGGGCAATATAGTCGCCAATCCAAATCAGGTACGTTCAAAAAAAAAATCTACGACGGCACCGATTGGTTTAGGAATAATTTTTTGGGAATTCACGCCACGATGGAAATTTCGAAACAGTTTGGCTTGTGTTAATTGTTGCGACTCTCTTATGTATTTATTATAAGCTTAGAGAAGCATAGCAGTTTTGATGAGACAGTCGTGAAAAGCAGATTATTTTCTACTTCTATAGCTTTCCCCCTTTTCCACCACCTTTTTTCTCCTTTTCTACCTCCTCCCCCTCCCCTCTCCACCCGTCTTTCCTTCTCTTACATCTTACGCAGCTTGGGAAGTAAGTTCCGCTCTCATCTTACAAAGTAACGTCGAATATTTTTTTTACATTTATTTCTTCAATATGTTCGGTAGCACAAATTTTCGCTCTTCACTTTCATAGTAGATTAGTTGGGAAGAGATATATATTTATTCAAATAGCTCGCGGGGATAGTTCAAATAATGCTTTTCTATAATCGCCTATTGAGTGGAAAATAGTTTCTAAAGGAAATTTTTGTGTAGATGAGCAATGCACATGCATTGAGCAGTCCCGATTTGCTGAGTGCAGCTCATTCGACACCCGATCTCATCTCATCGGTGTTGAATCGGTACAAGCTGGCTGTCGCCAAATCTGGGCCATATACTGATATCGCCTATTGTGCTCGTCATCCATGCACTCCATCGTTACCCTATTCACAGTGCCGAGCAATGCTTGTCGACCCAACCACAGCAGCTACACCGCCTTCATCTCATGTTGCACCCAAAACTTTTGTGGTAAGTTTGCATAAAATAAAACGTGGAAATTCATGATTAAGTGCCAAATGGTGATAAATGATTGAAATTATTCGGGGAGCTGTAATTTATAAAAATTATCTTTGCTGAAGGTGAATTATTATTGGCATCATAATTGCAATTTAAAAAAAAATTTTTTTCCCCTTTATTATATCTATTTTCTTAGTTTGTCCTGAATAAGGATATTGCTGAATAGCTTTTTTTGTAAAGAAATTCTGGATTTATCATGCGCTAAAGATAATTGCAATATTTTTGTCGTCCAATCTAATGACAACCTACAACAAACCATTCATTACCTTCATGCAGACAATTTCTAATTGTGGATGTGGTCTTTTTTTTTTTGGTGTTTATGAAATCAGCGATTTGAGAGTTTGTAAATCTATCATAGAATTGATAGTCTGTCGTAGAATTGAGAAGTTTTAGATCTACCGTAGAATTAATAGATAGAGGGTCTGTCACAGAATGGGAAAGTTGTGGCTCTAAATCCATAAAACAAAGGCTCAGTTAAATCCTATGAATAGATCGAGAGAAAAAGCGAGAAAATTATGCTATTTTCTGCCATTTTCACCATATCTGCTAACAGATATTTATCGCCACTACTGTTGAGTTCATATTTCTCTGCCGTATTACATCATATATCAAATTTCATTTAATAAATGATCTTGGTTTTGTATGGTTTTACATTTATATATAATATTAATAAGAAATATTTTTAGTCACCGTCTATTGGCCGTGGATGCACGAATGCGATCACCACACAACCATCCACATCGTCGCATCATACCACGCAAAACTGCCCACCAAGACGATGCGAACATTCCAGTATACAAAATGTAGATCGTGTTTTATGGAGAGAGGATTGCGTAACTCAAGCATCCTCAAGCGGTTATGACCGCATTGCAATGCCTTCCAGCTCATATCATGCCAAAGCTGGTCAGATCTATTATCCTCAATCATCACCATTTGCATGTGCCCATCCATTACAGTCGCAACAGCCGGCTGGTAGCAACACACCTCATGCTAATTCTTATATGCGAGCCGCACCGAAGCTTCTCGGATGTGCATCCGGCTCATTAGCCGTGCCTTCTTTTTTACCTTCGACAACCTCACCAACCGTCGATCCACAACCATCCACCTCGGCTATGCTCACACCACTGCCAAGAAGTTTGACGTCCGATCTATCGAAACCACAGACACACGATTCACCGATCATGGCTACAGCATCACAAAAGCGTACCTACACATGTGTTGCCTGTGCCTCTGAGATGAGCGGTCCGTGTGCAACGTAAGTTTGCTGTTTTATTCGATGGCATTGTTATTTCAATTATAGGAGTCGATTATGGAGTAAAACTCTATAAGCAGTACTTTTTCTAACATTCTTTTATCAAAACTCATTTTAACTTCCTTGTCTATACTTTTCTATCTTCATATGAACTACCGACTATAAGTAATTACTAGATTATTAGGCTGTGATCAGGGGGAATCTAGTGAGTAAGGTATGTATTGTTAGGATATTTGGTTTTTTTCAAACCTTAGGTCTACAATCAAATTATATAAAATTACAAAAAAAAGTGTTATTTCAGAAAAAAAAATCCACTTCACTTCATGTACAAAATCGAATTTTGTATTTAGCCTATGCTCATGAAAGCATTTAATTATTGGGTTTAAGTTTTTACGAAAACTTACCTTCTAGTAGTAATCCTTACAGCATTCTCCCTTATCGTTATTATGAAGTTATTTATACAATCGGTTATTGAAAACAATTTTAAAAAATCTCTTCAGGAGCACATTGGGTATCCGGAATACCATAGGTGGTAATGGAATCGACGGTGATGCTTCAAGCAATCATGAGAGGATGATCTGCGGAGAGGGTCATAGAACATTGTGCAATCGTGCTAGCGATTCATCTCGATCACTCGACTCAGCACATTCGAGTGTTTGTGCCGCTAGTGATACAACCGCTTGCTCAACACTCTCCTGTATTTCGGCCACTAAACGGAGCAATGTCACCGTTTCGGCACAGGTATTATTTACCTGTTTCATTTTTTTTTGTTGATCAGTATTTTGCTGCTTTTTTAAAATTTTCCTATTGTTCACTTATTAGTCGATATTTTGCTATTTTTATATGTAAGTGATGACTTGGCATAATCTTTTAATGAATATATCGTATCAATCACCTTCATTTGATCTTCAATTAAAGCACAAAGAATTGAAAATAGAAAGAATCGATTTTACAAGTAAGCAATGAAGATTTTATGCGAGCGAATTATTAAATCATTGCTTCTTTTAATTGAATTGAATTGAATTGAATTGAATTGAATTGAATTGAATTGAATTTGTTAATTTTTCAACGATCTCATCAGTTTCCTTACTTCTAAAATTTTATTCAAAAATTGTTTTTCTTTCTTTTCTTTTTTTTCATTTCATCACAGATATTATTATTCTCGTTATTTAATTACCTTCATATGTAAATTTCTTTGCAAAATAATCTAAACTATTTTTATTGGTGAATAACAATCAATTCATTTGCTAAATTCGACTTTATTTCGTTGCTCATATTATAAATTCTTACTTAAGATGAATTTTTCATAACAGATGAATATAAAATTCAAATTTTTTCATCGATTATTTTATCGTTCAATAATATTTTAAATCGTCTGTTTATTATTTCAGCATATTTTAAAGAGTATTCGCCTCGATAAAACTCAATGAGTATACCATCATATATATATATATATATATAAATATATATAAATATAAATATATATATATATATATATATATATATATATATATATATATATATATATATATATATATATATATATATATATATATATATATATATATATATATATATATATATATATAAACGTCATATATATAAATATATATATAAACGTCCTGAAAATCGGATTAATATCTGCGCTTTTCGAATTATTTGCGCTCTTTTTGAGATTATTGCGTTATTAAATGAATATTTTCTAGCAATATTAAGGTGTATATAGTAATGCGGTTTATATTTATGAAGAAATACTTTGATATTTGATATGTCTTAATACTTTTTTATATAATTGTAATGATAACGAAGTATTTGGAAAGTGTTAAGGTATTTGGGAAGAAATGTGTAAAAGAAATAATAATAAAAAATTAATGGGAAATTTTTTTTTATAGATTTTAGATTAGAGATTTTAATTTTCAAAAATTTCAATAAACAAATAATGCAATAAAAATTGAAATTTTTATCGGGAACTTTTTTTTTTCGTATGAAAAAATTTTCAAAATATATTTTTCAATATTTTTGAATTTTTTGAATTTTTTTTTAAAAGATTTTTATTCATTCTCATAGGCGTTATTCTCGTTAATTTAACGTTATTCTAAGAGGAATTTACTGATATAATATGATTTGCATATATTTATTTATTTCCAAAGGACGATTATGAATTTCTATATTGAAATGTATTATTGCAAACACAAGTACCATATTCGAACAATTCTAATAATTGACCAACTGGGCTTCTATTCTCTAAAGGTCTTATTTGGAGAGAGAGTGCAGTCGTATATTTTCCAAGTGTATTTTTTATTCTCTTCATAAATATTTTGATTGTCATAAGCAATACCTTTCGCTGATCATATTCACTTTTTTTTTTTTTAAATTCCGCCTAATCAATTCGGTTTCGCTTATAGATTTATCCAACCTAATTCACTAAAGTTGTTCCAAAAAAAAACCTATCGATGGTTATCTGTACCAAAAAAAAAATCGTTTGGAAAACAAAATTTCACTCTGGCATAACAGTTAGCACTAATATTTTACTTCATTTAAATAAAATTCGATTATATTCTATTCGGTTGAATTGAATTAATTGAAGTGAGATTCAATTGAATGAAATTGGATCGGAATTGAGTTGAATTGGATTGATTGAATTGAATTTTAATGAAATTCAATTAAATTGAATTGAATTGAAATGTAATTGAGTTGGATTGAATTATTTGAATCAACTGAATTGAATTAAATTGAGCTGAGTTGAATTGAAAGTTGATATGCTGCTTCATTGATTCTCGTTGAAAAACTTCTACTATATAATTGCTTACTTAAGACAGTCTGCAGTCATTCGTACAATAACATTGGAATCACATTGTTTCTTTATTTATTTTTAGCGCTTTCTAATGAAGAGAAAAATAGAAATTTGCCATAAAGAGAAAAACAGAGAAAGAGAAAGAATTGCCCTAGAGTGGAATACACTTTCCAAATGTTGGTATAAATCAATTTTCTTGTGTTACTGGTCATATATATTTTAAATTTTGACAGTTTCTCTCCCTCTTCTTTCTTCCCTTCCCTCCTCCCTTCCTCCTTTCCCCCCTCTTTTCCTCTCTCTCATGCTATGATTTCTTATAACCATTTGTTTATTTCCGCTTCTTGGTAATCGATACCAATAGGAATGCGTAGAGAGCATTAAACCCGAAAAAATTGTGCATTAATGATTCGTCGATGTAGCTATCGAACCGCTTGGTGACCGTAGAGAGGGAATACGGCGGAATAGGGAGCATGCAGGGGGTACTGTAATAACGTTGACTTGGATTTAAGTGAGCACGGATTGAGTGGGATAAATAATAAGAAAACAACATGTTTTGCATGAATCATTGTTGCTTATAAAACGATTTGGTTTCTTTTTCTTCATTGCAGTTCTGTAAGACGATATGACCATAGAACCGGTCACATTTGACAGATGACCACTTTATGAGAATGCTTTTTCCTTATAACATTTGTGAGAGGATATGTTTTGCAGTGAATGGCAATTAGGTAAATCAAAGTTCTGGTTTTTCTGTTATCAGAGTTCATTATTTATTTATTTATTTATTTATTTATTTATTTATTTATTTATTTATTTATTTATTTATTTACTTATTTATTTATTTATTTACTGATTAATTTATCAATCTGTCTATCATTTATTTATTTACTTATTTACTCATTTATTTATCCATTTATTTATTTATTAAGTTTATTTTTTATACCTATCATTAATTGTTCAATCACGAATCTCTATTGTTGAATTCGATCGTTTTGACGTTTGAAATTGTGTCATAAAAAAGAGAGCAGCGATAATCATCATTGATGTGTTACGTACGTATTTTATCCTAACACAGCCTTTTTTTGGGTAGTGTTCTCTTGAGGTCAGGCAACGTTCACAACCTTTAGCTCGAGTTCTTGAATTTTTTTTTTCAGGAAATTATCATCACTTATCAATCCTTTATAATATTTTCATAATCTCCAACTTTTTAGAATGGTTTATAGCTGAGCTTTACTTGTTAAAATTGATGTAACAGTAGGTTTATATCAGATACTCGAAACTTTTTTGATCAAACATTAACCGTTTTTTGTAACTGTTATATTCATTAACATTTAAGTTGTTACGAAAAAAAAAGAAAATGATATCACAACTGTCTTTTATATTGTCGAGAAGAAAATCGATAAAAATCAATGATTTTTTTTAAAATCAATACTATTAAAGAATATTGTTTTATTTGTTCAAAAATTCTCCCCTTCAGCATTTTTTCTTGAAAAATTATGCACCAAATTATCGAAAATAAATTTAGGAATATTAAATTAACTTCTATTTAAAAAAAAAAAAGAGAATATTAAAGTCATTTTTTATTAGTCGTTTATTTGAGGGAATTTTATTAGATAATTTTGAAATGTCCAGAAGAAAATGTTTCGTTAATCGGTCGTTAATATCACCACCTTCATGTTTTTTTTTTAACAATCACTATATTTCAACTATTATTGTCGTATTGCTCATATCTTAATTGCACTGAAATCAAGGCGATTTTTCTATACAATCTTGCTTTATATGAAGTGTTATGTTCTAAGTTTTTTCTCCTCATTCGTTCATATAATATTTAATGCAGCATTGACATTTGCGCCTTTATTCTTATTAATGCGACATTGACATTTGCGCCTTTGCATTTATTAGTACATTCACAACATCACATTTTCAAACTGAGAAAATTGGAATTTCTTTTTTTAGTGAAATAAAGTCGACTTAATCATTCGTAGTCAGTAAAAATAAGTGTCGTATTTTATTGAATGATTAATTAAATGTCTATTGCCATCGATTTTTATCGAATTTCCCTTCAATTTTATTTGTATTTCCAATTTGATGCGCATCCAATGTCCTTCATTCGAAAGAAATCTCTGTTTTTTTTTTTTCTGGCGAACGAAGGTTGCATCGACATTTGCGCCTTTACACTTATTAATTCACTCGCAACGTCGTATTTTCAAATTGGAGAAAATCTTAGATCATCCACTTTGTCCCTCTCTCTTTTCCCTTATAGACATTGCCCTAGTATCCCTTTTTCTCCATATAAACACTTCTATTCTCTCTCCCCTCCCCACCTCATCCCACCCCCCCCCCATTATTGTAATTTAGAAAAATAGTATTGTAATATTGCAACAAGCAAGCCATCAAAGCGCCAAAAGTGCATGAATTTGCTTTCGTGTTGTTTGAACACTCACTCGATTGAATGGGGGGAAATTGTGTGGCGAATGCTGCAAAGTAACAACTTGCAGCCACTGTATATGGTTGAATGTTGATCGGCGGTCGGGTGAGCGTCCTATTTCGAGTGATGCGCCAATTTTATGGCTCTTTTTAATCCCCGCTTTCCTCTTCATAATATTTGCATTTCGCGCAAACGTTCTTCATTTATGGACGTTTAATGGAAAATATTCTCTCGATGAATTGCGAGATAATTTTTGCAATTATGGGCATTTTTCTGTTGCAGAATTTGCAATTGCTTTCTCTTTTTTTTGCATACTGCTGGGAAACTTGTTTGCGTTGATCGATTGTAAAGGTCACACTTAGAAGGATGAGTGAACAACTCTTTTTTTTTTCGTGTTAATGTGTTTGCATACTTACTTACCTAATCTTTAGGGCAACAACTAGAATTTAGTGAAATGAATTCACCGAAATTGCAATGAATGAATTCATTGCAAATGAAAAATGCAATGAAATGATTTCATTGCAATTAGAAGTGAGGGAATCTTCCTGATGGAGTTGAATATTGCATCTTTTAGCTTGTATTTTGCAACGTTTCATAATGATTAGTGATTGCAATGGTTGCATTCCGTTTGGCATTGCATAACTATAAATATCACTGAATGTTTACTTAAATAACCAATTTTTCAATTTGCATTTTCAATAAATTTTCTATAGTAGATCCTATTGGAAATTTTTTTGGTTTAGAAAATTTTTTATGCAACAATGAAATAATTTTTCAAAATTTTGTAAAGAAATACAACAATATAACTACGTAACACAAATTCTTTTGCCTCTCTCTGTCTGTCGTTTGATTTTCATCGCGTCTGTCATTGTCGCATTCGTGAGGGATCATATTTGAGTTGAAATCGATTGATTGTTCAATGAATTGATCAATGCTCAAGCATTGCTCATCGTGGAGGTGTAGTTGGCCTAATTGACGAAAGTTGATGCAATGGTGCTTTGGTTGCTAGCATTTCATTCGATGCGTGAATCAGAAATAGTGGCCCATTTTAATCATGTATATATATATATATATATATATATATATATATATATATATATATATATATATATATATATATATATATATATATATATATATGAGGCGCCATTAATACACAGACATCCTCTTTGATTTTCTCGCATATTTGGGTGAGAAGGGATGGATCAAATGTTGTAGCGCTGGACCCAGGCTAAAGGAGACGATGAGATCTCGAAATCAATCGGGAGTTCATAAGCCCCTTTTAATAGAATTGCCTACCTGCCTACCTGAGATTTCGTCTCTTATGTGAAAAGTTCACCTAAAAAGCACTTTAGTAAATATACCTTTGAAACGCGAACACGTGAAACTGTCCAGGTAGGACGTATGCAGCCCATGACACCATTACCATACAGGCTGTTAAATAATACATATGTCACCTCAATTATGATAAAAATGCAACAGATTTTCGCTGAGGATCTATATTGATCTTCCGACGGCTTATGACGTAGTGCTTTTTAAAGACTTTCTATGCTTATACATGTATGTCTATGTCCGTCTGTCTGTTCACTAGTTTTAGCCAAGAAATTGTTGAAGTTGGTGCTACCGAAGTTGATCAATGTAACCGACATCATAAGGTGACCTTTATACTAACTTCCAGTTAGATCTCTCAATTTCTAAACCACATACATGTATGTTTGTGTCTGTCTGTCTGCCCACTAAGATACTTAGATGTGGCTAAAAAATTATGCCCGGTTGGATCATTTTTTTAGTCGGTTGAATTCGACTGGAGAAAAAAGATCTTTAACAGAAGATTTGAAAATAGTGATCAGTTGCGTTAAATTACATTTGCATCAATGCAGATATTTTATTTCTTCTTCATTGTTTATGGTACTGTTTGATTAGTCAAACAATATTGCAAAAATGCATAGTGCGGCTATTATGGCGCGCTTTTCCACTTTTTTTTTTTTAAATATCGTCTTGGCGTTTTTTTTTTCTTGAAAACGAGTCTATCAATTGTAAGAATTATGCCATTATTTTAATTGATATTTATTATTTTGCATATTTAAGCAATCGATTGATTTAGCGGTTTAAATTGCAAAAGCACTTAACGCGCAATTCTTCTCCTGGCGTCCTTTTTCGATCGTTTGAAATTCTTTCGACTATATTTTTATGTATGTTTACGAAAATCATAAAAGTGTATGATAGAAATTTGCTATTCACGCTTTCAAAATCATTCCTCAGATATTCTATTGTCGTTTTGAATTGTTGAAGTGCTTTGATGTCTAAATGATTCATCGTATGTTTATGAAAAAGACATACATATTACGATTCAGCGTTCTTTTTTTTTGAGGGGAAACATTCCATCGCGTTGTTGTGTCATCTTGTCTTCGTCGTACTTAGCATTCCGTCGGCATAACTGGTATTGAAGGGGTTGCGAGGGAACAGGAGAGAAAGGAGGGAGGCTGCAGGAAACCCAGCTTTAACGATATTTCCTCATCCTCCTTCTTCCCTCCTCCTCGGTGTTCATCTCAGATTTTTTTTTCTGAACCTAAAAAATTGCATGACGTTCCCTTGTTTCTCTATTTGTCGGAAATTATGGATTCTTCTACCTCGACAATATCAATTCTCCCATCATTTCTGCAATGATGGTGACCGATGGAAGTTAATAGTAAAACGTTAATTAACCATTTCATTATTATGTCATCCTTAGTGTTCTCCATGCTTATGTGAGCGCATATTCTTTATCGTTTATCGTTCATCAGATTGTTTTTGAGTGAGAATATAATGGTTGTTTTTTAAATTTTCCATTGATTGCAACGACTTTCTAAAGAAGAGAGAAACCATCACTCCTCCCATTTACTCATGGTTCCTTATTTCCTTCTTTTTTTTTTCTTCCATTCCTTTTCACATCTCTTTCGAACATTTTTCATTTCTTGTCATAGAGAAATATTATAGAAAAAAAAGTTATGAAAAGATAAAAAAAGTTTTTTCTACTTTTTTTTCAGTACGAAAAAAAATTCTCGTTAGTGAAAATTTTTGCGATGCATTCGACAAACGAATCTCTCTCATCTCTTGTGCAAATAATTGTGTATTGTTATTGATGACAATCGAATGCGGCTTGTATTCACTCTCTTTTCATTGAGTGTATTGATTTTGTATCAATTGCTTATAGTGTTATTCAAATTTCGCAGATTGTTTATTTCCGCTCTCTGCTTTTTTTAAATATTATAAGTCGCTACTTGCATAACATTATAATGTTTTCGATCAGATTATTGATTGATCAGATCGTTGATCGACGGTCGATAATACTAGTTGGGTGTATGATCACTGCCATTTAACCTTGGTGTGAACGAGGAATTGTGTGAACTGACTCGGTCCTTCTTCTAATGGGAAGGGTAGAGGGAGGAGGAGTTGGTTCTCTTTCACATTGATCTATGAGAATACTGGCGAATGGGCGCATGCTATGTAATGCCTGCCCAAACAGGCCATCTATAAATGCAGCGATTCGATCGTCAAATATAAAGTGAGCATAAAACGGCCTTTTGTATGATCGGAAAATATATCGTCCGTACTGTTCAGATACCCTGAGCCTACGGCATCGAAAAATTTCAAAAGAGATCTGTCTTCGGAAGATAATAAGAGGAGGATATAGACGGAGGAGGATATATTTATCTCTATCAGTACGATGTGATACTTCAAGTTGTCTAGTAATAACCCGACTTAACTATATCAACATCTTAAGAAGAAGATTGGATGTTCAGCAGTTCACTATGGCTCTCTTCTATAATCGTGCAGTATGATAGAGATGAAATCTTGCAAGGTTGTAATGTTATGAATACTAAACAAAAGGTAAAAGCTGCATTTTTTTAAAGAACAAATATTCAAAAAAGTATTACTGATTGAAGTAGGTACTCAAGAAAGACATTTTTTGCTGTTATTTTTTATCAAAAAGACATATTTTTTTGCTGTTATTTTGATACTAGACCATTCGTATATAGGGAATATTTCACAGGAACGTATTTCACCCTGAATGTTCGGCTCTTCTCCAGTCTTGCTTTACTCTCCGAGAGACAATGGTGACGCACCCCTTCTGTATAAGCATTGCTCCTATATAAGCAGGAATAGGGATATGATGATATGCATAAGCCTATAATGATGTGCTAAAATCACCATCTTTTATGCCATCTATGATTGCAAGCTTTAAGCTCAGATGGCATTCTTCAGGTTTATACCATGAAGAAGATCGTTGTTGTCAGAATATATGATTGTGAAGGATGATTCTTGCATTTTTGTCTATCTCCGTTGCATTTTATGCGCCTTATTTTGTCTTCTTCTTCTTCTTCTTTAGAGATGAGGTGAAGTATCTATCGCTGCATCAAAATAAACTTAGAGCAATTTTCGTTTTTAAAAATTTACCTAAGAGTTTTTTATTGTTGTTTTATTGATGAGCTCACATTTTCTCAGCACCTTCTAAAATTTTATTACTAACATCTTCACTAACGATCTTGATAGACGATTGTTTATGGATAGGAAATTCGAAATCATTTTTGAAATGACCGTCGATCTCATCAGCGTTTTTATGGAAATATTAGAGTTGAAACACGGTGCGAAATTTTTTTTTTTTCTTGAAGAAATTTTCCGACAGCGCGATGAAAGAAAGAATATGCAGAAACCGATAAAATCTTGCATTTTTTTAAAAACAGTTGTGATCAGCAGAACTTCAGCGAGGATGATACAACCGTAGTCGAAATAAAGGTGGCAAAGAGAGGGAAAAGGGAGAGGGAGAGGGAGGGGAAGGGGAGGGGTAAGAAATCACTTATCAGCATTGATCAGCAAAGCGTGGGCATATGTATGTTTGCAACAATTCGACTAGCACATAACCACATTGAAGTGGGCATATTTAAGAGGCGGACATGGTGAAGGAAGAGATCGCAACGATGAATGCAAACGTTCGAAGTGGAATACGAACAACACACTCAAGTCAGCAATGCAGTGGTCATTTTCGAGATTATCACCTGTAATCCCACCTGTGTTTCCATTCTTCCATCGCATCATCCCTTTTTTGCTTTTTTTTCTCTTTTGTTTTTCGCTCTTTATCCTTCGCAGCTTTCCTGCTTGCTCTTTAGTGACGTTTATTTTTCGACCTTTTATTTCTATGAAAAATAAATAAATATAAATTTTTCAAAATCTTCTTTTATCGCCAATAAATTTTGGCATTTTCAATTTCAAATTTTTACGAGGAAAAAAGAAAGATTTTTGGGCCCATTTTGTTCAGCGTCATCTATACGGAACGTTAAAGTTGAAAATCTCCGGTCGGTCGAAGAATGAAGGTCGCATTTCTCGTCCATTTGTTATCCATTGCTTATCAGATCATATCAAATGCTTATCAATGCTTATCAGATCATATCAAATGCTTATCAATTACGATATTCAAGTTGAACAAATCTACTCTGAAATAAATCAATACGCCCAACTTCTTGCTTATTGAACTTAACGTAAGATCCAACATCGATTAAGTGGTTGTTTCATCTGGGTTATTATTATAATTTTGTTTTTATGAGATCATTTTGTTTTGATCTGGAAATTCGAGACGAATTTAAATTTTCATCTAATCGTCGTATCATTCCTTTTTTTTTTTTCTTCACATCTAATGAGAGAAGAATGTTGTTGGAATTTTTTGTTGTGGTGAAATGCGACAATTATATTTCATTTTTCATTTTTGATGCCAGATATTTTCTTTTCTTGTTTATCATATCGGGTAATTATCATGAGCAATGGAAGATGGGAGGGGATGGGGGGAGGGGGGGGGGGGGAAGGGCGGAAAAGAGAGGAGAGGAGAAAAAATAGCCAGATCGTTCCATCACCATTTCCGCTATTAGTTTGATAGATTCTATTCGAAATGCAAAAAGCTTTATGTGGGAAGTTCAATAGAAAACAACAAGCTTTACGATTACCCGGCGGGGAATTCGAGAACCGTGCGATCCCCAGCGGGAATCATAAAAACTTTCCTCCAGTCACCTCCTTTCTGCCAATATGATTAAATGCTTTTCCTTCCGTAAGTAAATTTTCAAAAGTACCATAATCTCAGAATATAATTCGAGGGAAGAGTACACTTTGTTCATTGTTTGATTTCTTTACTACAAATCGTCACAATCTTTCGTCGATTAGTTGCTCGTAATATATGGGAATTAGCTTCTATTTAGGACCTTTATGGTAACAAACGAGTAATTTCCTCAGGCGAGCGGAAATTGGAATTTCATAGATAGCCTAAACGTCATTTTTAATCTAGACCTATATATCTATTGCGGCCAAAAGGAATATCTACAAAAGAATAGAATTTCGATATAATAGAATATCTCCACTCCACAGGCATTACGCAGTAAAAATATTTTAAAAAAAAACTGAAACGAGCGATTGCATCCGTTATCGTTGGTAATTTCATATTTCACTGAATTAAGCGAATGCGTTCTTTTGTGATGTTAGCAGATGAGGGAATAAATTTGAAATGATTATACATTTATATGACACTCGTTGATGGTACTTATATATAGCAAAAGGTTGCTCGATCGTCGAATACTCTATTGAGAACGGAAATTAGTGATTATACTCCTATTGATCGATCTATTTGTTGAATAGGGATCAAAATCGAAGTTAATCGACGACCATCTCCAGTATACAGAGAGCTAAACTTTTGTTATGGCAATTATCGGAACTCATATCAGAGTTTTAGCCGGATTCGCATCGGAGTTTTACCCGCTTGCTTTCTTGGCAAATTCTATAGCTAACCAGCTTCGTTGCAGAATTCGACGATCAGTCGTGAGATCTCATACGTTCGCATAGGTTCCATAGTACAAATCGCTAACTATTTTAAGCGGAATGGGGGCATTTATATTTAAATGACCGACGTGCTATTTAGGTCTTAGTCAAGCAATTTGCATCAACCATTACTCTTCGGGTAGTGCTAAATTTCTCGTTGCCGGTATTTAAGATGAGGCTAAATTATTGTTTGTGAATATATTTGACGAAGTGATTTATACCCGTTATTCAACGTTTCTCCATTTGCTTTGCTTATTGCAATATATGAGTTGGAATATATAAGTGGTAAATAACATAGTGAGATTTTTTAAAAATATATGATTGTGTCATATTTTAGTGTTTTGTGATGCTTAAAAATTTCGCCTTTTTTTTTGGTAATTTTTATTACATTAGAAAGTTCGCTATTTCGACAAATTTATTATTTTTGTTGAAATTGTCAATTATAGCGAATAGGCATCTAGGAAATATTTTTGAAGTGTCGAATATTGCGCCGCTTTCAATTTACATATATTGCATTTAAATAAACTTTGGCTATATTTGAGTTGGCTTGATGCACACTTTGACCTTTTTTATGCAATGATCTGCTGCTTATGGATGCACCTTTTGCTTTGAAGAGATCAATAAAGCAACTGAATGTTTTCTAAGGCGTAAAACCTCATATTTTTACCACCCATCGATAAATTTGTCGGCGCTATACGCTCGTATTGCATGGCAACCAATTCGCACAGAAATGAGTAGATGCAGACATCCGTGTGGTGCAATTCCAAGTCGGATGTACTTGAGTGTTTGAACGGTGGAGGGAGAGAGGGTGGGGGTCTTTTGCACATCCTTTGGTTTAAACTCCTCCCCCAGATCGGTAGGAAGTTCCTGATTTTGCGATGAGTGAACTACAAGGGAGCAGCTGTGGGAGTGTTGATAAACGACGCCGATTTATAAAATGACGCCGGCTTTGGCATTATCCGTTGAAACTGCAACCGCATTTTCCTTCTCATGCAATGCTTCATCCCTAATGCAATGCTATATCCAGATGTGCTATGCTTAGGCAGCTATGACTGTCTATAAAGATCATTTCGGGGGCACAGGTTATTTTCAAACATTTCGATAACACTGCAAAGGTTATTTTCATAGTATTTTTCGCGTAATCAAAAGGTGATATGGTATAGGGCTAAAGGTGAGCGAGGACGACGATGTAATCCTCTCGAAAAAATCTAAACAAGCTTGATTAATTGCTCCGGAAATAGCTAAGTTCGTCAAGTTGCAAGCTTTAACGCGTCAGCAGCGTAACCATCAGAGAGAAGTTTATAATAAACTTTAATAACTCAGCATTCAGTTCTATTTATTAATAAAAGTTGGCGCTATTTCTCTATAATTGTATCGTTTAGCGTCATATATAGACGATATGTTGCAGTCACTTGTGGCATCACAGGAAGAAGGACATAGCGAAGGAGTTGAAGAGGAACGTTGTGAAGTGAGACACATGCGACTCGCATATTCGCGACACGCACTTCTAAACGGTGTTGTGCTTCAACATGGCAAACAAGACGTCCTTGGTTTAGCACAGAATTCACCGCTCTCTACCAATGATGAAACGGTGATTCGATGATTTTATTTTTATTTTTTCTTTATTTTACCACTCTCCATCCCTCCCCATCCCTCTCTACGAAGTTTTCATTTGCTAAATTCAACGATATCGAAAAATTTTTACAAGGTTTTTTTTTTCCATTTATTACTCGTCGATTTTCCAAAAAAAAAAAGTTGCAAAATAAATTGCATATTAGTGAAGAGTTGACGAAAAGAAAGAAAAATCATCGGGTTAGATGGTAAACAGGAATTTAAAATAGCTGCATTTTGGCCGATTAGATTTTTGTGTTCAAAAAATATCGACATATTTCGAGTGCTTGAATACAATTAATAAATTATCGTTGGGCGCATGAAAAAAAGATCACAAAATTTTGACAATAAAAGAGAAAAATTTTATGAACGGAATAAAAAAAAATTCATATTTTAGAAACGAAATTTTATGAAAGAAAATTTTCTCTATTGATAATGAACTCGTTGTTTAAAAATTTTAAAAATATTCTGTAAATATTAATGTAATGTTCTCGCCCTACCAGTAGAGTTTAGCAGCGATTCGTTGTTTCTGGTACAGGCAGTGCGATACACGCTTTTTGGGGGGGGGGGGGGGAGGGGGAGGAACGGAAGGGAGATACTCTTGGAAGTATATGGACAAAACACCGGAGATAGTTTTATCCAGGAGGGACGAACCCGGTTCGTCGAAATCGGAGAAGGCGAATGGATTTCATCAGAGACTATTCACTTAGTGAGTAAACGGCAATTTAATCAAAAGAGGTGTGATATATTCACCTCGCTAGACGGAATCAAACTGAGCTCTTTCTTGAAGCTGAGGCGATTCGAAAGCTGTTCCTTGGACATTTTAGTATGACAGCTCACAGTCCCTCACAAATCATCGGCTTTTTTTCGCTATTTATACCTCCTTACTTGTCCATCAAGCATACTCCAATTCTGGAAATTTTCACAGTGAATTCCGCTAGCGATCTTACCTGTTTATGCGGAAAACCATCCCAAAGTACTGCTAAAGTTTTGATATTCGCATCCTTGTCAATTCTCTTCCGGAAGTAAGTTTCCGGAGCAGAATTAGTTAGAGATGGATTATTCCTGATACTATTTTCAATCTTGGAAATAAACTTGGTTTATCATCTCAGCTATTGAAATTGTTAATTAGAAGCAATAGTGGTGGGCTCGAGCCAGGAGAGGAATCTGAGAGGTTAGACTGTCAAATAAAAGGGATGAAAAAGAATCTATGAGTTTAAATGACGAATGTTTATTTTCTTTAACTCACCTATTAAAACGCCATGAGCATTTAATCCACTAATTGTTATCACTAAATTTATTTTTCTCTTTGCCCTCTCCTTTCCTCTTTTCTCTCTCTCTCTCTCCTCTCTCTCTCTCTCTGTCATATATTAGGCGGTAATACAATAGATATTCTTTCTAGGCGCTACCTATAAATTTCTGTTATTTTAGTTGTCAACATTGCTAGACAAGTTACGAAGTACGGACGTGCTCGATGAGGAATTCACATTAATTCCAAATAAACGTATGTCAGCTGGTGTATCGACAAGTCAAAAGCCCGAAAACATGGTACTTCTTTACTTCGTTCGATTCATGACCAACATTATAAGAATATATCGTCAATAGAGGTTTTTTAATTGTAGACGATCGTCGCCGACCGGAAATTTCTCTTAAATACCATTAATGTCTATTAATTTTTATTAGAATTTTCAGTCGATATCGAGTTACCTTCTAATTGGCAGCCATCATATCGCAATCACTCATCAAGTCCATTGCAATGCAACTAATAAAAATTCCACCTTTTTTTTCAGGAAATAAAAATGATTTTCTCGGCACAATAGTTTGAAATTAATTGCAATATGCAAACTTTATGCAAATTTGCAAAAACCGTTGCAAATTAAATAAACCTTATAAAGGAATGTCGAGCTATCACCTATTACACCTCTTATTGTAATCTTTCAAACTTACTGTATATCGTTGCAATAATTCGCCATTATAGCGATCAATGCATTTCACTTTGAAATCATTATCATCGAAGTTGGCTTCGTTTTTTTCCGGTTATTCTCATGTTTATTTGAATCATGCTATTTTCGCTATTTTCTTTGTTCGTTTTTTTTTGTTCCTGGTTTAAAAAAAATAACCTCGATGATCGGTTATAGAAGAGGAATCGTACACGATCAATAGTACCATATGAAGATACACGAGTTATGTTACATCCACATAAGAACAATCCCACTGGTTATATCAACGCCTCAAATGTTCAGGTATGGTGTGGCTTAATGCCGTTCTATTTTGAGGTAATCTAATCTTATGTGAATATTTTAAAACACAACGTATCAAATAAAAATCATACCAAGAAAAAAAAACACCTCGGGGTTAATATTACGAATATTTGTGTGCGAACGTATCCACTCTATGTGCCACTCATTTATTCCTATTGAAATGTCGGATATTGAAATCGCTGAATTATATTCATTTTATTTCGTTGAAAAAATAATTAATATTTTCAATGATGATATGAGTATGGCAACATTGTATCATTTCAATATTATCATATCATATCATTGGGATATCACAGAATTATTATCTTTGTATTTATATCTTCAATATTTTTGCTATATAATAATATTTAAATATTAGAAGGTATCTATAAAATTACATATTATTTAGGTACCAATGGGTGAACGTATTCTACGCTATGTGGTTGCACAAGCACCACTACGTGAGAGTATCGAAGATTTTTGGCAAATGGTTTGGGAATGTGGAGCACAAATTATCGTTATGCTTTGTGAACTTGACGTATGTTATCTTCATTAATTTCGTTTCTGTTTTGACAATTTGAACGCATTGAAACATTTATATTTATAAATATCCTACTAATTTTACTTCTAGCTAACGTATTATTTCGGCCGAATAATATTCAAATCGAAAATCCTGAATGAACGATCCAGGATTTTCATAGATGATATCATTTCATCAATTAGGTTTCATTTATGTTGAAAAGAATTCGCTATTTCTCGGTTTATGGACAAAACGAATTCGCTGTTTTTCTTTTCTGGTCAAAATGTTTTCGCTATGTTTCATCAGCATTGCATATCTTCGAAAATGAAATTTCAATTGAAATTCAAATAATTTTAATGATCGTTCTTTTACGATACGATAATATTCGACCTCTTTTCTAATGATTCCACTATATCACATATAATCGATAATTTCAGGAGTCTAAATCGAGCTTGGCTCCATGTTATTGGCCATTAAAAACGAAAAGCAAGATGCGTCTCACAGATTTTACATTGACATTGAATTCAACAACGAGTAGTAAACATCAAATCACATCGATCTTAAGTATTAAATGTCTTGCAAGTGGTGAGAAACGTGCAATCTATCACCTGAGATTTCTCGACTGGAGGACCGGTTCTATCCCCGAGAGTGAAGATGCTCTACTCGGTAGGCATTGAATTTTGTATTGATTGATATATGATGGTGCTCTTGGCATCGGCATCTTTTCGTCTACTTTAGATTAGTGTTCTTAGTCGTTTGCATTCATTCAGTTTTAGTGGGTTTTGATTTCCTTTTTTTTGTGGGGAGGGGGGGTGGGGGAGGATAATATAACCCTTGAAGTGGCTGTCATATGTGTCGCTTCAACTATTTTTGATGAGGTTTACCTTGAATTGAAGTGTACTAAGGTAAACATTGATGCAGTTCACCTCCATTGGTGTCATCGGTGTTGTAGATGAGAGATGAAGCTTCTTTTATAGGATTCATCGACTCGGTGAACAGCGTAAAACGTTATCTAGACAATGAGCGTCTGAAAGAGTCGGATTCTGGAGTCGTTGTCATGTCAAGTAAGAAACCGAGGAGTCGAAGTAGTAGCAGGGTAATGCTTCTCGTTAATTTATATTTTTCTTCTTCTTTTAACATCCAATGATTTCATCTCTCTTATTAGGCAAATAGCGCAAAGAATTCGTTGATAGCATTGCGTCAAATATTGTTCTTTATTAATCACATTCTTAGAGAATAATACATTGCTTATTTGAATCGAAACGTTTTTTTTTTCCTAAACGTTCGTTTAGTGAAGCACAAATCCAGCTAAGTAAAATAATTTCAAATTTAAAGCTGTAAAAATTTGCATATTGCAATCTGAGCTAATTAATCTTTCTCGTAACATAGTTGCGAATTGAAAAATTCCCCTCATTTGCATTTGACATTTTTTAGATTTGCTAAAGAACCCACCCTTCAACCCCCATCCCCCCTCCGTATATTCCTCTTCTGGCATACGAGCTTTGCTTTTATTGAATGGGGGAAGGGGTGGTATCATGGGTAGTATCCTCATTTTTTTGCTTATATGTATTCGTATCTTACGAGCACTTTGTGGGAATTCGTTCCTTTAATATAGTGTTGTATTCGCACTTAAGATTCAAGATCGATCTAGTATAACATAATGACATCGCGCTTTATGCTAATTTTCAATTCCTATATTTAGAGATAATAGTTTTATACTGTGATCGTGATGAGTGAAAAAGAAAATTCATTAAAGGGGAATCTAAACGATTTGACGAATCGTACACGTTCACATTCGATGGATAATGGTTCATGGCGGAAACGTCTTCCGATTGTTGGCCACAACTACACAAATAATTCCCCTTCCAGGTAGGTAAATACCTTATACCTGTGCGCTTTACATGTTTGAGGTTAATGGTATTATTGTGTTTTAAAAAGAAGTACCTATAAGGTCGTTTCTAAAATCAGCAATTCGCTATGGCAAGTTACTGCAACTATCGGTTAGCTCACTCTACATAAAGCACATTTTCATGTGATTTAGTATTGATTGAGTTTAGTACCATCTGGATCACTTCTTTCATCAATTTGTTGATAATTGATAAAAAAATGTTCTTTAATAAAAAAATCTTTTATTTTGGGCAATGAAATTTTCAAGACAAAAATATTGAATTTTTCAAATTGATTTATTTGCAATAATTTCGTTGTTTTAGTCGAATTATTGATGAAATATATTGTAGAATATGGGAGTGCACCTTGCTGAGGTTTTTTTTTCAGCCCGTATTGCCATGTTATATGTGTTATCCTTATGATCTCTATTGGTGAGTTTTTAGGATAGGGTATGGAGGAAACGACTATAGGTCCTTTCAAGTTATTCTATCCTTAATTTTTTAATACTTACTCCATACTAACTTCTAATGTTAATTATTGTATAAAAATAATTGAGTGTCAGAGTTTTATCGCGTGTATCTGTCATTTTTTCCTCTGGTAACATCTACGAAAAAAAACCATCTCTGCGTGCTCTAAAGCTCCGATCCGGCTGCACTATAAATATGTGTTCATTTCAGTCAATCAGAAGCATCATCGGAGTGTTCATCGGCAGGCAATGCGGCTATTTCAGGCGAATCGGCTCCTCTTGTCATACATTGCCTCTCGGGAGCACATGAATCGGGGGTTTATCTTCTTGTGGAACTTCTGATCCATTGTATTGAGCACAACTTGGTTCGTTTTCGTTTCGCCTTTATGTCTTTTTTCTTCAGCTGCGAAAAAAAAACAGCTAAAAAGATGTGCAAGGTAATTAGGTGAGGATATTTACCTGTTTATGTGAACGAAGAGATAATTCACCGTGAAAAATAAGGTTGCACTGATAATATCACGTCGTAAATGCGTAGTCAATCTCTGAGCATACTGTCCACCAATTCAGTCCCGTCTAGAGGTGGAAATCCTCATCACCATCAGACAAGCCGCCTTGAAATTCATCCTTGTCGAAGTTAGTCCCTCCTTTCCCCATGTCTTTCCGAGATACCATTTTTTCATTCTTGTTTTAAATCTTATCTTTCTGTTGTTGGTAAACCAGAATAATATAATTCAGAATGGGAATTGAATGTTCTACCATGTGGAATTGAAATCTTTTAAAGTTCAGGCTCATTGAGGTGCATTTAAGACATGAAAAGTGCAAAGATATAAGGAGAATTTGCTAAAAGAGGTGTGATACTGTTGGACGGCGATATTACAACGGATGGTTGGAACAGTTTGAAAAAATTACCACTTTGTTATTTAATATCGATAAGTTGGTGCTATTCGCAAGTTTTTTTTTTTTTGCTGAATTTAGTATTATATATTATTCTTCCTTCTTATTTCATTAATTATAAATAAGGTTAAATTAATTAAAATTATATTACAATCAAAATGAATTAATTTATTTTATAGTTAAATAATATAATAATCAAAATTAATGAATTAATTTCAATTTAAGAACGTCAATATAAGTGAGGCGTTACATATGTTGCGTCGACAAAGGATGTGTCTTGTTAAGACGATCGAACAATATCGTTTCGTCTATTCAACTTTAGCTAACTATTTACAAAAGTCAAGACTTATATGAATTTCGAGCTATAATCGTCGGCTGTCACTGTTCAGTCACCTTTATAATCATCGGCTGTCACTGTTCAGTCACCTTTATAATCATCGGCTGTCACTATTCATTCACCATTATATTCTCGATCGCGACTGCATTGTTGTATTGTCCGCTGCAAAGTAAACAACGATTTGTTGTTTTTTTTTCTCGATTTGTTTGCAATTTTTGCTGCCTTATTGTTTGTGTGAAATCGTTTTAGGTCTCTTCTAAAATATTATCGTATATTGTTTTATAATTTCTTCTCATTCCTCTTACTAATAATTCACTTGATCGCTTGAAAGATAAATAAATGGAAAATGAATATTTATCTAAATAAATAATAATTTTTTATGAGATCGATTTAAAAAAAAAAAAATTCTTAATTAATATTCTCCGCAAATCTTATTTAAATTTTATAAGATCAAAAAAATTCTTTGAATAATTTTCAATACTTTTATGAAAAATAATTATTTTTAATAATTTATTCAAGATAACATTGGTTATAATGAGCGATATAATTTCTTATCAATAAAGTAAACGATAACTTCTTATCAGTTGACTTTTTCCCGTTTTGAAATAATACGGACAAATATATATGTGGAATGAGATATCACCTTCTTACCTATTTTGATAGATGAAGGTGTGTTTGTACATTTGTGCATTTTTATTATTAGCTGTTATCTTTTGAAGGCAGCGGTTATATTTTTACCTTAATTAGGCTAATAATCTTATATAACAAAATGAATCCATCTTATTCACTTATATTATAAATGTATAATATCTAAATTGTGATGCCAATCTTTTTTTCTCTTTGATTTATTATTTCGTATTTTATTTTCTATCATATGTTTCATTTTCTTTAATATATATATATATTTTATTGTTGTTATGTTCATAATATATATATTTTTTTCAATTTGTTGAATGATGTTTGTTTTTTAATTCGCTTAATTATGCCACTGTTCATTTCAGTTCTGCCTTATGGCAAATTACTCGGGAAAGAATTGAATTTCGCTTTTTTTTCCCCCCCCAGCAATAATGCATTTTTTTAAAAATGTTTTTGCAAATAAGTGAACGTGAGCAGGTCTCCATCGTTCTTTTGCATTCTATTAGCTGCTCTTGAAATGGGATTGATAAAATGAAATTGGCAAATCTCTTTATAGGAGAGATCGAAGAGTAAAGTGTCGGAAATTTTTTCGATTCACTTTTCCAGGTGGGAGGTTTTTTTTTTTTCGATTTGGAGCCATCTTCGATTTTTCAACGACTCTATTTCTTTGTAGTGACCGGAGAGATGCGCAATATCAAAATTTGGCGCTAATTTTAATTTTCGGACGTGGATGCGGTTTTCAGAATATTGGCTGTATGGTGTTGAACTATTAGTTGAGTCTCTTTTGGTCACCCTAAATCCCTTTTTGGTCACTCCGAATCCCTTTTGGTCACTCTATTTCGTGTTATTTAATGTTTGTTGTTTCGCTATACCGAATTTGCTGCCTTAATTAATGGTATTATAATGGCATAGAAATGCGGTTAGAAAATATAATGCATTTCAATAAGCCGCATTGAGCAGAGGTATTATGAACGATAATATACGGCTTGCTTTTTTTTATAGCGTAAAAAAAACGCGAACTCATTTTTGACGTTTTGTCTTAAACATATCCTATGGTCGCGATTATCAAATCGCATAGTAGTTTAATAGGCAAAGAGCGAACAAGCTATAATTGCTAGCTCCAGCTCCAACTAGAAGAGATGCTGCTTACATGTAGAGAATTTTGAATGCGCATATCGTAGTAGTTACGGACGTGCTTCTCGACCTACTTCAGGTAATGTTTGTTGCTCCAGAGATAGCGTTTCGTTGTTGTAATCGCCTTATGAAGGTGTTGCTGAAAGCCTCCATATTTAATCACCTTTACGAAGAAGTTATATCAACCGGAAGTGCTACTATTACTTGAAACGCATTTGCTATTCTCTTCATTCGCATTCCCATTGCTCATTGTTGTCTCTCTTATATGACTGATGATGAACAGCGTTCTGTTCGAATAAAACGATCACTAATAAGCGTTCATATTGTATGACACAAATAGAGTTTTTTTTTTTTAAATAAACTATAAAAAATATCGAAGGTTTATTATTAAAGAATAAAAATAAAATTAAATTTTATAAAATCATTGATTTATTTATAAATTAAATTAAAGGGATGATATTCTATATATAATTTATTTCCAGGAAAATATTGGAAAAAAATTTATTTCCAGGAAAATATTGGAAAAAAATTTATTTCCAGGAAAATATTGGAAAAAAAATGCCATAAAAATTAGTCAGTTTTTCATATTATCAGATTATGTACGAAATAATGGCATTCTTGTATAGCTATGAATGACAAAAAAAAAAAAAAAAATCCTTTAGAAAAGATGTGATATTATTTTCGAAATTTTCTATTTTTTTTCTTAGTATTTCTTCATTTGTGTGTATTAAATTTCGACAAAAGAAAGTAAATCGTTGAAATAAGCGTAATAATAAATAGATGCATATGAGTAGTAATTTTTACGTCAGCGAAGAGAATACGAATGAGAAAAAATATTGGCGGGGTGAAACCCGATGACATCAAATGTCTTGCAAGAAGGCAAGGAGAACGACTTCCGAGAATTCTCATTTCCCTGCTCTTGATCTCTCCTATTTGAATGTGGACTGGACAATCGGAAAATAATTTTTACATGTGGGAATTGATTTGTATTCGTCTTTTGCAGCAGCACAAATAACACCACGATGAATTGATTATCAATTCTGAGACAGTTTAGTGCTAAATTTGGTGCAGTTTTTAGTGTAACACCACCTACCGTTTATCAGCTATCACCCATCAGTTTTCATCCACTAGCTATCACCTACCAGTCAACTGCTCCCACATACCATTACCGTTATCACTATCATCACCAATTACTACTACCATGAATACTACTGCCCACCGCTGCTATACTTCTGGCAGTAACAACAGTTGGTGCTATCACCACTTCAACGTGCGATTAGAAAAATGTTTCACCTTTTCGCGCATCATTGCGTAATACTCAGCCAAAATAAGCGGCGATGAACCATTTTGCTTGAAACTTTGCCCTCGGGTAAAGACTTTTTCTTGCCCGTCATTATCGCGCTGGTTAACTACATCGTCATCTTGCATACTGCAATAGCGACCCCCATTACTGCAATCAGTTACCCTTGCCTTGCCAATTGGAATCAGATTATTGCGAGGGTTGAAGATATTTTTTTACCTCAACTTCATCTAGAGTTGATACGTTGCGCATAACATTTGTGCTGAGGTAATTATCTCCTGCTCTCCTTGTTTAGCAACAGCGACGTCATAGCTGTAGGAAGTGTTGCAGCTCACTCTATGACCCAGAACCCGTATCCTGCCTTTTTCCAAAACTCAGGACCCAGTGCTACGAGTCTGGGTTAGTAACGCTTTCGATGCTTCTATGAATACGGCATAACGACATATTCAGCCATTAAATACGATCACGTCGACCGAACAACAAAGGCACATATGGCAATAACAGTAAATGCAAACGAACCACAATCGAACATTAGCAGAGGGGACGCAAAAAATTGTAATCCCAAGCGATCCCCCCTCCTCCCCCTCCCCCCCCCCCCCCAATCCGCCTCCCCTCCACCTCTTATGAGACCAACTATTCCCTCACTCTTCCATACTTATTCATTCGAATGCCATTCGGCGGGCTGACAAATGAAGATCTTTCTATTCGAAAGAATAAGCCTCTAGGGGATGAACTCATAAGCCTTTTGAATCCCACAACTCTTCGAGAGGAGCCTTCTTCAATCTCTGCAAAAAATAGCACAAATGTATGTCTGCTGCACTCTAATTTGCCATCATAATCAACGAAATCTCCACTTTGCAAACTGCAAACAAATCAACACTTACTTAATAGGGCATTTATTTAAAAATTTGAATTATTTATAGCAATACCGGAAATTACCGTCAATAAAATGGCAAAGAATTTTTTATTTAGAAGCTGAAACGTTTATACGCGCGATTAGGCGAACTATTATTGCGCAGATGCGATCGATTACATCGATCAGATAAAATTACCCCACCTGCGTTAAGTAAACATTGTTACTTCCTCCGCATGTCAGGTGAATGAATAAACAAAATGAATAAATAAACAAATAAATAAATAAATAAGTAAACAAATAAATAAATAGATAAATAACCCAACAAATGGATTAACCAATTCATTATATAAACGAAATAGACAAATAAGCAAATAAGTGAATGAATAAATATATAATAAACGAATGACAATCCATAGTTGCAACAAGGCAACAAAGAATCGAAACGTAGACCCCACAGAAGTTTTATGGTGCTAATTGTTGAACAGGTGTATAAAGCAATTTTAGTGATTTCCTCTCAAGCAATAGACGTCACATATGTGGTATCACCCAGGTATAAAGGTGATGCCACTCGTGGGAAACGGGTCATCAAAATACGTCGATCCATAACGACGTCTCATGTTATGAAAACACTATGTGATCAATTCTATACGATATTAAAAAAATACACTCATAAACAATTCCTGTAAAAGCACATTTCCAAATAGAATGGAAACCTCTTAAAAACAGAACATTCATTTTCATTTAATGGTCCCATTTTTTGGCCTCAAATCTATAGAGATTTGTTGAATTTTTTTTTTTTTTTGAAAGATCTTCCATATCATTTCCTATTGCAAACTTTATTGTAAAACTCTTCACGAAGATAGTAGTAGGGCTTCTTTCTCATAAATCTTTCTATTTCCTCCGTCAAAATCGTTTAAAAGTTTGCTAAATTTAATGGAATTTTTTTTTGGATTAAATAACTCTTTTAGAGAATTTTAAGAAAACTTTCATTCTAACAGTATTATGACAGGATTTTTTATTAGCTCTGAGGTAGCGCTCATTTTTTCCCCTAAACCGTGTCCATTATCTCGAATCCTGATGACTAATTTTACGTTTGAAATACTCCGGAAACTTCATCCGGATTTTTAATTGGAAGCAACAGCAGCCGCTTATTCTCAACATTAATGCTCGAAGAACACCGAGAAAATGCCCTAATGATATATAAACATGGAAATCATCGATAAAGAAATTCGACCTGAAATAATGCGATTGAATTTTTCAATCAATTCGAGTATCACCTTCAATTTTTTCATAATGCTCGTCGATTCTCTTCTAATTGCATAAAAATTTTTTGAAGTGAAATATCATTGAAAAAATCTAAAAAGTTGAATCTTTAAATAAAAATTCATACGGTGTATTTACATAGAAATTATAATAGATAAAAACAATCGATGCGAATGTAATCGGAAGCACTATACGACTACAACGATCTAAAACGCTGATCGAATTCGCTTGTACATCGAATGGATCCGTTTCTTTACCCTTCAAATAATTAATTATCAATATTCTAAGAAATTCAAAAACAATTATAAAACTTAAATTCTCTGAAATTAATAGATCGTTTTTAGCGTTCTCGAGAAATTTTTCTTCTCGTCATTTAAAATTCCCGATCATTTTTCGTTCACAAAAAAAAAATGTTGAATTAACCATTTTCATGTAATATTTAGAAAATCTTACTGATGTAACCATGTGAAGACTTTTGAAATATTCTCGTTCAATAACTTCTCTTTGGAGAAAATTCATTTAAAAAATCTATAAATAATATAGTAAAGAAAATTATTAGATTTAAGAGAATTTAGTGAAAAAACTGCTATTTTAAACATTATATAGCAATTAAATTATCTATACTGCTAAATTTGTTGACTAAGAAATCGCTGCTCAACACAGCGAAAAATTCCCAGTAGTGATAATTGGTGTGCTCACGATTTCGAAGAGGTGGGGGGGGGGGGGGGGAGAGCAGGGGACAGTAGGTCAGCGTTGATAGTCAACAAGGATGGAAGATGAGATCAACAAAAAGTCCCAGAATTGTGGCCAAAATTAAAGGAAATTTGAGAAATTTCATAATTTCAAATTACATGTTAAATTTATATATAAAATATCGAATAAAAAATACTCTTACCTTCCCGTATGTTTCCCCCCCCCCCCCTCAATTTCAGTATCAGAGCTTCTCTTGACTAGCCAATTTTAAGTGAAAATTCAGTAGCGAATCTTCCACTTAGTTACTGAATTTTCCGCCAAACCGGAGCGGTAAAATCTATGAACAAGAGCACCTAAACATTTGAAGACATACAAGAGAAATATGAAACTAACCAGGTCAAGCATCATATAGTAAAGACGCCATCCAAGTGAATCCGTCTGAAAGGTTCGTACGTCAACTGGAGTATTTTGCTCGAAACGTGATAGTTGTGGTGTAAGGAAGCTGTGCCTTTGTAGATCGCCTCTTCGTCGCCGATACATCGAATAACGACCACCATCTTCTCGGCTCTATAGAAATCTACCTATCTAATCTATATATAACTTTTCTCATTGGTATATTTCCTTTTTTTTTTTCATAAAAAGACGATGGGTTGCATAAAAATTTGCGCGAAAAAATTCGCATTCATTTTTGACTGAGAAGAAATTGTAATAATTTTCTACCAGTAATTGAATCATCAATTTCAATTATTTCCATTTAAACAGAATATAGAAAATGTTTTGAAAATTTAGCATTAATAATAAAATGAACATTAATCGACAAACTTTACGATCAGAACTAGGACGATTTTAAAACACCCGACTGGTGTGTACCTATGCGTACACCTGATTCATAGCCCAGGTATACTCATCCACCGAATACCTCATAAAGGAGTTTTTGCTAAGTGAAGGTTCTTCATATAGATATAATGATTGCTTTCATTGTTTTGTTAGCCGATTTTTTAACGATAATGCATGCAGATGGATATACCTTTAAAGAGTGTTTTAACTATCGTCTCCTATAACCGAATCTTTACACCCCATCTATACTTTGCCCTATCCATATATTGAACTAACGTCGCTATACTCTAATGAGATTCTGAGCAACTATTAAGCCACAAGTTTACCAAATAATAATAAAGACCATGCCTCTCTACCGATAACGACCAGGAAAATGAAATTTTATTTCAAATGGGAATAATGTGGCCCGGATTGAGTCAATATGTACCGTATTCTGAAAATGTACCCCTCCCCCCGTAAAGTTCAGAAATATTCCTGAAGCAGCATCTGAAATGGAAATGAGATAACACGGAAAAATAAGATGTGATAAACTAACAAATCCATTAAGTGTTCCAAGCGGTCGCCTCGTTATTACCGTCCTATTGTAATGGCGACTGCTGAAATGGATGTGATCATGTAGAATACAGAAGAAAATCGTTGTGTCATCTTCTTCCCCTCTCCTCTCTCACCCGAAGGGGGTCGTCATGTTACCTCTTTCCTTTTCCCCTCCGCACATCCCCTTCCCCTTCTCTCAACCATGCATGATGACTGATAGAATTTTAAAAATCATTGAAATTTTTGAAAAAAATTTCTATTTTTCCAGAGAAAACCAACGAAAAACCCGCGTGAATTATAAAGAATTCCACATGATAAATCAACGGTTAATTTTGCATATCAAATAAAACAACCTAAAATTTTCTAAATTTTGAGCACGCTGAATTTAATCCTCAATTTAGAGCTCGAACCTAAATTTAAACAAAAAAAAAATCGAAAATGTTGGAGCATTCGAGTAATAATAACTATCAATTCCATCAATTGCGGGAATTTCAAATAACCATTTTTCGTTACTTATTAGGCAAATTGTCAAAATTGAACATGAGATGCTCTATCGAATATCAAGCATCAATGCCTCAAGTTGTACGGTGAACCACTCCACCAGTCGCTTCGACTTGTAGTTTGCATATCACTGAGGAAATTTACGCGTTTATTAATCACTATTTTTGTTACCGTCATGAATAGCGGCATATTTATATAAGGCATTCAAACTGTTCTATACTAATCAACAGAAGTACTTGCAGACAAAGGTGATCTCAGTTTATTATGCACATTGGATAAATTTGAAATATTACACACTATATCCTGTTGCAAAGTGTCCGTACCGTAGTGCTAGAAATTGTAGCCCTCTTATAACACTCTAACCAGCAGAATGGCAAACCCAGGATTTTAGGAGAGACAACCCATACCTGACATATTTTCGGGGAAATTTGGGAGGCGGGGGTGAGAAAGTACGATACAGAAACTACCTCCTTATTTAGAGGGCTGCAACGGACAGCGCTACAATTTTATAGCACTGCACAGTTCAGGTCACTCTTTGCAATAATACCCATAATGTCATCACCTCAAGGATCATACAGGGCCAGTTATGCTGACCTCTCGTTCAGAAGCAAAATCGTGCTTTTCATTGAATCAATGAGCGTGAGTAAGACAAATTTATAAGGCAAATGCTCTAAGTGGCTCAAATGTCTGCAGAAATCACTTACCTGAGCATAGCTTCCTTGGGAACTTTTTTGAGCATGCGCCTGATACGTTCCTTTTCGGCTCTTTGTAGCTCAGGATCGGCTGTATTGAATTTAGTGTAATAATGAACAATGGTGAACTCACAAATACAAATCAACAATGCAACGAAACATATGAGGATATAGACGTCCAATGCGGTCGGAAAATTCACTCGTGGTGAATCGGAACGACTATCCAACGCAAGAAATGTCATCGTTAATACACTCGTGATACCTGAAGAACTGATAATGATAAGAAAGAAATTATGAACTGAACATACTATTGTGCACTCTATGAGCAGCTAATTCTTATGGATATATTCAACAGAATGTCGTCTCTGTTGATTCTCTTCCGAGTCGCCACTCTGTGATTTCCGAGGCTCTATATTTAATACTCGACTTACACCTCTCGAAAGATGCTTCTCAGATGTCGACAACGAAGCAGGGTTACCTCGAAACGGTAAGTATAGAAAGAGTATAAAAAAGATGCCTTAAATTCATTATTTCCCACGATGCTAGCGAACTCCAATAATTTTAACTATTGGCTTTTATTCGTTTGATAGCCTCAACGATTGCTATGTTCTATTTTTTTCGCACTCGATGTAACTCTATAAAGTGAAAGGATAAGAAAGGGATGAATCGTCAAGATTTGACAAAACGCTATCGAAGATAATTTCGACGTACGAGCGATGAATTCCCTTAGGCGGTACAATCTTATAGTGATGACACATAAACAGTGCTACTTTTCAACGAATGTCGGGTTATGTATGAGTGATGCAACTTTCAATGAATCCCTTGAGATGTGCATTGTTGTTCGCAAATAAAATACACAACAAATGTCAATCATCAAGTTAGAAATAGAGTGATAGGAGACGATAGAGATTAGCACATTCATCATTCGATTCTTAAAATTCAAAACGATTCAAATAATGCAAGTAGTGATCTCATTTATCTTGAAATATTACAGATTATTATACCTTTTTCTTCCATAGCATAAAGTAAGCCCTAAGAGGTCCTAAAACGAAGGAACCTTAAAAGCCGTAAAATAGAAGACCAAAAGCCTAAAATAGAAGCTTGAAATAGAAATCCAAAAAGAAGGAGCAAAACATACAACAGAAATGTTTAAAATAGCAACTATGATAACATCGATTGCGCTATGTAATTATTGAAAAAAAAAATTACAACGATAATAAAGACAAAAACATTTGGTAAAATACGATTCTTTCGGGCAACCGTTTAAGCTGATGCATCTATATGTGCATTTTGATTCGTTTTTTTGTTGCATTCTCAGCACTAGTATGGTATTTTGTAAGTACGATATTACCTTATCACAGACGATAAGGTATATAGCTTCGGCTAACAATAGCCATGTAATTTGTTTCTTTCACCTCTCCACTTCTTTTCTCCTCACAGCTTTTCCTATGTCCACGATGAGTCTCCCATATTAAAATGATTCAAAAGTTTGCTTTCGAAGAGACTCGTTGTTATAGCACGAGGCGAATAAGTGTTCTCGATTCCCGCTTCTAATCGTTCTTGAGCATTTCTTCAAGAATAAAGCAAATCGCATCTCAAGCAGCTTTTCTATTTGCTCCAATTTTTGAATGAACTCTGGGATTGTTTGCTATCATAGATTTAAGTGCCCACTTCCTAAATCACCAAACTAACAATTCAATTCACATGCGAACATTTTTTGAATATCAAAATCGCGGACGTTTTTTTATATTTATTTATGGATTGTGCATACAATTTTGTGCCTAAAATGACTGCAATCAACAGTAATATGTTGAATGCAAACCAAAGGTAATTCGCTGTGATGTTATCTATAGCATCGTCAACAGATGACTGTCTACTGTAGTCTACAGTATCGTAAATAAGTGAATGCATTGAACATTTGGGAAGAAAAAAATGATTTGAATATATTGAAACATTCTTACCGAGTCCGATCCGATCGGATGTTGCCTCACGATTTATCCATAATGCAACCCATGCAAGAAGTACAATTAAAGTGCATGGCACATAAAAATTGATGAGAAAATAACCAAAATGACGATGCAAATAGAAGCGAACTTCTAACGCTGAATAGTTCGCTGCAAAAATGCTACATTTATATAAGCGAAGGCAATAATGAATGCACATATTCCCTTATCGAAATGCGGAAAGAGAGCTTAAACGAAATTGTAAATAGCAAAACTGGCAAGTGAAAAGTATGGTTTAAACCTGAAAGCCGATAAAATGTGAAAATTTTCAAATTTATTTATTCATAAATTGCTAATGGCTTCCGAAATTGATATAATTTATCGCAATTTCCGTCTTTTTTTTAAAAAATTTTTAGAATTTCTAATGAGGTGCTTTAAATCCTTGAATTTCCGCCTTTATACGAATAAAAAAAATAATATTAGCTAAATTGATCTACACCCGGTCAAGAGTGGAAATTTTGACGATAATATTTGTACAATGGAGGTTTAACTCATCGAATATTCAATTATACTAAAAATGCTCATCATCGTGTTGCCAACTCTATAATATTTGGTGCAATAAATGAAGAAATAAATTAGATGATTTATTTATGACCTAGAAGAAGAGTTGAGCTAATTTATTTTTAGGTCTTTTTTGAGCTAGTTTTCTATGAAATTGCAATAACGAAATATTGAGAAAAAAAAAACCCCGTAAAAGAAAAAAATAATAATGCAAATTTACTAACTCAATAAAATGCACTAATTGCATTGATTAAAATTGCAATTCGCTAATTGCATTGCATTTCAAATATGTTAAATATGATCTATTAAATAAATAATTAGCTGATAACGATTGTCCATAATAATCGTGATTTATCTCGAAATAATTCAATAGCTATATGCTAAAAGCTATGCAATTTTATAAAATCGAGATTTTTCCGACTAATCGTTGTGGAATATTTTAGATTGAATAAATCCGTTAGAAACGATCTTACAACTAACCCAAAAATGAAAAGAAAAAAAAAAGAAGAAAAAAATAGAAAAAAAATTACAGTAAATTTTCAATAAAATATTTACAAATTAACTTACTATCACGAATCATTAACGAATTATTGATCACTTCAAAATGACGTAGTTCAAATTGAGGTAAATCACGAATTGCTTCATAGTCCATGTGTACACCACGATTTTCACCAACAGTTTTCCAACGAAAATCCATTTCATTAGCACTATAGGCAAAACTTCCGATTATAAGGCGACATGCCTTAAAAAAATATATAACAATGATCGGACGTTTTCAATTGTACGTAAAACAATAAAACTTCCTAACATTGATTCGTTAACAAGAAAACTTTATCGGGTAGTAATGGAAGTATCTTTTGTTGGTGTCATTGATCAGATGCAATATGATATTATCCTTCACACCCCCCCCCCCCCCCCCCCCCTCTCCTCCGTTCCAGCAGGATCTTTCTTTCTTTCACTTTCAATAAGACTAATCACCTTCATATCTAAGAATGTGAAAATCACCGCTATGTTTCTGAAAATAGTGTAAATTTGTGAAAATACTGTAAAAGTTTCAAGCCTCGAATATATCTACGAAATTCCTTCTATAAAATCGAAACGAGTATCGGATCATTTATATTTTTGAAGAAAAATATCTACGATAATGAATGTAAAATCTATTCACAATCGATGCAAGACGGTTTTTATAATAGAATGAAAAATGCTCCTTTATATATTCGCTAATATATAATAAATGAATCGAAAACTTGTTCTCGTCTATAAAGAAAGGCAAAAAGAGGTGATAACTATACGTTGAGAGCAGACAGGAAAATGTATAATTTTTACTTTCTCATAAAAGAAGTAAATTGCGCAACAGAAGTCAGCTTCATCAAAATAAAGTTGAGAACAACTAACGCTGAAATCGTATGGATATTTCGAGCATTATCTCCCCATATCATTTGGGAGCCCACCCTCTATATGGTCAAATCCAAAGGATTCTAGCAAGCAATCTCTTCCTTTGAAAACCTTGCCTCCCCTGCAGTAATTTTAAAAACCGGGTATCATTGTTTTCATCATGATAGGAAAGGAATGCCAATCCTTAATATTTGAATAGCACATTCTCGCTGAACTGTGTCCGCGAGCAAATCGTTGATAAGAATGTCCAAGCGCCAAATCCGAATAAACAACTGAAAAAAAAAAGTTGAACCTGAATGTCTAAAGGGAAACGATGTAGGTCCATCTCGCACTTCGCCTTCACGGTAAGTCGCGAGGAATAAAGCACTTCACCTTGTGCACTCAAACGTACCAGTCGATTCGGCGTAGTGAGTGTGTGTAACCATGAGCCATGACCATTCCAAAAGAACTGCAATAGTGACGCTAACTTTTCTATTGCGTCAAAGTTCTCTGTACTTCTCTACTCTTGCTGCCTAGAAGGTGGATCTGAAAAAAATTGTTGGGAGCAACCTCAGGTGTAAGGAGGTTCCACGTTAGGTCACGCTGCTCTTAATACAGTGCTCTTCAGTGCCACATCTACACATCGCCTCAAGTCGAATATACTTGAAATTCCACTTCTATAAAAGTATTCCGGAGATAATATAGAAGAAAACCGGGAATCCCAGCTAAAATGGCTCATCGCACACGGTAGTTCGGCAGAGATTGAGAAGGGTATTTGATAAGCAATATTCGATGTGACCTTCAAGAAAGGATATTAATAAGGAATTGAAATTGTTATTTTGAATGGAATTCTAGCGTTTTTCAAATTTTTTCTCTTTGGAAAATTTTTTCATCACTTTCATTGAAAATTATCGGTTATTCCTCATAAAATTTAAATTTCTAAAAAAAAAATCCTAAATTAATTCTAAATCATAAAATCTAAAAAATTACAAATTAATTTATTTGCCACTTAAAAGCCTCAAAATTTGTAGTTTCAGGTGATATGAGTCTTACCGTATCCGGTTTCCATATTTTGTCAAGCATCGACATACCCAACGAAAGACTTTTGCGATTGTCACTGTTGAACTTCAATCTGTTGTCGTTCCATGTCTGTCGGAAATAGCAGTCGAATGCGTATGTCTGAAGATAATCGTTCATCCGATTTAAAATGTACGTCAATGTCTGTGTATATCAGTAGTTTAGTCATTCTATTTAGTCGTTTTTCCTCATAAAAAACGTTGGAAATGAAATAGATGCAACTAGAGAGAGAATTAAAAGGGTGGAAGTGAGTGGGAAGAAGTGAAGGGGACGGGTTACGAGGGAGAGGAGGATCTTACACACGGAAGATGAAAAAGTGACGGAAAATGTTAGAAGGAATTAACGAAACAATTTCTACCTCTCAAATCGTTCGAGTGATCTATTACTTACTCATTTGTAAACGAAATAGAACAATTCAATTTCTCATTTAAACATCCAGTAGTACTTCAATCGACAAATGACAGTCTTCAAAAATGCGATAACAATTTAACGAATACAAACATCGGTTAGTTCCGATATTGGTCCCATCGTTCGTACAAAAATATCGATATAAACGACAGTTGGTTGACCATCTGCAATTAATCAAAACATCCACACGTCATCGTTATATATATATATATATATATATATATATATATATATATATATATATATATATATATATATATATATATATATATATATATATATATATATATATATATATAATGTCTTAGTTAAAACCTTTAAATTATTACTTCAAAGACGGAAGATAATAATTAACTGATTATGAATTTGCACTCATGAGAGGAAAATTATTTTCTTTCCCCTAAATCGGCTCAACATTGATAACTTATGCACATTTAAGAGAGAATGTTCATTTTACTATTTTCAACGATGCCCGAAATCGTTGTCTTTGCTCTAAGAATTAATAAAGACTATAACTATCAAAAGAGCTAATAACGCATTCAGAATTTTGTCTATTACAAAGGAATTCGGAAATCATCACCTTATCATATTGGTAAGCAACATTTTATCAACGTCTTTCTTCTGAATCGTAATTCAAATTTTTCGAAGGAGAATACCACATAAATTCGTCTAGAAAAACTCGGAGGACATTTTTTGATGCTTTCAATTACGATATCATTTTATGATATGATATGATATGATATGATATGATATCGTTTTACATCGATCTATGAAGATATGATATGATATATATGATATGATAAGAGATATTCTAACGCATCACAAGGAATTCGGATGAGAAATTTGAGAGGAAATCTCTCTTATTCAAATTTCCTTGAAAAATATTTTTGTTCGCTTATGCTTAAATTAAAATTTTATTATATCTATAAGAATAAATATTGCAAATAAACAATAATAACAACAAACCATCAAAATTCGGTCGGAAATTTTTGTCATAATTTTTGAGGATATTATTCAATAAAAAGCTCACATTTCGCGCCTTTTGCGCCGCAAAAGTTTCCCTGAAAAAAAAAACGCAGAAATTCATCTCTGTTTATGAACTCATCTCTAGAAAGCCTTAACTTAGGATTGAATCCACTTGGACGACAAACAGGAGAGTCAAGGAGGGGGAAGGAGAGGGGACGGAGAACGAAAGGAGCGAGGGGAGGAAAGCGGTGAATTTACTAAGAGGATATCGATAAATTTACTGAGAAGATATATTTTCTATAGTGCTTTAAACTGCTGTGAGAGTAAATAAGTACTGGAGGATTTTTTTTTGCCATCTATCATCTTGCACTTTCAACCATAATAAATTTTTATAGAATATCCTTTCGTTTTCATAAAATTGAGGCATGTTTGATGGGTGGGGGGGGGGGGGGGCAGGGATGGGAAGGGGAGGGGGAGAGGAGAGGAGGGATTTCTCCAAATTTATTTAATTAAGGATAATAGAGTTTCGCTTCTTTTTGAAAATTGCTTTGAACTCTATTGTTTCATCTATTTAGGGCGGTGCTTTTAATCAAGCATAACATTTGTGATTTAAAAAAAAAAACTATCATCAAGTTTTGAATAAAAAATTCTACGTTATAAATTTTTAAAATTTTTCAAGGAAATTTAAGAGTGATTTGCAAAATGAAAAGCAAATATTTTTTTCTTTTTCAGAAAATTTTGCGAGAAATTCATTCAAGCGCAAATTCTCAAACAATAAAACCTAGACGCTAATAAAAAAAAAAAAGGAAATAGAAAGTTTAATTTTCCGCCGATCAAATTCACGATGCGTAAATATCGCCAGCCACAATTGAAATGCTTATTTCACCATTAGATGCTTTAAAAAAATCCGATTAAAAAACACCAAATTTAACGCGGATACTAAAGCGGAAATTGATAAGTGCAAAAAAAATAATCCTTTATTTTCATGTTTCTTTTTATATGAGGTATTCAACCATAGGAAAGCATGAAAATCATCGAGCGTAAAGATTGAACTACTTGTAAATTATTCATCACTTTGAAGAAAAATATTAACGGGAGATTATAGAATCACAAACAAAGAGGAACGAGTAGGAAGGGATGGCAATAATGGAGTGAGGCGATGAAAACCTCAAAAAAAAAAAACAAAGAATGACATAGGTTCATTAGGCAAGGGGTCTACTATTCAGAGCTGTAGAGTACGATCTTAATAGATCATAGGAATACGAAAGCGTAGTTATCTCTGATTTCAGCTCTAAATATAAAAACAGTAATGATGATAGTATTGTAAGACAATAAAATATGAAACGATTATAACAGAAAATGCAATTAAGCGTACTGATATGATGACAGTATGTGGCCATAGCCATATCGAAGCTTCCTTCACAACACCCTTATGCTAAATTTCCGAAATACGAATAATTAGAGTGGACAGTCCACCGGGTGATGACCATTAAATACACAAATAGATCGACTACATAAGGGGTTGCGTTAGTTAGCTAAGAGTTTCCGAATTCAACATGATCTCACTATTCTGATGAACGAAGGATGAAACTTTGAAATAGTTTACCTACGAGGTAAATTTGGATTTTCGCAAAAAAAAGTGATTTTCTAATATACGTGAAATAACGTTATTTTAGCTTATTAAGCTAATTATAACCTGTAGAGATAAACTAATGGAGATAAAGCTCCTTTGCAAAACATTGCCGAATTCACTCTAACTGTTGGTCAACCCCCACTTAGCTAGACCAAAAGGTAAACATTTTTTTTAAAATGCATGTGAATATTTTGTCCCAATGGAGCAAAAAAAAAAAAAAAAAAAATTTGCTGACCTGGGATCCTAAATCGTTTAGATGAGATAATTAATGAGGTAAAGGTCTTTTTGAAAAAGGTAAACGGGAGAATAGACCTAATATCATTTATGGATACCACATCATTAAACAAGAGAAGTACGAGTAAGGTTTCCTGTGCATAACTACGGCAGCAACTGAGGCAAGATTTTTAAGCAATTTGCATTTCCAACTCAGGTGATGATCTGATATAAATTTTTACCTCTTGAAACGTGAATAATTATGAGGCGTAATTGCAGTGAAATTACTTGTAAATCCAACACGTTCAATAGTGAAACGTTGAAATTTAGTGGAAGAACAACCGGTTAATAGAACGAATAAAGAAATAAGCCGTAGATATTTCATTTCTTTAATGAATACTTTGTCAATAAATAAATTAAGCCTGAAAGAGAAAACCATTATTGTAAACAAAAATTTAAAAAAAAAATTCCTCCACATATATAGTCGGATTCTCGTTTACATGGCACACTTATAGTATTGCGTGTGTTCTTCTTTCTCTATTCTCTTTCCTTCTTCATTCCCTTTCCTTCAAGATTTCCCTTCGATCCTTATTGCATCCTTTCTTATTCCCTCCTCCAAAATCCTGAAATTCGCCTCAACTTCGGTTCATTCGAAAAATCTTTCATATATTTGAATAGAATGTTATCAGTTGTATTTATATATATCTATGAGGTGCTACCTGTCGTCATAATTAAATTGAATTGAATTGAATTGAGTTGAATTCAAATTATATTCATTTCCGATCGACTTAATAAATACGTTTAACGAAAAATTCGCGAACATTTATTTCGCAGAGACTTTCAAACCAATCAATCAAAGAAATTCATGCGCAAAATTTAGTGAATATTTAAAATCGCTACTTGAATACTTGAATAGGTACTTATTTTTAGAATTTAAGCTCACAACGGATGTATCAGAATACATGAAAAAGATATTTTTAGACTAATTTAGAGGAATTAAAAAAAAGTTAATTTACTATGAATTACTTTCATAAATAAGACTTTTCAAAAGTGATGAATGATCTTCGATAAATGCAGGCGCAATATTCTCTATGAACCATGATAGAAGTATTACGCCAAAAAATTTCTCTCAGACAATTATCGTTAATCGATCTCATCGCCCAAAATTTTATAATTTAGCATGTATTTCCCCATTTTCCCCCCTTCCCATCCCCCCCATCACCCCCTCTCATCTTTATCTAGTCTATTCCCATGAAATATACGTAACGATATTAGCATGTTAGTATCAGCAAAAAATTTTTTCACCATCCAATATGTATGGCTTATGAAGCTTATAAAGCTACAACTATGATGTCGATTGAATTTCTCAACGAATAAATTCGCTTATTTATACAATAGAAGTCGTTGAAAATATGAGCATTACAATCGTTCATTCAAATGATGCTTAATTGTTCCTACTCCACAATTATTGATATGCACAACGGACTTATTTAAAAATTTCCGAGGGATGATTTTTATATGGACACTCTCATAAAGAATAGGAATAATTGGGAAATTTTGGATGAAATATATATAATTCATCGTTTAAAAAAAAATAGATCATCATTAAAATAATAAATTTTTAAGTTCGTTTTTTTTTTTGAAGTGGAAATTTCGATTCTTAATGGATTTTTTTTTTGTTAGTAAAACTTTCTCTCTCTTTTTTTTTTCAAAAATTTTCTGGCAGAAATTTTAATTTCCTGAAAAAAAATTTTTTTCTTCGATATGAAAGGAAATTTTCAATCGATTAGAGGTCGTTAGTATTGGATATGTACAATTTAACGAATCATCAATACGAAATGTTTAGGAAACTCTTTGAATTCGAGCCGAAAAAAAAATTCCACTCACAAAGCATTCGCTTTTCATTGTTCGTCTCATTCATCTATGAGGAATTTTTTGAGAAGCAAAAAAAGAGAGAAAATCCACGAAGAATACAATTCAACGCTAATTGTGTGTTACTTTACTAATCATCATTTAAGGCCTCTAAGTAATCAACATTGCGTTTGTTTAAGACACCCAATTGTATAGCCCACACCCCCCCCCCCCCCCTCCTATAACTATGACCAACGACCGCTCAAAAAATGTATACTCAATGAGCGAAATTACTCTTATTCAATTGTTTAAAAAAGCCCTAGAGAAGCTTAAAGCATTAAAAACTTATCGAACTTTAAAAAAAAACGAGCATTATGCATGATTGAGACAAACCTCATTCATATTTCTATTAAATTTCACACCAAAATTTTGAATTTTTATCGAAGGTGATTTATTTATCAATCAAGGTAAACTTCATCAAGGAATATTAAATTATCATTCATCTCAGAGTTGTCGAAAAATAAGGAAGCAATGAAAAACGCAAATAATTATAGCATTAAGCTTAGAATATTTAAATGACCAGAAAAATAGAGAACGATTCATAAATGAGCAGGTGTATATGCATCATTAATGCAGAAATTTTTTCATTTTAAATGCTCAATTGTATCGAAAATATAGAAGAATAAGAGGGAGAGGGAAGAGAAGAATAAAACGATGAAAAAAAATTTAGGAAATTTGCCAAATATTTTGATTATCAATATTCTTTTAATTTATTATCAATAATATGAGCGATTTTTTTTTTTCAGCGACAATGAAAGCATCACTAATAAAGGCATATAACGACGATTGAATGGAAGAAAATATAGCTTTTTTTTTCGAAGTAAAGTAAGTTCGCATGAACAAAGGATCCATTGAATTACTTACAATGATTACGGATAACATAGCATTAAATTAGATGGACTCGATTTTAAAGACATTAAAAAAAAAAACGCCGAATCGCTCTTAAATCTAGGAGAGGGTTCCAGTTAAATCTAGAGAGTGCTCCAACTTATTCGAAATAAAAAATTAGACATTTCTCTTATTTGCATGATGTTTCTCTTGTAAGCTAAAAGGAACTATAAGATTAACGGTCTCTCTATACGTAGAATTACTAGATATGATAATATCAAAAAAGATGAAATTTGAAGCATCATAGAAGAAATGGAATTTTCTCTTTAATTCTTTACTTTCGGATAAGTTTGAGAATTTCAATACTGGATAAGCGGAAAAAAAAGTTGAAGCCGCAACACAGATGCCTCCTCAATAACGAACAGCAGTAAATAAGAGAAGACCACAATCAGCAGCGATGAGGCGTACACTGAAAATCAACGCAACTGAAAGGGTGTAGTTAGTATGTAGCTATGCGCAGCAAATCTTCACAAGTACTCATTTATAAGATCGGGTTTTGATAATTTTTATGCTTAACCAAATCAGTGAATAAAATATGAATAAAATATAAATAATATAAATATAAATAACATAAATATAAATATAAATAACAAATATATAAACATAAATACAAATATAAATATAAAAAATAAAAAATATAAAATAATATAAATAAAATAAATATAAATATAAATATAATTATAAATAAAAAATATAAAATAAATAATATAAATATAATATAATATATAATATATATATATATATATATATATATATATATATATATATATATATATATATATATATATATATATATATATATATATATATATGTATATGAATACAAACGTTAAAAAAAAACTTCATAATCGATGAATATGCAATTCGATGGCCTTTCTCGAGTTTTATTGAGAGAGATATAGTCTCGAATATCCTAATAAAACAGTTATTAAAAACTTGTGGACGATGCTCTTTTTCTATTAGAGGATGCACTTTTCAAATAAAAACTAAAGCTAACAAATATGATGCTATGAAACGAAATATTGACATCTAGAAATATACATTTTGCGATATGTGTTTTTTGCATTCTCTCTCATTCATAACTAGTGATTATGTTGGCATTATTCGATTAAAGTGAGAAACACAAAAACGAGTGAGAAACTTTCGGCTGATGGAAATTACTAAATTATTTCATCCCATTTGAGAGCAAAATCGACAATAATCCTAGCAAATGAAAAAAATGTGGACGATCGTTTATGAGCAGCTCAATATTCGACGGATTAAAAAAAAACATTGAATTCTTTTAATTAAAATATTAAAAATTAAACCATAAAAAAGCAGCAATGCTGCAAAATGCAATATTATATCTGCTTCAACGGCATTCATTGATGCAATATTTTTTTCATTTTATGCATTTTGTAAATTTTCTCGTTTTAATTTCTCTCGTACAACTTGATTATGTAAATTTCTTTTCTTTAAAGAATAAAAAAATAAAATATAATTCCGCAAGCAAGAGAAGGCACACAGCATTAGCTACACTCAAATAAAATACCATCACTCCCGTCTACTGCGGTGTAAGATTATGCAAAATTATGCATATGTCATATTGACCGTCCAGGTATGATTTACCTGTATATCTCTCAATCTTTTTCGGCATATCTACAAAGTGATGTTTGCGAAAACGTTTCATTATAGTAATAAATAGTTCATTCTAAAAATAGTTGAGTTTCAACAATTAACTATCACGAAAACTACTATCGTTGTTTTTAAAGGATGTAATTCTTCAAATATTTCCGCCTATTGCATTTTAAATCAAAACGATATCGGCCACTAACGCGTTGAATGGTTCGGCAAATGTAAGTGTTCCGATGATAGTCGTTCAAAGTTCACTAGCATTAAACACAATCCAATTGTTCGTTCGCTCAAATGCAATCGATTAGCCTAATGCGTTCCAGATTAGTCAATCCAGAAAGTGCGTTAATAAAATAAACGGAAGAGAAATCTGTGAGAGATGAATGTAAAAATTGGAGAAAATCTCCTATAGGTTTATGAAAAGAATACCATTTATTGGGACGATGAGGAGGGGATCACATGTGAATATCGAATCTATCGGTAAAGGTTTCTGAGAAATTAATTAAGGTAAATTAATCAAGGTAAATTGATCAACTAAATGACGATTTTTCTATAAGAATAAATTCATAAACAGCATAATATATTTCTTTTTAACGTTGCTTGATGAGCACAACTGTTGTAGGCCTCTTACAACAACTGCCTGTATAGTTAGACGTTAGCGGGAAAATTGCCGAGCACTAATGGCAACATATTTGCCCTCCCCTCCCGCTTTAATTTCTCCTCTCCCTCTTTCAATCATGCGAAAGTGAACCTATTCTATGCTTGAAAACTTTATAATTGTGAAAATAGATAGAACAATTGCTATACATGAATAAGCAATGAATTTAATGAAAAAATTTCACAAGCTTCTTGATGATGTTTTGTTGCCCTCTTTCGTACCTTCACTAAGTTCTCTTATGCTATGGTAATTCCTTCGAATTAAACATCCGTATCCCCTTCCCCCTCACCTGTGCTATTATGCGAATGACCTGTGAGAAATAGAGACCGACCTAAAGACCACAGGAGCAAACTAGATCAGACGAGCAGCGGGTCAAGACAAGTGGAAGCGATAGGAAAAGACATTTATTGGTAATAAAAACTCTGCTGATTGAAATAAGTAAATAAATAAATAAATAAATAAATAAATAAATAAATAAATAAACAAATAAATAAATAAAAATCCCCCTCCCCCGCACTTAATGAAACTTGAAAAACTTTAGGAGGATTCATATTTTTCAATGAAATTTGCGTATTTTAGGAGAGTTTTTACGGGAGAAATTTCAAGCGCGTGTTCAAATTTAAAAACTTCTCTATCAATAAAAAAACTAATTTCTGATAGTTGGTTGGCAAACTTTTTTTGCATACTCAAGTATATAAATATATCAAAAACCACTGAAAATTTTTTTACACATTTTATAAAAATTCCATCAAAGAGTTTAGCATTTTCCATTTTTTTCCACATTTTCCATTTCCTCTTAGTATTGTTCAATCTTTCAAATTCTTTTTTATCACTTCAAGTGGTCATTTCTGTAGACTTCTTTCACGTCGACCTCTTTCAACTAAGAGGATGGAAGCATCTTGCACATTTGCATATTAAATGGCGCAACGCTACTGAACGCATTTATAATAATGTCATCGACGTCTTCGCAATAAATAAGAAGCACTTTTTAGTGTTCATCTCAATGCACTGCTATGTTTTTTTTTTTTTTAATACAATAATCTATGTTACGGCTACACTAGGCTAACTATACTAGGCCACACATCACAGCTACACTAGGCCAACTATACTAGGCCAGACAACACAGCTATACTAGGCAAAGTAGCGTTGATTCGAGGAGATGCAAACAAATAGACAAACAGGGAAAAGTCTGCAACCAACTGCAGGAATTGTTTTCCGCATCAGTTAACATCCAAAACAATTGTGCAAAAAAAGGAACGGTATCCGAGGATTGGCTCTGCGAGTACTTGGCTCATTTTATTTTAAGCATAAGTGCCAAAGGTTATATTTTAGAGATTACTGTATATAAGCAATAGCACACATCAGCAAGCTGTAAGTGACAATAGGCAACATAAGGCGCTTCGAATAGCGGTGCTGTCATTTACATCCTCACTAATATACCTTCCAGAAAATTTTCAGCTAGTTCGTGAACCATCTAGCAGGTAATTTTCCTCAATCTCACATCTATTTTATTGGTTTCTAAGAAAATTATTAATGGAATATAGAAGATGGGACAACTCAGCGGACGTGTTTCACCACTATAAAAATTAACAAAAATATTCAGCAAACATGCTTCGCTTCAAAGGTGATTCGTTGATGAAGGTGAACTTAAGGGCGACAAGAACGGAATCCCCGTTGACTTGCTGGCGTAGGAATACGATCCTGTCAGGATGAGTATGGAAAAGGAATAGTTGAAAGATAGAAAAGAAAAAAAATATCCTGATCTAAGTGGGGACCGGTCAGGAATGGTTTTCTCATTCCTTTCTTTCCGGTCAAGAATTGAACAACTAATGGCATCTTTAAGGTTTATCGATTACATTGGCAACAAGTGATCGACAAAAGTGAGTTTCAATCAAAAGCCTAAATAATTTTTTTTAATTGATTGATTGATCACTTTGATCACAGAATTGATCACAAATTACTATCAAAATTTCACCGATCACTTTTCCGCCCACAACATATGTGTCCTAATCACCTGTAATTTTCGCAACATCCACCTTACTGATACGAATGTTTATTGGATATAAAGAAGAGTTGGCGAAGAACAATTGGAAGTGACAGTCAGCTGTAATTTTGTCCCTTCTATTCTTCTCATTCCTTTTTTTTCATTCACCAGTACTTATTTTCTAACTAGGCGAGGCGATTGTTATAGTTATAGCCTGCATATTGACCTGAGCGTTCACAATGATAAACAACGATCAAGATTGATCACCTTTCCGCCAATTTCTTGGTATTTAATTCGTTTTATTCACACATTCTCGAGAAGCAAGACTTCGACGAAAAAAAGGTTGTAAATTTACCGGATGGGCATTTTGCGTTTGACACGTCTTTTGCACATACTGCTTATTTCTCTTGATTTTTATGGGCGCTACTTACTTACTATTATTGCCTAGTAGAATTATAATAAAACTTACTTTAAATAAGGTGTCTTTAATTATTGAATATGTCTCATTTATTTTTGCAAATTTTATTCAAATATCGTCTCATCTTAGCTATCAACTCATTTATTTGTATTTGATTGTGGATGAATGCGCAACGATTTTAAATTATAATCTAGAAAAACTAGTTGTATTATATCTGAGGAATGGAGCACTTAGTTGGATTCCATTGAAAGATTTAGAACGGAGTTGGATTCTTTAATTGTTCAGCATAGTGCTCGAACGAAGCAAGGTGGCATAAAAATGATCTACTCATTACCATTCAAATGAGGTCACATATGTCACGAATCCATCCTTTCAGCACAATGGACCAACCTACGTAAGGAGGACTTCAGGGTCAAGCAATCCTCAAAGTAAGCTTATCAGTTGGAAACCTATTAATGCAACATACCATCCAGATGCATTAAAAATGCTGTAAAGTTGTAGGTGATAATCGAAAATACTGCATAGATCGGCGAACGTGTGCGGCAGCACTATCATCCTAACCTATTGTGGTAATTGCCCAATGTGATTAACCTATATTAAGAAAAATATCTGTTTTCCGGCAATAATATGTTCAGTATGTTAATATGCAGCTTACTATAAATCTCAAAAAAAAATTGCAAAAATCGAAGTATGTAAAAATTTATTACCAATACCCTCTTCGACCATAGACTCTTACTTTCTGGCACATATTGACAGCTTCTTGGCTGCATTAAACTTCACTCCATTTATGCCTACGAATCGGCCTATCCTCAATAAATGAGTGAAATTTAGCACATCGTTATCCTTTGATTCAAACTTCGGAATTATCCACGAAAAGCTTTCAACAATACATTTGAATTTCAACTTTTTATCGCGTTATAATTAAATAAACATGATGTAAGCATTGAAATTTCCGAATTTTTGAATTGTTTTCGCCGAATATTTTCCGCTTTTGCGTTCTTTCGTAAAAAATTTTCCGCTTTTTTTCGATTGCTTGAAACTGCAAAATTCCATGGCATATTTCTACTCGCATCATTTTTCAACTGAACGGATTGGATATAGGTGAATAAAGATAGATATGATGTCATTTCCAACATATATCTCTGCAATAATGCCTGTCCCTATGGTTTTCCTGTTCTGCCGTGTGATAGAAAACTTTGTAATGTACAGCGCTAATATGAGTGAGAACGATATCTTTGTTTGCTTTCACGTGATATGGGGTGAGGTATACATAACAGTCATATTGTGGAGAGGAGTGGATTGGCTTGACAAACAGGCAGGTAAGGAGCACAAACAGCAGGTAAGGAGCACAAAGACACATATAAGAAACACAAAAATGCAGAGAGAAAGGCAAACAGGGCAGGTAGGAAAATATCTATAACCGTGCAATGCCTTCAATGCGAACAATTATTGGTGGCAAAAATTACAAAGAAAGAAAACATAACGATCACGAAATGAAATGCGTGAACGAGGCTAATTTCTCTCATATTATTTTTCAAATTTTTTTCAACGAGAATTGATACTCGGAAAATTACTTTAGCAACTATCCTCAGGACAAGTCGGTATGACATTTTCAAGATTTTCAGGATAATTTTCAGGATTGAAATTGCTTTAGGGGCTCTTTTCACTTTTGTCTTTAAATACTCTCACCGAAATGACCTCATTCCCATTTTAAATTGCTCCTTGTCGATGTTTTCAATGCACATTCATTTGAAAGTTCGAATGATCAGGCTTGAACTTTTTCTTAAGCCTCTTCGTTGCTAGACAAACCAAATAGGTGAAAACGATCTGTTATGTACATCAATTTGCTCAATTAAATGAAATTCATCCCATTAGTACATTTATTTAGTTGTGTGGCCAAACAGTTGACACCAGAATATGTTTCAGTATTCACCGTATATTCGCCTTTCATAAGCACTATATCCCTCGGGGGATCCACTGTTTGCGGTATCCAAATAAAGACAGTAAATGATCTCTGAAGTTTAGAACAGGCCCCTCTATGATTATGCACCGCACCACCGTTCAAGATGCAAACGATACGTGGGCTGAATTATTAGAATGCTGCACAGGCAGTAATGTTACCGTTAACAGTAATAGGAGCTGTGAATGATGCAAGCACAGGCGTGGCCGGAAACTGCTCACTTATGAATGACAATCCATGACAGGTACATCAGTTGGCTGCAGATCAAGCGGGAACGTACAGACAAGCACATAGGTGCATATGTACAACGTACAGACAGGTACATCAGACAGGTGCGCCGTACAAGGTAAGTCAAAGAAAGTCAAGAGCATACAGGCAGACCAAACGACTGTCCAGCGTGTGTTGTGAAGCTAACCTGAGGCAGGATCGGGAGGATATAAAAGGATGGATCCATGTACTCATTCCAGCTTCTTAAGGTCGAGTGCGTGTGGCCGTTGGAGTGCGCGGGGTATCCGCGGCATCGTGGGGTCCGACTGCTGGATCGTGCCAGCGATTCGAGCTATCATGTTGACCCTTCTTGTTTGTCACCTTATTATATAACGGCGATAAACCGTTCGCCACTTACGTGTGTTCTTTCGCATACTCGACCGCAGATCGGTAGGGAGCACAGATCCTCAGGGAGACCTGGACGACTAGACGAGCCAAGAACTGGCTCTTACACATATGCTGTCGGCAGTACGCTCAGATAATGGCATGTTTCCGCCTAGATCCTACCTTTACTATATTCGGAAAAACCTCCACCTGCATACTCTGCTAGAATATCTTGTAATCTGCGACAGTACAAATGGGATATGAAACTTCATCAATGCATTAGTGGGAAATAAAAGTGAGTAAAATGAAGGCAAATCTCTGAGATGCAACGATAAGCCTCAAGCAGAATCATTGATACAACTTTGAAATTAAAACGTTCATCGTCATAGGAGGACCTGCTGAGTTGCCTATACAGGAAAATATTCCTACCCATATTAATAGGAAGGAAGAACACTTCGTCAAACAGATGATAAAATATGATAATGGATACTACAAGCTACAAAAGTATACAGAACAGCAGGATTCTCAAGTAAAACGATCATTGTAAAGTAACGTAAACCCTAGTGCCATTGGACATTGACTTGCGTAATTGGCACATCGACGAAGATTCCCATATTGGGCGGGATGTGACCGATTGAAAAAGCATATTTTACAGGAGGAGGTTCATTCAGCGCGAAATGACACTGCAAAATTATTGGATGCTCAGAGCTCGACCTCTAATTGCATTAGCTCGAACTCGAAAAAAGTGGCATACGTAAACGATATGGAAGAGGTTGAGTGAAATAAATGACCGAAACTTGTTGTTGGACAGACACTTCATTGAGAGCACGTCGAATTGAGTGTTGAAAACAATTGAATTTATTGAAATATCACTTCAGTGTTGAGATAAAATCGATCAGCGAAAAAAATTTTATACATAGAACAAAGGAAAGAAAAACCGGCATATGAAATAGGAATATGCAACTACCAATTGCCGATTGAACAATATCAAGAAGTGTCATCGAATAATGCTAAATGGAGACGATCGTAAAAATATATGAGAAAATTTTCATGAAATTCGAAAAATTCTACAAATATTTCTAAGATTACTGCATAAATTGACACTTAACAGAAAATATGAGTTCTATATGAAAAAAAATAGGCACAGAATCACATACAATTCAAAAAAAAAAGAATAAAATAGAGCTATTAGTGGAAAGTTTGATGATATGATTATCATCCATTTATCATTGTTTATAGCGATCACCGATAATAATATAATAAAGAGAACATTTCCAGACAGTTATCACAATTAGGAAATTATATTTGAGAATTAAATTCTCGTCGGTTGAAAATAAATAAGTTCCAAAATTTAATAAACATCAGGTAACTTGCATACAAATGAACGAAGAAAAACAAGAAATATTTGAAAATGCTTTAATGAGTTTTTATGTAAAATAATACCCGAAAATTAATATCACATATAAATTGATCTAAATTTTCAATGGGTGAGTGATGCACTTTTTAAATTTTAGTGCAAATTAGTTGCAATATAAAATATAAACCGAAAATCGACGAAAACGAAATATTCACTATTGGCGGCAACGCGGAAATAAGTTCACCTTAATTAAATATCGCATTACAAGGATTTCCTTCAGTGATTGGTGATTAAATATATTTGTGATTTCATGAAATATCACTGATTATTCCATCTTTATCATACACAACTTATATAACGATATGGTTCCACTGAATATCAAATGTAGTCATTAAAAATGTTATATATATATATATATATATATATATATATATATATATATATATATATATATATATATATATATATATATATATATATATATATATATATATATATATATCACCACTCGCGACAGTTGAGCTTTGCATTCCACCTCCATTTCCAGATGATTTCGAACTTCAGTACTTTTTTACAGATTCCCCGCTTCTGTGATTTTGATCACTAATGTTGTTTATTAGTAATTTTTCGAGGTGTATTTTCACTTCCCGCGGTGCGACATATAATCAGGATGGCGACACCGCTTAAGAGTCGTTTTCACTGACGGAAAACTCGCCGACGAAAAAAAATTTCCGGATTTCTCCGGTGAGTATCTTTGAAAGCTCTCAACGACTCATTGTTGCCTAATTCGTCGTAGTAAATCAACAGTTCTAGATTTCAGCATTAGTGGATAGTAAATTCGTGATTCGTAGCAATTTCAAGATTAATTGAATGAAAGGGAATGGGAAGGAAGTGATGAAAATGAGAATGTTGTACAACTGTGGTTCAACTCCATCGTCTAAAACATAACATAGACAAAAAGTTGCTGCTGACTATGTCACAGCAAACATTTCATCTTATCACTGCATTATATGCCATCTCGATTGATCACTGTCAATTATCGTCAACGTAACCTGTCATTCGATCTTTAGCAGTTGGCTAGTATACCCGTCTGAATGCGTTTTCCGGAAAAACAGAAAAAAATTTTGAAAAAAACAATTTTTTTTATTATTCGTGAGAATATCACTAGGTGTCGAAGAATCCTAAGTTACAATGCTAAGTGCAGAAAGTCGTGTCAACATCAGAACGTAATCGTTCAGCATAGTTACTCTCTTCAAAAGATTCGAATGTCTTTTGTCTTGCATAATTCCCGATCACCTTTCATTCCTGCCGATAGGCGCATTACAGTTTTTAAATGTGTTGACAGTTGCTTTAGGAGTTCCTCCCTGCTTTTTCAGCTATGGAGCCTCCTCCCCTCCCTTCGATTGTGGGATTCCTTCCTCCCCTCCCAGATTATCAGATCCTTTCCCTCCCCCGAATTATAGATATCTAGGTAGGGACGATCTTTTGCGTAGCTTAAAACGGAGAGGAGCGAAAATTTGCCTGAAAAGAAGTGTGCTTTGAAAATTACTAGTGCTTATTAAAGCTGTTTCCAGTGACCATTCAACAATATAAAACATCACATAGTCCAATCATATAAAACCCCTAACCAAGTCATTTTGAATCGAAAATCTCTCACACTTTACCTATATCAATGACGATGTGGTGTAGGTGATGATTCGTTACTTACATTAAAAAAATTCCGATTTCATATGCGATTTCATACGGATCATAATTTGAAAAATCCTATAAATATTGGTGACAGCCGCAGGTAAGGTTGGAAAGCTAGCTTATACAACTTGACGATACAACTTATCAAGGTATGATGCCTTAATTATGCCCAAAATCACCATTAAAGTTGAAATAAATGTTTGGAACTTTTTGATTTATCTATGCAACACGTTAATTTCAGCAATCAAATCGTTAATTTTCTCATATTGAGAGAGTGAAAAAGTGTGTAAAAAAGTAAATACGTGGCGTATCGCCAATGATTAGAAAAGTTATTGCACGAATATTCCTATAGAGAAAACGAATGCACAAATGTTCTTGGAAAAAAAAAAAAACCACCGAAAAACTTCAAAAAATGTTCGAAAAAAAAGATGGTTGTTTTGGATATCATTAAGAAGATATCAATGAATACATCGATGCACATATCGAATACCTGGAAGAATAATAAAAAATTCAACAAAAATGAAATAAAAATAAATAATATTATCAAATCGTCAAATAAATAAAATAAGGAATACCTCTATAAGGATGTTTTCCTTCTGATACGTTCACCGAAGAAGCCATCTTCGGCTAATATTCGAGAAAAGAGGATAGCACTAAATATTAAAAAGAAGATATCAGCGAATGCACCCGAATACATATAGAATTCATGGAAATGTCGACGATTCATAATAATATAATACAACATCCATGTAAGTATACCGAAACGAAATACCACAAACCTAAACGATTATACTGAACAAGAAACTCATTGATGGGAAAATCGACAGCAATTTCTTTGAATTATTATTCGGGTATCGATGAAATAACATCATATTTCTTATTTCTGCTGATTTCGTTCATAATTTAAACTGGGATTTTTTTTTCGAAGGGTTTCGTACGCTGACAGTTCGCTCATGGGCACTCTTCCCCCTCTCTCTCTTCCCACCTAATTTCATAGGTTATCTAAAGAAGCCTAAGCCACTTCACCATCCTCAAAAATTAAAAAAAAAAAAAAGAAAATATCGAAGCGTACGACCCAACACAGAACTCCTTGGTGGTGAAAATGACCCCTATCACCCTGTTCGTCATTGCATATTGAATGCATTACTTCCTCTCGACAGACAAAATATTCAGTTGCTAAATTTCGTTGAACAAAACGCCCTTTCTGGAAAAGTGGGATGGAAGCCATGTTTTCATATGAGGAAAACGAGACGGAGAATCATCACAAAGACCTGGTGGGTATATCATCGCGTTAAAAACAAACATATGATATTATCTACGTGAAAATAAGGACCTAAGAAAGGACCTGACCTCAGACGTTTTACTTCCAAAGTGAGTGAACTATCTCAGCTCTAAGTTCCAACTCTCCCAGAATGGTTTAATGAGAGCAATTATTGCCAAACATACGTTGCAATGCTGAGAATGCGCACCACTCGATATATGAGCCGATGTGCAACATACGTCAACGAAATTTCCATTATTGATCGTGCATGAAGAAACACACTAAAAGATGTCAACCTGAGAAAGGAATAATGCATATTCATCACCTTTTATTTTATTATATCACTTTATTGCTTTATTATATTATTTTCGCAGAGGACAGGAGTGATCACCTATAAGGTAATATTTGTTAATGATAACATCACTTCCTGGTGCTATTTTTATCATATCTGTAGAACTAAAAGTATTGATAAAAGATGCTAGTGCAGTTTAGCGCTGCATGAAGTAAAATGATAACAAAAGGCTGATGTTAGAATCAACCTCCCTTCCCTCCCCCCCCCCCCCTCCCCCACCTCGAGTTCAAGCCCCTCCTTCCACACATTTTGCTTCCCCAATGAGGAGGAATAAAAACCCTTCAAACCATAATGAGTTTTCCATTAAATTTCCCTCTATTTTTACAGACAGGAATCATGAGATCATTTTATTTATTATGGAGTAGATTAAAGAGTAGACAAATTCTTTTCTTGCCCTCCAAAATTCCAGAATTTTCTGCCGCTCTACCCTTCTTCCAACTTATCACGATTGATTACTAACTTTTATTAATCAAAAGTACAAAGGTGATAAGTGTTTCAGGTAATTTGGAAACAACCAAAAAATATCGGTACCATCCATATATAAGCCGAGACTATGAATAATTCAATGAACTTTCAAGCCTATGATGGGTTTCATATCTTCACGTATATAAAGGTCTTACCGTAAGTGTTATGCAATTTTCCACTACAAGAATTGCGTTGCAGAAACATTCTGGATCTGTATGAAAAAACACTTCAAGAAATTTATGGATTTAATTATTATTTGCATATTCCTATATATTAAAGTATAAAAAACATGAAGGGATTATCTCGGCAGAGAGGATGATTAGGTGATGAACGAAAGAGTGAGGAATTCTAGTCTAGCATCAGACAATTATGCAGTTATTCAGGAATTGCAAAGATGGGAAAAAACAACCGGATGACTCATTTATTCCGGAATCTACACCTCATACCATCATAATCCTTAGCATTTCTCAATAAATTCTTCGAAACTTAAATTTCGACCACTCTAAAAAAAATCAGCACCTATTAATTACCTGCTAAGATTACCTGTTAATTTCGACGAGAAGTGCCCAATAGGCATATGGCAGAAATTTGTGAGCGAGCATTCCAACGGAAAATACTGAGAAGATAACTGCATGATGAACAAGTACCTCGAAAGCGTACCTCGAACGTTCATGACTCAGGATATCAAATACGTCATGACAAAAATATCCTGAAATATTACTGAGCTCTTTAAGAGTTAATAAATGATACTTTAGATTACCTTAAAGCAACAATAACAATTATTCAGTATTGCTGCATTGTTGAAGCGTAAACCGTCTACCTGTATAAGGCGTTCTACAGCTCTAAATCTAAATTCAAGTTTAAAAGTTCCAGGTAAGCCGCATCTCCAAACCTAATTAAACAAGCCTAAGCCTGGTATCATCTCATACAACGCGTCTAGTTATATAATATTAGAATCAAGTACAGGAATATATAATAAACATACCCATAGAGAAGAGAGGCAACTGAGCGGCCCATGTCTCATACCAGTGCATTGTATCACCAAACATTATATGTGGATTGATCAACATAAACGTTAGCGCAGAACCACCGGTTATTGTCGAATGAACCAACGAGACACTTAAATTGTGTAGGCGATATCGTCTGAAATTATTGAAATATTATCCCTGGATTTTGCGCTCATTATAAAAATTATCTCTGTCATGAATTTAATGAATAATTTTTACAACCGTTTGAATTTATGAAATTTTCGTAATAATCCAACTGAAAAAAATTTGCAAAAAATCGAAAAAATAAATTACAATAACGACAAAAAAAAATCTCTGCTAAAGAAATAATCTCATTTATTAGCATTGATAATCAAAGGAAAAAAAATGTACTAAATCGAAACACTATTAGGATTGGCAATTAAGGGGGAAAAATTTACTCAACCAAATTGGATGCTCATCAAAATGGTTGATATCATCATTATACGAATGTTACAATTCACTACGATATGATTAAATTTTATATACTTGCAACGTTCTATTTCATTAAAAAAAAAATTCTTTTTTTTAGCAAATTCTTTGAAAAATTTTATATACTGTGTATAAAAATTGGCAATTTGCCTAATATAGCTAGCAATTGCGAATATATTTGCGCGTTCAAAAACATGCAAATTTTTCATATTGAAAAACAATTGCTCGCTATTTTTTTTTTTTTTTTAGGAATTTTTTCTTTCTCTTCCACACAGATGTTTATGATAGTAGGCGAATGACGTATAAACTGGTCAGTGGTCATTGGATGAAGCAGCCATGTGACCAGTTTGCAAATACAACGGTCAACTATCTCAAAAATAAAGTCCAAATTCCGTTATTAGTCGGATCCGGCTATCACAAATCCTCTCTCGACGGGTAACAACATTTTTTTACAAGAAATAAGAATACAGCTTTTTCAACACCGTTCTTAATTTTAATTGCCATGATGGTACGGGGGATGCAACGTTTCTTTGCGCTTCTCTTAGTACGTCGATAGGGAATCTGAATCTTTCGGCTTCTTTCGGTGAGCGCTTCAATCCCATATACGTTTTTTTTTACGAATCATCTCCGCATACAATGGAATAAATCGTCGTAAAATTCGGAAAGTTATTTCAAGTATCATTTTAAATAATGACTTATTAAAATTATTATTATTAAATAGTGACTTTAGTGGACTTCCAAGGTCAACGATTTCATAGATCCGTACATCCTATGTCAAAAGTAACGACCCATAATTTACCGAGAAATAAGGAAACACATATCATGAAACGTTGAAAACCCTCTCGAAAAAAAAAAAATAGGCAAGCATTGAAAAAAATCAACAAATTTTGTAGATTATTTTCAGAGAAATTTTCGAGCTTCAACAGCGATAAAAATATTTTCAATGAAAAAAAAACTTAATAAAAAAAACGAACACTTCATCGTCAATATTTTTTTCGCTGAAATAAAAATTTCTTTCAGTAATTTTTCATTTCTCATTTAAGAAAAAAACTTTTTTTTCGCTGGAAAACCCTTTTTTTCTCAATAAAAAAAGAGTAATAAGACACACATAATGCAGGTAGCCGTTTGTTTATAGTTATTCACGACCAATTAATCAAAACTGAATGAATACTGTTGAAATCATACTCAAATGATGGGTGATTAGTCCAGGTGGATGATCGAATACAAAGTGCAATTGCTTCGAATATGAAGAAATAGACGATGATAGGAATGATGAATGCCGTCTCCAGAAATCCGTGCATCGGCGGGATACGCCATTCAGCACCGACGTAGCTCGCCTCCACCATAATTTGCACCTTTTCGACCACCCTCGCCGGATAACTACCTGGAAATGAAGATGTCCAACATTTGAATATGTAAAAGCTGAGTCGGGTATCGGAGTCACGTCCGGAGTCATCAAGAAATTTAAATATTCCAGGCACATATGAAAAGGTAACAACGAACATTGCTTCTGCTCATGGAACAAATGCAGATTCTTTCTATAAATTGTACATTTTTTTTCATTACTGTTTACTTACTGATAAGTTGATTTTCTTTGCGCTTCTTTTTGACCATCGTTTTGGTCACTCGTTTGCCTTATATGCAAATGCATCGATCGCATTGCATATTTTATTCAAATAAAATTGCCATGAGAATGATTGAAAATTAAAAATTACTAATTTCGATGCAAAAATCTGTGATAAAAGAAATGCAGAAAAAAAAAGTCCTTTCAAAGAAGAGATTTCGACGTTTACAAGTCGATGAAAATATATCGAAGGATGCATTTGCAAAATGCTTTATTTCAGTGTGCACATGTATGCCTGTGTGTCTGTGTGTCTGTGTGTCTGCTCGATGCCATCAAAAAACAATCATCGAAGATAGAACTATCAAATTTCATGAACAGTACAGGATAGTATTCTATACTCTCCTTCGTGCTAATCGGTCAATCGTAAAAGGAGTTGCAAACATTCAGAGACACCATTAAACTTGCATGGATGCTATAAAAGTTTTACTTTCATCTTATACCTGTCTCATCATAGAAGGTGAAGTAAGAAAGTACATCTCATATCAGTTTCTTTGGCATATTTCCGCATTTGTTTCCGGTGAGCGGCAATTCCACCAAAACAAAACATTGTTTTTCTCGGCAGAGGTGATGATATTTTGTCGTTTTTGGGTGAACTCAGGTAGGATTTGCAAAAATTTACCTGTGCACCTGCCATCTAACAAGCTTGAACAAGTTGAACTTGAGAAATTTGAAAAGCCTGTTGAACATTAGTTTAAGCGCCCGATAAACCTGGACGTGTTAATTTACACAACATTGTTTATATTTATTTTAATTATTCGTATTACCGTATTTCTGTATTATGCAAATTTTTACATTATTTCAACGAGTGTGAAAGTGCACCAACAAAGCTGGCATGACTATGCGCTTTTTACATTTCATCCCATTCTGTGGACTACCTATCTCAATATTTGAGAGTACTATCAAAACGATGTGCATCGTTAGTGAACAAGACAGACTCGCTGTTCAAATCACTGACCAAAAAAATCCATATCCTCGCATTTGATCTGTTGCAGAACCTATAGGATCCATCAAACATACAATGATAATAACGTTAAATATACTTGAAATTTGCATTTGAATTTGTCACCTGCAACAAAATAGCCTGATTTTCCCATTCTTTCATCGAAATCTAGGTGTTAAGCGATGAAATTTATGTGCAAGAATTGGGAAATTTTGGTCACCTTCTTCAGAAAGGTCGAATTTAAAGATAAATGTAGAATAATAATAAAAATTACCAACTATATTCGCCGAATTATATCGTTGCAGAGCTTTTTATTTTTTATTATTTTTTGATTCGCATCATTGCAACGCATTTTTCGAAGAGAAAGTCTTCGAAAAAAATTTCAAAAAGAAAACCCCTGCAAAACTCTGCAAGCAGTGCAACAACGTATTTGATGACCTGATGCGATGAGGCGCTTTTGAATCCCGCTAGTCTAATCACAGCTAAATTTGTATAAATTGCCATCAAATAGTAAATTATGCAAAATAATATCGCTAAATTCTAATCAATGTGGTCGCATCCCTTTTCTCAATAAAAGGTGCGTCTTTCTAGTAGACCGATTGATGCAAAACGATAATCCAATCACTATAAAACTGCATGCCCGAAACCGATTGGCACGTTTTAAACGTCTAAAGGTTTTTTTGAAATTGGCGAATCGGAATGAAATATTATAGGGTCTAGTCCGTAGCGTATATTTAACCCGCAAAAACACTAGTAACTCTGGCTTCAGTCATTAGCGAATGGGTGCAACCAAACAGACAAATAGACAGACCGACATACACGCACAAACAACTAGGCATAATGTGCTTTTGCTAATTTATTTTGCATTAAATTTTACTTGTATAAGTTACTTCTTTTTTTAATTTGTGAAAGTAAATCCTACAAAAGACGCTTGAGAACTCTTGTTTAGCATTCATGATAATTAATTTCTATCAAACTTAAGTGGAGATTTTTTTAGCACTATGCAGATCGTCTACCGTCGACGGCGAATAGATGCCATCGAAATAGCTTCTATAATAGAGGATAATTCGAACGCACAGAATGAGATAAATCCAATAATAGATTGAAATGAATCCCATTATGCGAATATCTGGTTATTGCAATCGCTATAAATATTTGAAAGGAAATAAATGTAAAAAAAAAAGAAAACTATTTCCAAAATATAATTAGAATATAGTAAACTAGAGATAGAAAGAATTGAAATGAATATTTTTTTAAAATCCATGAGGAAATGTTTCAATTATTAGACGGCAATAACGTCGAATAAGTTGCCAAGGTATCGAACACTAGCAACAATTGGTTTCTAAGGACACAAAGCAAACGTCATTTCTAGGTGGTACGAGTCATTAAGCATTAAGGTAATACCTGCCTTGACTACCTGTGCCATCAAATAGCCTAGACAGTTTTCTCAGGTATGTTTGATTAGTCGCCTAGGATAGCCCATATCATTAACGTTGGTGCATAGCAACGCGCACATTGCATCTAAACAAAGACACCGATCGCTAATGATATCCTTGTTCTCTGATGCTAATTCACCTTGATGTTTAACGTTGCTTAATTAATAAAAAGGTGTCAAAATATTGTTTAAGGTCGAGAAATATCAACCACCACATTACTTATCTGTTCAGTATCTATTATGACAAATTCTCATTCATTATTTAATTTAAAATTGTCGCAATGCAATAAATTGCGGCTAAGGCGGGTTGGTATCCGTTCGTGTATCTCAAACCCCACACTATGAAACTAACGACATCTAGATTGCACTGTGCTAATATGCACCAAAAAAAAAAAACAAAAGACCATGCAAAAAAGACGATTTCTCCTCCCCCATCCCTTCTCCAAGGCCTAAGCATCTGGAGCCCAGCGGTGAATATATCGGGTAAACGGAGTGCACTTCCGGCACCGTAGTGGTCAGGTCTTCCGATTCGAATGATCGAAGACATATTTGTACGAGGCTGTTATCAGCCTAGGATCCTATTTGTCTTACTCGGGCATAAACGTGAAGAAAAACTACAGAGGGTACAAAGATCGATGTGGTCGGGGAAGAAAACAAACTCCACGAGCAATGGGTAGCATTAATGATTGCCGTGTTCACTCATATAAGCAAAACTAACGACCAATCGTAGGTCATAGTCAATGCACTAACGCCAATAACGACTCCGGAGTCATATTTCGTTTCAAATATTTTTGTGTGCTTAATTCATGCTTATCGGCTCACAAGATAAATCTCAACAATCGGTAAACGGTGAGCAAATCACCAATTCAATTCTAATTAACAATGCAAACAAAATTTTGCAATAGTCTGACTTGTGATAGTCGCTGATCGAAATTTCGTTTGCTCGGTAACCGAGTCCCCTTCTGCTGTTGCACCCTCGATTTGCTGTTCATGAACTTTCAATATAACGAGACTGAACCGCTTAATTCTTTCTTAGACCGACCTCTTTGAGCGTTCACATAAGTCCTTCTTGAGAGATTATTTGCGGGCATGTGCAGATGTCAAGTTGATGTGGTTCTTTTGTTAGGGCGGAAGGTGACCTGAGGTATCGAAAAAACTCCATTGCGAGCAAGAACATTCATATAATCAACTCTCACATGAAGCTCTATGACTTCAGCTTAATGCAATCGTCTGTAGTTTCGGTTTAAATTTCGCAAGTGGCAAATGTAAATGAAAGCAGAAGAGACGCAAATGAAGATGACTAGTTCTTGATTGATGAAAAGAGAGCACCATCTACAGAACGGAAATCAAATGCACCTGCTTTCTGACAGAGAAAAAAACAACAACAAATATTTCACTAATTGAAACACAACCAGTTTTATTGAGTTACAAATACAAAGAAATATCATCCTATACGATCTATCGTTGATGATAGCCTATTCATAGCAAAAACATTTACGCCGAACAGGTTTTATGCGAATAAAAATTGGAAATGCAATGAAACTATAGCACCTTAACATGTGGGATTTTTATTGTATCACCGCATCTCCGGTATCATCGTATTGCCGGTATCACCGTAACCCCGGTATCAACGCACTCGCGATCTTTCATCTTGGGTAAAGAATTGTCTTAAACGACAAGCGACAATGAAAGCGATCCACCCATCTGGTGCAAATTTAAAGCAACAGTTCCGTGGCATGAATAATACTAACATACATATATTCATATAAAGAATAAACAAGTACAACGTTGTAAATTTCAAACAACAATGTAAATGAAAAAGAGGAAATTATAATAAAAATGCATTTTCTCCTAGAAAAAAAAAAAAAATTCAAAAGAAAGACCGAAATTTTATAAACGATACGCTAAAAAAAAAAAAAAAAACAATAAATCCATTCCATTTAAAATCAAAATAATCGAATCATAATATCGTTTAAATAAAGTTTAAAAAAAAAAAGAGAAATATAAATTTGAAAAAACGATTTCTTTTTTTTTCTTTTTGGTGAAAGAGAGAGAAAAATATTTAAATCAATCAAACGGGTATAAAAATGAATTAAAATTTTTGCTTAAATAATTTCAAATATATTTTCATCGAGAGGAAAAATATTTGCATAGCATAAAATACTTTGAAATATGCTATTTCTTCATGAATTCCTCCTCCTTTAGGCTTTTTTTTTGCCCTTTTCAGGACATTCATTTTTACCTCAGTCTTTCCTAAGCGATATACTTCTATGCTTATCATACTTTAATTCCTCCAATATAAAAAATTTCATTTGAATCATATTTTTCAACATTAAACGTTATAGCATATTGCAATATAATTTAATCGCTTCTCTCATATTTCGTTGTCGATGACTCATTGATTCGCATTTGCAATCGCTAAGCGATATTCGTTTCACCGGCACTCGTAAAAAAAAGAAAAACTTGAAATCGAATTTAGCCAGGCAAAAATTAACGGAAATTTAGTCGATCGGTTACCGTCATAGCTCTGATCGTAAGAGTCTAATTTTCTATAGCAATTTCGGAGCTATAGGAGAGGAAATTAAATGCTGCCATACAACATCTGGCACTCTCTTATGTGGGCAATATTGATTAAAGGTGAGGTTGGCTTCACGATCGAAAATTATTCAGGCGGAAAGTCATCAGAAGGAATTTGCGAATTAAGGAGAGACCTCATAGGAGGATACTACCATCTTGTTTAAAAGAAATTTTCTTCATTGTTCTCCATGTTTGCGCATATTCAAAGTGAGCATCAACGATGGTTAGCCAATTTGTTTGATATTAGGTCTTCAAAAATATGCACATATTTATATAGAATCAAATAAAAGCGTAAGTAAATACACAATTTTTTGGAATAATACATCCTCAACTCTTAGCATCCACTAAAGACTTTTAATTGTGAGGAGAATTTTTGAAAAAAAAAAATGAAATTTTTAAAGGAATTTTTTTTTTTTTGCAAACCATAGTAAAATCTACGTAAAATTTATTAAAATCTGAAATATTCTGGTTATTGGCAAGGTCTAAAAAGAAGGAAGGAACCCCTTTCGTTGTCCTTACAATATTCAAAATTATACGCTCAAAAATGGTTTATTATATCGTAAAATTACTACACCTTATAGTATTACCTAGAAAAATCTATAAACCTATAAACCTATAAACATATAAATTAAGGGAGGAATGATCCGTTAAGGGAGGAATCAAACGCGTTATTAACGAAAAGCAAATAGTTAACTGATGGGCACAATAGGTGATAATCGAGCAACAAACAGCCGATACACGCACACACACACATCTCAGCAAATATTGTGTATGATATTATTTTGTCATCGATGTGTCACACCGTGTAAACATTATGCCATACACTATTTACCATACGATCTAATACTCTGTGCACTTTCCCATCCCTCGTTCTAAAGTAAACGAGACACATTGCAGACGATTATAGATTTTTCAGCAAGCAATGGGTGGAAAAATCACATGACAATTGCCGAAAATTAAAGCCAACGATCGTGGAAAATTTGAGCGCATTCAATGGAAATTTCATAAATTTTTTTGTTGAAGTAATTACGACTATTTTGAAAATTTTCACCTCGAATTTTTCTCTTTCAAATTCATTTTCTCTAATTTTTATCGAATATCGAAAGAACGATATTCATCAAAGTTTTTTTTCATCGATTACATATCATTTTTGATTATTATTCTAACAGTCGGATACTTTCAGAAATATGGCGGAAGTTTTTTCTAGTCGTCTAGGTCTCTTTGAGGGTCTATACCCTCTATCGAGTTGCGATCGGATAAATTGCGAAACAACACAGGTATAAACGGCGAACGGTTTATCACAACGAGACGACAAAAAAAAAGTGAAACTAGGATAGCTTCAATGGCAGCCACGATGCGGCATCCCAACCGCACGCCGCCGCCGATTCTTCGCGCATGCTGGCAGCCACACTTAGGCCCATTCGGCTCTAAGATCAGTCTAGAAGCTGCAATGAACGCATGAACACATCAACCTTATACCTTCCCGATTCGACCTCAGGCTAGCCTCAGAATACTTCCTGGACAGTCGTATCATGTGCCTGTGTTCTTGACCTTCTTGAGTTACCTTGCACGGCGCACTATTCTCGCTTGATCCATAGCCGACCGGTTCACCTTACACACACATTTCGTTGCCTTTAAAAAAAATGAAGTTCCCAATATCATTGATGCCCTTTAAATAATAGCCTCATGGAAAAATTTCATGGAAATTCCGTAATTTTTTTTTTTATTGCGCTAGCTTCTGCTATTGCTAGGCGGTATTAAAGCAGAATTTCGATTTGCAAATGCACCATCCATCTAATCACCTCACTTTAATGCATTAACTCGCCACGGTCATTGCCCCATCCAATCCTTCCCCTCCATACTCTCATTAACTACCATATGCCTATTCAACGAACATGCCCAAGGCGCAAATATCATTTGGGGCTGTTGCAGCTGTCTATTTCGTTGCAGGATCACTACCTACATATATAACTAATCAATAAAATAATTTGAAATTTTCACTATTGTTTTATAAGCGGAAACGACGAGGAAACAGCGTGAAAAAATACCACACATAAAATGATAAGTGTAGTGTTTGGCGGCGATTATAAGGAAACGAAATTTACCAACGATTTAATCCCATCTTTAGGTTTATTTAAACACTATGCCAAAGTGCTATGATAAGATCAGTCATAAAGCATCTCGTCCAATAAAACCTTTCTCACCAACGGTAATCAATAATCTTATCAGCTAATCATTGTTCCTCTTACACCTATATTGATATATGCACCTTTCAGGTGTGTACACACCTTAAAAATAATAACGAAATTATTAAAATCGACGAATTATTAAAAATTATAATAAAATATTTCGAGAAAGAGAATGCAATAAATAAAGAAAACAAGAATCTCGAATTAAAATCAACCTTCATTTATATTGAGGAAATTTATGAAAAAAAAAAGAAGAGAAAATAGGGAGGATGGAATTCAATTAACTAAAAATCCTAATAAGCTTATATTAGGTGGCAGAATTAAACACAAATTTAAAAGATCCTTAATCAATAAACAGCCAATTGATTCGGAAAAAGATTTACTGATATTCGATTTAAAATGATTGCGAAGAACAAAGTTCGCAATCAACGATTCAATATTATGTGCTGAAAGAATGTACAATGCGAATAATCAACAATTTTCTTGCCATATTAAATAGCGCCATATGTAATAGTGTGGCAACAAGGAAAAAGGGCAACGTTCATTCTAAAATCCATAAAAATGAGGATGGAGAATTCCTATTTCTTCGCCTATTGGGGAAACATCCGCGACTTTTGATCACATCACGATTAGATGAATCGTTGCAAGATTTTATCGAATTTGCAAATGTGATCACAATCATCCGATCGGGTTTGCTCAAGTTAGGCGTATCGCTTCGAAGATCTGGATTACTAAGAACCACTCCCACCCTCCTCCTCTGTTCCCTCTCCTTCTTCGACTCTCCCACCCCCTCCCCCGTATCGGCGTGACATGCTACATTCCGTTTTATGTGAAAGGTCTAGAGGTTTAAGTGAGAGATCTCGAAAGCAATACCTTTGAATTATTCGGCAAATTTTGTACAAATATTAATACAACAATAAACGGCAATCTGCTCATCAAGAAAAAAATTTTAAAATCCAGCCGGATGTATGTGTATCGGCCGTCGATGGTCGTTACTTACAGTCAAATACTGTGATCGATCACGTAAAATTGCATGCACTATACTGTATGGAAATTTCATAGTGCGAATAATATGTCCCCTTTGTTCGAGCATTGAAATCACCTCCTGAAATTAGTACCTTCGATGGTACCTCTAAACATAACGTTCTATGAAGCAAAAGGTTTCAGACGTCAGTTATATAACAATATTTTTATCGTTTTCAATTTTCCACCTAAGGAAAGGACCCAAACAGCCATCTGTTTACTTTCCAGAAAAATTCACCATCAACTTTCATTTGAATTTAGCTCTAAATACATCATAGACAAGGAAAAACCCATAAATGAAAGTAATTAGAAGGAAACTGTTTGAAAAAAAGATAAGGAAAATCTCATAAAGGAAAGTTATTGGAAACAAATTTTTCAAAAAAAAAGTCATTGGAAGGAAAAGAAGAAAAAAACAAACAAGGAAAAGCCCTTAAAGGAAGGTCATTGAAAGGAAATCATTTAAAAAAGAATTGGGCATGACAGACGAACATAAAGATAATGATGATGATGATGATGATGATACTAGTATGGTAGAGGATAAATGTGAATCAATAAGAATCACGAGGAGGATTTTATGGACAATAAATTGGAATCAAATATAAACATCCTCCTCAATGGGCAAAGAAAATATGCCACAATCGAACGAAAAGAAACATAAAAAATTTTATTTTTGGTCCCTTCAAGATAGATTTGTGGTTCCAAATTTATATTTAAGTTCGCATGCGAAATACGACTTGAAAAATGTTTTCGCATTTGCTAAACGAATAAAAGAGAAGAGTGCTTACTTGAGGGAATCCTTGTTCGTATTCGCTGTATAACGGCGAGAGGTGAGCATGCAAACGTGGCGCATCGACCGCTTCCTTAATCGTCTCATTGAAGATCACGCTTCGTGCAATTGCATACGCTATCGCCGATATTATTTTTGAACCACCTGCAGCACCGATCACCATTCTTACCTGTAATATTATTAAACCAGCATTTTATTATCACCTATATCTCTTTCATTGCTCGAAGGTATTTCTCATTAATTCTTAATTCCTGTAGATATTTCTATAATAAATCGGATAATTTAATACAGCTCTCTATTTCTATGAATTATCGAATTATTCTTTTTTCTATAATGGTTAGTTTTTACGGCTAATAAAATAAAGAATAATTTCCATGCAAAAAAAAAACGAAATGAAATATCTTCTTTAAAAAAACAAAAAATTACAACAAACTACTTTAAAATAACGTTACGAAACTAAACAGTAATAAACGAATCAAAAATGATCACACATTTGTCTATAGCTATAAGCAGAGAATGATTAACTAAAATAAAAACTCTTTGAGGTGCGAAAAAAACCGGATAGTAATCAATTGTTTCACTGTTCTTTTTTTTTCAGTATTCCGCGTGGAAATTGATAAATGAACGAAAAGAATTCCAGAAGGAAAAAAATTCGACAAGCAATAATATACATAGCTCATAGTAGTGCATCCTTTATGAAAAAATCGTCTGTGTTCTCTGTTGGAAATGCTTTCTGCTCACATTCTAAATTGTCGTTTGAGCACATCTGTTTGAAGTTCCCTTGATTCTAGACCTACGGCAAAAAGACTCACTGATCGTCAGCATAGAAAAGGGGAGAGCTAAAATTTGAAGAAAGTACCACAGGAGGAAAAAAGAAAAAATTTATATTTATTAGCTTATTTACATAAAAATGCACAAAAATTTCGTTTCATTAAAAAAAAAGAAGCATTTTGCTTACCTCACCTGTTGATTTATCGAAAATAATCGTCGGAGACATATAACTGAGTGGACGCTTTCGTGGTTGTATTCGATTCTCCTCGGATAAAGCAGATCGATGATTTTCATATACTTCAGGAATTGAGAAATCTTGCATATGATTATTCCAAATAATACCAAGCTTTTCCGATCGACGCATAGATCCAAAACTGAACGATTGAGAAAAAAAATATGAGAGGATATCCTTGCCTGTGGCTAACCAATAAAATAAAAATATGAATGCCATGCAATACTTCATAAAACATCGTTGAAATGCTAACTTGGATAACATTCATGAGAAACTTTCCGGATGTTAATAACGACCGGTAAATGACCGGATATTGAATCAATCACACGTAGAACGAACATAAGTATAGGAGTTAAAGAGGAAACAATCACAAAAGAAATTCAATGCAATGAAACCAACTCGCTATTAATTGAGGACGACAGCGAGATAGCATTCCCATCCGCATCGACTATAGAAATGTGCGATGACCCACCGGTTTCAATCTATAACGCCAAAATTACAATTAATATACAACAGAATGACTTCAGAATCTCCGTCTTACGGCGAAAATCTATATATATATATATATATATATATATATATATATATATATATATATATATATATATATATATATATATATATATATATATATATATAAAATACTCGATGCAATTTCCTCAATATAGAAGCGCATTTCTCATCAAGCTGTTCGGCAGACGTCTTTATAAGTGAAACAGCAAAAAGTAGTATGTAAATATAAAAAATTTCATCGTGACTCACCGTTGTATACCTCTCATCATAGTACGTGCTATTATCAGCTTTCTCGTTGATTTGTTGTAACAGCTGTTCAATATAAAATGGGCTAGTCATATTCACCGCAAGAAGATGCGCTTCTGGCACGAAGCTGACATCGCCTAAAAATTAGCTGTTAATTCCAAAGGAACAAAAAAAACTTAAAAACTCATGGAAAAAAATGTGAAGAATGCTGTAGCAATAGAAAAGACAACTGAGAGGATGTCCCACAATAAGACAAGATTGGACAGATGCGTTGTCAGGCTTGGAGTACACGCAGTATAGGTGCGACGAAAGACAGGAAACTTTTATAATGTTAGCTATTGATGAAAGCAAAATAGGTGATGCTATTTCATATCTTGCATAGAGACACACAGCTGGAAATAATGAGGCGTTATAACGAAAACTGCTTACCAAATGAGGCTCTCTGAGCAAAGGCGAGTTTTTCGGCTTCAAGAAAATAGTGATAAAATTCGTCATTTGTGCGCAATAAGCTCGGATCCGCACTCGAATTGTACAATTCTGTAAGCAATAAAGTTGACTGTATCTCGCAAGATTTCAGGTTAACCTAACTTCTTGTTCTAGTTACTCATTGCTTGCATTATCTTATATTCGCCATGGTTATGGAGAGATTTTTTATCGGCTTCGAAAAGAAATCGACTTGATTGCCGCATCAAAATGCACACAGCAGGAACTTGCCGACTGTTAAGCTAATCTGTTTCCGTCATCTCGCACCTGCAAAGTGCTAGCAATAAGTTGTGATCGACTTAGGCCTCAGGTCAGAACCCGACAAAAAAACAACAGGAAAGGGGGAGAGAAATTTTTTTCCAATGGGCTCCTCGACTTCTCTGGCAGCCGATGTCGCAACCAAGATCTGATACTACGATGGTATAACATCAATTACATGTCTATTATTTATCAATGGATTGAACTGGTGACCCCTAGACCCCGCAGAATCCCAAGGGGTGGGACTTGCACCCCATTCGCCAATCTCGATAGTTATATCTTTCGATCGAGAGATTCCAACCATTTCTCATCCTTCCGATGGTCCCTAAGTTGTGTTATCGAGCCTCAGGAATGGCATTCCATTATTCAAGAGTACATACTTCGATGTCATTGCCACAGAGCTCTAATATGTTGGCCATCCAAACGCAGTATCAAATAGAAAAAAAAAAAAAAAAACAAGAAGACTATCATTGACGAGAAGAGAGACAGATGCAAAAGTGGTGGGGTAAAGACGATGACCTGGGCTAATACACCTATCTGTTACGGTACTGTGCGGAATATCAGATCAGGATTATTTCACTAAAAAGATTTCAATTTATATTGAATGACATTGAAAATTAATTCTTTCTTTGCGAGATGATAATATAGTAGCTCAAAAAATTTTTGCAAATAGATCATTGAAGTGCTATTAAATGCAAATACACTCATTAAGCAGTAATGAATCCTCACAGTATGTATGACTTGTTGAGAAATTTGAATCATACAAATACTACTGAAGTGCAGTTTAAGAAATATGAGTAAAAAATACAACGAATAATTATAGATCATAATGATACGAGAAAAAGAAATTCAGAGGAAAATTTAAAGCGAAAAATGTGAAATTTTTGATGCATTTGAAAAAAATTTTCAACAACAAACAGCTTCAAGAAAAAAAAATGTTTTCAAGTTAGAAATCAAGAACAAATATGCAATGCATAATAATTTTTCTCGATTACATCATTGCCTCATTAGAAAAAACCTCAATTCCACAATAGACATCTCAATTTACATAGAATGCAATTTGTATATTTGTGGTAAATTATCACCTAACTAAATATAAACGATAGTCATAGCTATTATAGTCTTTCTAGAAATTTTGTAGAATAGAAATTTCTTCTCTTAAGATAATATCAAAACGGCACACATTAGTACCGCTCCAATGGAGAAACTGATCTAGAAATGCTTTAAACATTGCTGCACGTAAACAATCCCAAACTGCCGGCATTACCTGCAGGTAAATCAAATTAATATCGCAGGTGCAATCGTTGAAAACAACCACCCATAGTAATTTCTGTTGGATCTTTTAGATAAGTTCTTTAGCTTAAACGAACTTGTGATGAGAGCGACGATGAGTTGAGTGGCGGCGAAGGAGGACGGTGGAGCAGGCCCACATAATGCTAAGCTATCCCAAAAATGTTCATTGATCAATGGGGATTCGTCAATCGATGCCTCGTAAGCAGCCAAATCGACCTTCGTCAAAAATCCACCTGAAATGAAGACCATAAAAAAGCAACGTAAACATCAACATTCATAAGTTGGGAGTTGATAACAGCTGCCAGTTTATCATTCTAACTAAACCCCCTTTTCAGTCATATTTGTCTTCAGCTACCTTTACTCTTTCTCTCTTCCTCTCACTGAAATTCTAAAAGAAAATCAAACATTTCCTCAATAAGATTTCCGAAAAATTTTTACGAACTTTGCAAACTTAATAGTTTTTTATGCAAAACAATTTTTTAATGCAAAAATAATTGAATAATACATGATGGTAAATTATTAGGTTCAATCGGTCGACCTTTTAATGACGATAAAGCGATCTGCTTCAAAAAATCAATGATACTCCTTTCTCAATGCCACTGGTATGAAATCTCGAGTATATTTTATTATTGTCAGTCTTCTGTTATCAACTTATCAGACAATATATTATCACTTTTTTATCACTATCTCTCATGTTATCAATTTTTAGTTGATATAAGCATATTAGTGGAACAAAATTGAATTATGGAAGAAATAAAAAATTGAAAAATAGTTTCAAAACATTATCAACAACAATATATCAAACACTATACTTTATCAAATATTTCTTAAAAGAACAATTTTGCAAACGTAAAACGATGAACATATCTGTTTAAATAAGCATAGAGCGTATATAATCTCTATTCAAACTCAAATAAACGCTTGATAGAGAAAATTTATCTTGATTTCAGTTCTCCCCATATCAGTTATAATCCGGTGAAAAAAAAAGACGGAAATTTCCGAACGCTGAGAGAATTCACATCAAACTGCGATGGAAATCCGCCCTATATAAGCGTTCGTAACTAGTTGGTAAATTCAATTCATGGGCCATAAAATCTAAATTTTCATCGAATTTGAAAAATAAATAATATTTTTTCTAGAGTAAATCTAGAAAAATTAAAATTTCATCTCGATCCAGTGGGGTTTTTGATCAATAAACTATATTTCTGATCAATCAATAAACTATATTTCATGATTATTGCGTTTATGTTCTTTATTGAGGAGCAATTATCAAAGACGACATCGTTTAACTGGAAATATTGACGCATTCAAAATTAAAATTTCATTTCGATCCAATGGGGTTTCTGATCAATCAATAAACTATATTTCATGATTATTGCGTTTATGTTCTTTATTGAGGAGCAATTATCAAAGACGACATCGTTTAACTGGAAATATTGGCGCTATTTTGGTAAAATTTCAACAAAAATACCCCTTCCGATCTTTTCCAATACCACTCCCTCTATCACAGAATTTAAAATGCCTTCCTTCCCATGCCTTATTTACCTAAAAACGCCTTATCTACCTTTGCTAAGTGTTGCTATAATATTTTAGAAGAAAGTACCCTGGAAGATTTTATTCAATACTACATCGCTTACGTAATTCTACATGAAGTAAAATTAAATTAGTTAATTCTTACGTAATTCTTAAATTTGAAGTACGTTTAAAATGAATTAAATTAAATTAAATTAAATTTATAAATAGAAGTTTAACACATTTACCATGTTCGAACATTTCATCATTCACTTCACGTGCAATATCACCACGATAGAACAACTTGACCGGATCGGAACTGATAGCTAAACGCCGTAACGTCTGCGCTAATTCCATATTCCGCAATAAATCTCCCTCTTTATAGAGATCGTTTGTTAATGGATTCATAAAAGCATGCCTCAAATATAAATGATTTCATTTTAATCTATGAAAAATATTTTTCATTACTATGATATTTCAATAGAAATATAAAGAAAAAAAATTTTTTTTTAAATGGAAAAATGAGATCAGAAAATATAATGAAAAAAAAAAGATGACTTTAATTTTAAGAGAAAAATTTTGATTATTTGAAATATTCATGAAAATCAGATGTTCTTTTCATTCAGAACCATTTATTTTTTTTCTCAGAAATATCATTAAAATTTCTCTTAGGTTAATTTTAGAAAATTTAAAACTAAGATGTGTAACATCAATACAAAGAAAAATAGCGAGGACAATATTGGCATTTGCTTTATGCATAGCTGAAAGTCCAAAGTGGCGACTAGCTGAGAGGCCGAAATAAAAGCACGATGGCGGTGCAATTGAATTTAATCAATATGATTTGTACAACAATGCATTTATTTTCACTACTATTTACTTTTATTCAGTTATTTATTTTGCTAACAACAATAGATATTCATCTTTGAATGCTCGAAATGGTCAAATCAAACGGACTTTTCACTGAACTTACTCATTACATTTTCAAAGCCCGATTACCTATTCTGTTTTATAGCACTATCCGTTTGGATATCTCTATCCCGGATGAAAATCACCGATCACCAATATCACAATTAACGCTGCACCCACTGAAGATCATTTACTCAAACTACTGATTGGTCTTACAAATCTCATTAAAAAAATTCCTATTAAAATAATTTCGAATCAATGATGAAAAAAAATCTGAAAACACATTTTCGAAAAAAAAGAAATTCAGAAAGGAAACTCACATCATAGTCGGTTCATCAAGAATTGATTCCCGTTTATATTGCAATAGTTGCTCCATAAATGCCGATATTGGATAACCTGAGTTGAGTAAATTCACTGTCGGCATTAAGAGATCTTGCCAAGCAATTCGACCACTACCAAAACGTTTAAATATTGTCCATAAGCCATGTAGTTCACCTGGTGTCGCTATTGCTTTATAGCCTTAAATATTTCCTAATTAATGCTAAGAAAAGATTTTCTTCTATCCTCAAAATTTTTCATTCGATTCGACAAAGTTTCCTTGAGACAATCAATGAATCATAAGTCAGGTAAATTAACTAGATAGACCTGGCAGCGAACAGGTAACGAGTGAGATAACGAACAAAAAAAGGTAACGACTAAGACCTATTTGAAGGAAATTAACTCCCCTTATATTTTCCAGTATTGTTCTCCAACAATTTCATCATAATCTTTGAAAATCTTCGAATTCAAAAAAAAAAATTAGAAAAAAATCTTCAAATAATCACAAATTAAATTAAACACTATCTTCAGGTATAAATTTCGTAAACGTTCAATAAAAAAATGAACAATGAATGTCGAACCGGAAGAAATGCTTCTATTTGGAGAATTCGTACGTTTTTGGTTAAAATAAAATCATCCATACAGTAAAAAAAAAAAAAATTCGTTGAGTTGAAATGCGCCAAAATGTGCGATAAGTTAAGGTCAAATATGAAAAAACTTTAAAAAAAACACAAAATAAATATAAAATAAATAAACAAAAAAGAAAATCATCTATAGATGAGCACGATAGAGAGTTTCCTGAATTTCCTGGATGATAACTAAATTTAAATCTCATTTCTTCACCACTTTTAAGAACAAAAAAAAAAAAACAACAAATGCTTAAGAGATGATAAATTATTCAACTTAAGTGATAGCAGCTGATAAGGCTCATTAAGTTTTTTTTTTCGCATAAAACATAAATATTGTCACAAGAAAATAAGAAAAAAGGCAATTAATGTGAAACGTTTCGAAATTCAATTCATGAAATTTTTTAAATTTTAATAAATTTTTTCGCATTTATTGATTTTTTTAAAAAATTTTCAGTTTTATTTCACTGGAAAATGTTTTACGGGAAAAAAAATTCATCACCGCTTAAAAAGTTTTCCACTCGGATTCTATTAGCTGAACTCCGAAAGAAAGACAACTCTTACATTAATAACTGCCCTAATTTTGGTGGAGTAATGTGCATAATTTGCATATTGCATCGAAAGGAAATCCGATCTCAAGCCATAATCCAGAAACTCAAGATCCGTTAGCGCGAATGTGTCAACGCATGAGCTTGAAGCTTAAGAATGAGATATCATAGTATGAGGTCGCGAGCTCCCAACCAACATCAATATAATTTAATTATATGCAACATCAATATAATTTAATTATATGCTTATATGTATGTTTTGATTAAATTTTGCTAATTTCTGTGCACAAACCGACTACCGCATCACTGGGATTGGCGTTGTACCAGCTCGGGTTTGCCATATTAGGTGCCGTCTCACGCGCATTCATCGTTATACATCTTTTCTCTTTCCTGAAATTTTTTTTTAAATTAGTGCAGCATCGGAGAAATATTTCCTTTTTCCTCGAATATACGTCGTATTATTCTCTTAAATTTTAACGAATCATTATTTCAATTAAGAAAATATTTGTCGTTCATAAATTTCGAAAAAAAAAATTTTTTTTATACTGGAGAACTTTTAAAAGGTTTTTTTTTAAAAAAAATTAAAAATATTATATTTCTTAATTTTTCGGATTTAATCCTTTATTCAGCAATATTTCCGTAATCAAAAAAAAGCGCATTTTTGAAATATTCACTTAAGAATATAATTATTTTAAAGTTATTATATAAATCAAAAATTGAATGCAAATGAATGAAATTTACATAAAATTAAATAGAAAATTACAGATGTTTTGCTTTAAAAAGATTGGTCATTGTTTCGGTCATTGGTCAGTTCATCGATATTATCAATCGTCAATGCAGAAAAATATCACTGATAACTTCTCAGTTCACTCATTATTCAAATACTAATTAGATTTCTCTAAAAAAACATCACATTCGATCGGATATTCCACCGTAGTATTTCGTTATAAACCCATATTTCCTATTAAGTGGACATTAACGATGAAATTATTAAACCTCCTGATTTCAATAAATCTATTTTTCAAATATTTCATATCAGTATTGCCGATGAATAGTTATAAATACCCAACATTGAACAGGTATTTACTTAGGTCTTCTGCGCTCTATTCTAATGGAAAGTCACTGAATCCGATCGTTTGTAATGGGGATAACTTTCCACGATAATAGACTATTTTAATCCAATGCAATCACCACGTCGACCTTGTATTTGCCGAAGAGTTCTTATATACTTAAACTAAGATAGGAAAGTGTAAAGTTGAATATGAAAAGCACCATGGATAACACAATGGATCATTAGGAATAAGTGATTGAATGAAAACGGCGCTTATGTACGAATTCTTTATCGGGTAAATGTAAAAGTTTAATCAATGGCCCTCTTTAGGTTCATAAAGTGGATCAATCATCGAGGGATAACTTCATTTGCATATGGTAATGGAGAGTGAGGTGAGAGGATGTGGTCGGTCGAGGTGAGGAAGGAAAGGACAGAGAGAGAAAACAAATGGCAGCATGCGGTGATCAGAAAATCGTTTTTACACACCATGAAAGAAGGTGCTAACCGTTTATAAAATGTCATCATGAATCCACCACCAAGTCCACTGCTGTGAGGGATTGAGTGCACCGATGCATATCGAAGCGGCAACAGCTGCATCAGCGGCATTTCCCCCGCGCAACAAAACATTCCTTCAATTAGCTTCTTTTATTCAAATAATTTCAGGAATCCACCACTGCATTCTATCTCTTCAAAAAAACAAAATATTACGAGTACCATTTACAATAGAAATATTAGGCCTTATAGCAATATTAAATTATAAAATCAATAATAAAGTGCTGAAGCGGTTAAAATTTGAAATGAATTTCGTAACGCCTCAATGTAGCCCATAGGAAGTTTCATAAAAAGGTCTAATCATCGTCCCTTTCCCCTCCTCTCTTTTCTTTGTTGTAGAAAAAAAGATTTTGAGAAAACAAGAGAAAAGAGTGTGAACGTTGATCTTTGGCCAGAAGTGAATAGTGAAAAAAAAACACTTACATAGACCAAAAAAAAAAAGAATAAATACGCACAATTAATATATTCTTTAAAAAATTTCCACAAAAGGAATTTTGCTTTCATTATGGAAGCGAAGTTTTTCAACGCAAAATTTTCGAGAGAGAGCGAAAAAAAATCAAAATTACATTCACTTCAATGAAAATTCGATCAACTTTGAAATCAATAAAATCAAACTTTTATGTAAGATTTCGAGTGGTAAAAGAAATGCATATTTCCGGATGAATTTATCTTCACGACAAAAAAGTAATACCATAAAAGATAAAAGAAATTTCCAATGAGTAATAACAAGCAAAATAGGAGGAAAAAAAAGTAAGTTTTATTAGCTAAAAAAAAAATTTTTTTTTCAGCCTCTCATTCTAGACCATATGATAGTGACTTTTATCAGTGGAACTATCGTTAATATATTCAACTTATTTGCATATAATAGTCGATCTTCGTTGCCTCTCTCATACAAATATGCATGTGAAAAAAAAAACATCATTTTTCTTCGGAAATTTTTTCGAATTTTCCTTAGAAATTCATCTCTTCAAGCGTACAAAAAATTTACGAGGAATTTATCTAGCACTTTATAGATCATCACGCATATGTCACATGCTAATACATCCATGAATAAGTTTTTATCTCGTCGAATATTTATAGTTGACTAATGATCACTACTCATAAATGTCGAATATAAACAGCCTTTCAATATCAGTTATGAGTATATACTCAAAAAAAAATTAATGAAATACAAATAATTTGAAAATTACGAACAACATATATGGATCCTATGATAGTCAATAAAATATCAAACAACGTAAAGCGCTACACTATTCTTAAAGAAAATTCCCATAACAAGAAAGACTACTAAAATAAACGTAACTATGAATAATCCTATTAGTTTTTGATATACTTTTTAAAATCCGATTTTTATCGATTTACACGATTTATCTATCGATCGATAAATCGATATCGATAAATAAGCGAGTTTATCGATTCGTAAGAGGAAATCGCCCAAAAATAGCTTTTAAGTTATTATAAACAATGAATTACAGTAATAAAAAAATTGAAGGTTGCTGTCGTATATGCTGATCATTCCAACATTTAAAAAAAAATTTACCTGCCAATTTCGCTGCAAATAGCATTATCGCACATTACGACGGCATTTTTGAAGCGTAAAAGAGCACTCGTTGGATTTGGTGTTGGCCATCTCGGTTCCACGTGGACAGCGGTTACATTTCCTTGTCTCTCAGATTCGTTGTTACGGTTATCGTGAGGAATTGAGCCTGGACAGGAACCCTGAAGCTTGAGGAAAAAACAATGCAAATATTTCCGTTGTGAAATTAATATGGAAATATGCAAATAAAAATCAGTTTACAAATTTCTTTAATAAGCACGTTAGTTGGGTAATAATTTTTCGGCATTCAAGGTGCAAATATACTAGAAATTTTGATTTCAACTTTCAATGATGCAAAATTTCAGTACGGGAAGAGAGGAGGGAAATTCAAATCTTGGAAAAAACGAGTATCTAAGGATTTTACGGAGGTATCACTCAATCTGTGGAAGTGGAACTTAAAGAACTCGCTTTTCTACAGGGAGAATAAATTAAATATAGGTTCATATCAGGGTGGGGGTGGGGGGGGGGGTAATGTTAGGGAGTTTACGGTAGTTGCATATTTCTATTAGTCAATCGCTCAAGATTATTTATTTATATCTTTATCATTCAAAACCTAATTATTATAATTTATGCTATCGATTGGTAGAGAATCTAAATGCGATCAAAATCTCAGCATCGATGACATATTATCGATATTGGTGAAATTCCAAAAAATTCACTATTTTTTAGATGCATGTATGAGAAAGTATTTTTCAACATAAATAATAATAGCTTTATATATAAAAATTTTCTAGTGGGATAGCTCAAATATATAATGATAAACTTATCATTGATAAGATATTCAACTATAAAATTATTTATACCGCAAAAGATAAGACTACCATGATTATAAAATAATATGCTGGAGAATATTTTGAAAACAATACGCAAAAAACACAAATTGGTGCTTTTTTTTTTAAATTTATAGACGACAAATTAGAAATGTCGCAAAGAAAAAATCGAGATATCTCTCACATATTCATTATTTGAGCTTTATTTATAAATGATGGATGGAACAGCAACTTTATCAACCAATCATCACCTCTCACAATAAATCGGCACTGGAGCCTAAGAAAAATGAGAAGAAATCCCTCTCAATAGCAAAAAAAAAAAAAACGCTAAAGAAATTTGAATTCAATTGCGAGATTTTTTTTTTTTTTTTGCAGCAAAACTATCATTGAGAAATATAGAATAATATCGTCGAGATTTAAAAATTTCAAAAAATTTTTCTCAATTTGTATTTCGCCAATCAACAAAAAAAAACTCCTCAATAATAGTACTCTTTAAAATTTTCTTCATTTCTTATTCAACGAAAAATTTCGAACTAAAAAATTAAAATATTTTTAGGGGAAGAGAAACGAGCGGGAAAAAAAAAGAATGAAGCAAACAACTCATTAGAATAAACAAATGCAAAAGCCGTGCCAAAGCATAACAGCTGTCATGAAATATGTTCTTGTTTTCCGTTCATTTTACCAATCAATTTTATGGATCAACAAATCGCATATGTTTTATATTTTTTTTAATGCAAACATTTTCCCTTTTAATTAATTTAATTATATATTTTAATTTAATTATATCAATAATTTTAATTATATAATTTTAATTAATTTAATGATATATTTTTATATTTGAATTATAATTATAGTATATTTTTATAATTGAATTTTTGCAAATTTTATTTATTTTATTTAATGAATTTGCAAATTTATTCAATTATAATCGCATATATTAAATAATACAAATAACTAATCACAATCATATTTTAATTAATTAATCTGATCGCTTATATAAATTCATATAAGAATCCGTCTCTTTTCGATGCAACTGAAAAAAGGATCGATGAAAAACCGATCGATTTTGAATGAAAAATCATTTAGTGTAAATGAAAAAACGAACGATTCAAGTAAAAAAGCGATCGGTTAACAATGCGCACAATACTATCAATTTTCAATTGTGCATAATTTCTTTCGAAGCAAATGAATCAAAGTGGAATAAAACATTGGAGAGCCGGCTATGATACCTATTACATTATAAAATAACCCTCATTCATATTTCATTTCACACGATTTGAAACAACTGAACAAATCGACATTCATAAATATATACAAGCATAAGTTACCTCAATATACCTTGCTGCCTGGACGCACCTAGCAAAAATTAGCAAAAAATGATGAAGTGAATTCATTATCTACAGGTAAGACAGGTAATTCTAATTCCAATAGATCATCATTTCAATAAACGATAAGGAGTTTCAATAACCGTGTTTGGATGGTGCATTGTTAACGCGAATAAAGCGACGATAAGTACAAATGAAAGGATGCCGAATGCCGCTGTCAACCATGGAAGACCTCTGAAATATTTTCTAATATACCTTTTTCTACCTTTTTATTGAACTAAATTAAATTTGCTTGAACGTAATAAATGAGTTGTTTTGTTGACTCAAACGAAGATTAAAAAAATGAAATTATAGATGTATGTTTCGAAAAAAATTCATGAAAATTTACTCATATATGCAAAAAAATAATATTAAATAAAAATTTTCTTTCTTTTTGAAATTTATGTAAAACGAAAAATTTCAAATTTAACTCAATAATTAATGAGCATATAAACATCAACAAGATATATTTTTAAAAACCAGGTAGATTAGGGAAATAAAATTAGCCTTTTTTGGTAGACTTTTAATTCATCACCAATTTCAGTCGTTATTTGCTTTCTTGTTTTGTTCTATTCCACGTTCTTCGTTATCGTACGGTCAAATATATCCCATGAAACGTTAAAAAAAGATCCACTGTACGATAGGTGCTATACGATGGATCATCTAACGACATCGGAATCAGAGGAGAGTGGGAGGGGGGGGGGGGGAGAGAAGAAGAAGGAAGGAATGAGGTGGTCATTATACTCCTCAGAACTGTAAAAGAAGAGAAAAGAGGATTCACCGACAACGACTTCATACCTTCTCTAATGACCCTGTACCTTCTCCTCTCCCACCCGGCTGTCACGAAGACAAGCCGCAGATTAGAATGCGGAAAAAAACTCACCTCCTTCTCATATACATTATTGACAGTGGAGTGGAAACATTATCGTCTGCATCCAAGAACAATGTTGGCATGTCTAAACAGACAGTTTTTCATAGCAAAAAAAATTTCATCATCGAAGAACAATGAAAATATGAAATTATAAGAGGGTAAAGCAACGGCTGATGAAATATTGAGCGATTAAAAGGGTAACGATGACCATCAGCGCCGACGGGTCAGAGAATAGTGACCACCAATTACCATAATTGTCATAACAAAACGATCCGATTGCTCGAAAATTAACAGACCGGAAAAGCCTTTTTTTATCAGCGTTGAAGTTTTGCCAACGAAATTCACCACTACCCACACTTTGAATAGTAATTGGTTGACAAAAATATAGAAATAGACAACGTTGTCTACTTAATACAGAAGATTTACATACAACAAACAGAAAATGATAGCCTAAATCTGTAAATTCCATCAAAGAAAAAACATTCGTATCCATATCCATAGGCCATTCCCATCCATACCTATAGGCCATTCTCATAGATACCTATAGGTCATTCCCATCCATACCCATAGGCCAAATATCCAAGGAAAAGTGAAGTTCATAGAAAAAGGCGGATCTAATTTTTCGTAATATAGCGCAACAATGAAGAAAAAAAAGAAACTTTGTTTGCAATGCTGGAAACGTGAGAGTTAAAGCATTTTTACGCTTTAAACTGCAATAAAACGTAACGAGTGCACAACGAACGCAATAATAGCGTAACGACTGGAAGCAACAAATGTTCAAACTAGACAACAAGAAGTGATGAGTAATGCTTTAAGAGCAGCATATCGCTCACAAAAACAAAAGAACTCTTTCGGAGCAAAAAATATCACCAATCAATTAAAATTAGAAATTAGGAGTCGACTCCGAATATGGTTTAAATATGCTTCTAATAAATATTAGAAAATCTGTAATTCATTTTTGTGGATTTTATAGCGATAAATAGGCTTATTTATGCCCTTTAATCGGTTTCAACTTCCGTTTTTATCATGTTTGGATCTTTGTTTTGCATTAAAATGCCCAAACAAACTAAATGATTTTTTGAACGTAAAAGTACCACAATTGCAAGAATATCTCAGTGAAACGGTCCTCAGCACTAAATCATATCTATCTACGTGGTAGATCATATCTGTCTCCATAATATAGCAGGTATCCATAATATAACATAGCTATTTGAATTCCTTCTCCCTTCTTTTTCTGCATGGCAATAACCTTGTCGTTAGCATAGAGGGAATGAGAGTGAGAGAGAGAGAGAAGAGAGAGAGAGAGAGAGAGAGAAAAATTACGAGATCAGATAATAGTGGAAAGTGTAAAAACTCTTATTGTCGCCATCAGTACAACCTTTTGGAAGGGGGAAATGGGAACGTGGAGGGATATAACCGCACATATAGGTATAATCGTGACCTACTTCACATGAATTCTTTATCAAAAAATTTAAATATAAAGTTTAAATTTAAATATGAAGTAATTTTGTATATTTTTATGCAATCTCTACTAAATTCTTTCATCATTACTCATCTCGATATTGAATACTTTCAATTGAATTATTAAAATTCGCCAATCAATGCAAAAAAAAAACTAAGTACCATTCCAATTCGATAAACGATTAGACGGTCAAATTTTGAACGACGAAAACAGTAATATATCACATTTCAAACGTATTCTTAAAAGTTTTCGAGAGGAAGACGATCTTTATAGGGGAGGAGTTTTTCGTTCCCTAAATGTTGAGAGATGAGCTTATTCGTTTGAGAACGAAAGTTTCATCTGAAGTAATGAGGTATACTCGAATAATCTCCAATAATTTACACAAATATTTATTAAAAATAAAGCATTACCTCGTTTTCGGATAGCGTTATCATCCTGATTTGACTCGACGGTTTGCGCCAATAGACGCCCATCTTCCGGACTTACAAAATGATGCATATAGTAATTTGTTGTATCATTCAAATAACAACCTAAAACGAAAAAAAAAAATCTCAAGCATTCCCCCTTAAAATCTATTATACGAAAACGTTGATGGAATGTATCATTTGTAGATGAGTACTGAAAATGCGCGAATACTTCGAAATTTGATTTAGAGCTTAGCGTCGCTGTGCATCTGCGTTGGCTCATAATTGCATAGCATAAGAAACATTGATACAAAAAGGTAATACAGGTGTAATGCATTTCAAAATGAAACACACAAGTTGCGATACTCATACCGAGTATATTGACGCCTATGCGTATAATCTAATTTCGTTAAAATCAGACATCAGCCACATAAAAATGTCGCATAGGTGACAGTAAGTTAATATCAGTAAAATCTTGCGATATATACCGGAAAATTCGCGCTTTCTAAATACAGCGTTAAGTACGAGGAGTATTTGACTTTTCCGCGATAATGAACACTTTATGATTGAATGGTCATGAAGATATGGAAAATTAGGTTCACTAAATCATTGAATAAGACCGGAAAATGAAAAAAGAATTTGCATATTCAAATTGGACGGCATATTTAATTAAGGAGAATTTGAAGCTTTATACAAATATGCTCATTACTCAGAATCATATATCAGCACATATTTGAGCTTTTAAATAATATGCTATAATTTTAGATTTATGCGCATTCTAAGTGCACAATCATAGGAAACGGATCGGAAATATCTATATGCCGTCCAATTTGAATATGTAAATTCGATGGCAAGACGAATAAGATGAGGCAATAAAAGTTTCGAATGTTTCGTTTTTGCAATATGATCGGGAAAAAAAACTAAAAATTTTAATGGATTTTCTCAAATAATTATTTTTCATTGAAACGATATATAAGAAATATTTCTTAACCAATAAAATATTTTATTCAAAGAAGATCTTCTTCTTGCATCATGAATATTTCCACGAATTTGAAGTTTCATCCATTTTATTCTTTAAAATGCAAAAAAAAATCATCGTTTTTTTTTCAGGAAATCTGAGATATACTGATAAGATATGATAAAAACAACAGGTAAATGATATTCTGTAATCCTGCTTCCTTTTCCTCTAACTTGTTGAAAAACTTCTCGTATATTGAATAATGAATTCAAAATCATAGATCTTCTCAGTATAATAAAGCTGAAAATGGCATTAAATTTGCATCATTGAAATACTTCGTTTTCTTTGAAAATACATAACCTTCTCTGCCATAAACCACCTGGAATCTTCGGATCGAATAACTGCAAAAATTCAGCTTTAATCCAGAATTTCCACCGTTTAAACGAAAAAAAAAGAAACCGAACTGAATAAAACGATTTTGAGACTATAGCTTATGAAGAAAAAAGCGCATCAGCTTGAAAGGATTTGTCATCAAAACTTTTTTGAACTGAGATGATCGCATGCCAATAGGAAACAAATCAATGGCATATTTGGGGGTGGAAAAGGAGGAGGGAGGTGGCCAACAATCCTAAGGGAGCAAATTACTAAAAAGCGTAGAATGTGACACTTTTACACGTTTTCAGTGAAAAAAAAAACAAATTTTTTTGCAAGCATCCAAATTATAGTATTTCTTTCGCTGAGGCCAAAATTCACTTCAATGGGCCAATGAAAAAGCAATTTATGCAAACGTCTTTCGATCATCCGAGAAAATACGATCCTCCAACAAGAAATTCCTTGTTCACGGAAGGCGCTGTAATGTCAATCAAAAAAGGCTTTCATTGTGAAAAAAATTCAACTGTGAAGATATAATTGCAAAACTACACCAAATTCTTCAGTAAATCACCTGCGGTCAACTAGTGGGCTCCTAATACTCGTTGATGATTGCAAATGGAGGGGGGGGGGTGTCAAAGAAAAATAAAAAGTGAAGATGACAAAGGCATAGTTTTTATGTCGCAAGAAACAATCATAAGAACTTCAGCAACAACCGATGAACAATTAGAGAATCAATATTGCAAAAAAAAAAGAAAATAAAGTTGTATTTTTTGAAATGTGCACAGCATATTTTGAGCCTATATAGAGGATTCTATGAAAAGAAAGAAAAGACAAGTAAAATCCCAATAATCATATTTTATAGCAATATCCTTGACGAGGATATCTTTGAAGTGGTTAGCGAAAACCTCATCGAATTATGCCATAACCCTCAAATTTAAACGGGATCAATATCTTTTATTCATTGATTCTGTTGAATGTCTTCAATATTTTATACGCAAGAAAGATCTGAGTAATCAACAAATATGACTCGTTTATTGATTCCTCCATTCATCTCTTCATATATGTCTAGCAATCAAATGAGACAACGATTATATAAAATATGCATAATTCAATCGCATATTAATTAAAAATGATCAAAAAAAAACAATACACTTTTTCAACAACAATGACAACAATCCTCATAGAAGTGCATCGTTTATTAAAGATTCTTTTACAAATCTCTCCTTAAAAGGGACGTATAGACAGAAATTATTTTCCATCAAATCCTCATAAAGAAGAAATGCAAATCTATCAAATGAAAATTGTGTGCCTACCTAAAGAGAGGATTTGCTGACCCTACTGACAGCTGTTGACAGCCGGCCTATTGACAGCCGGTTAATTTCAGTAAACTTCTACGTTGTCATGTCTAGTACATCATCAACACCTGTAATATTTTGATGGATATCGACATTGTTTGTCTAGTAGGCTTTAAGATAACCGAACAAAATGGTGAAGAGTGTAACAGTAAAGAAGAGCATTTCACACTGTGCGGTTCGATGTGAAAGAACTTGTTCTGCACACCTCTTAAGAACGTCGACAGAATTGGGTGGTAATTCGTTGCAATCAGCCACATTTTCGCTATGCACTCCCACATCCATCTGCCAAATGTAAACCTTCAATATTATTTCCTTTATTAATTATTCATTAAAAAAATATTTATTTCAAAAAAAGAGCTATAATTACAATAAAATAAAAAACGAATAAAAAAAACATGCATTTGCAATCGTTTGAATTTCCACAAGAAAACATTTGCCAGTGAGATTCGACAGTCGATATTATTCAATCATATAGAATCGTGCAACAATAAATGCCACATTCTCACAAGGTAACACGTTACTTTTTATCGCACAGCTATAATTATGAAAGAAATAACACTATATTTTAGAATCTCATCAAAATTTCTTATCAAATGATATGAGAGAATCTTTGCGGTATTTCTTAGCCAATTACTTTAGCAACATAGTGATTTCTGTTTTGATCAATTGATCATTTAAAGGTATAATACTTTTGAATTCCACTTCATCGAGCAATAATGATCTGGAAATGAATTGTAAGGATGAGTTTTTTAATGAAATTCTAACGAAAGACACTCTCTCTAAGCATATTTCGGATCGTCGCTTTCCAACTGTAATTACCTGAATGCTATCTATCGTTGTCTTCTTTTTTGCTGATTTTAAAAATAAGCGAACTTGAAACCTTTCAGCGTTTCTCAAAATATGCGTATTTGAATGTTGTGCTCTTGTTTATTGCTTTTCTACCTTCCATTTTTATGCAACCCTGGTCTTCGATGTCTTCAATATGCTTTAATCGTATAGATCAATTAACGTTATATGCAAATGTTGAGAGGACCCTTCAAAGAATTCAACGACGCAATATATATTTAGCTATTTGTTGGCAATACCCTACAGTTGGTGTTAATTATTCATATGTTATTCATGAATGTGTCGGACGCTAGGCTTTTGTCTGTACCACTAAGAGTGCCGCCGCTCTTTTTTCATTAATGCTGACTCTGTGATGTTTTGATTAGGACGGTAAACCTTTCTTGACCAATAAACAAATTTTGCTTTCTTGATAATTATTTCAATATATATAATTTTGCACTTATTTAAATATTTTAATTTTTTTTTAGATTATTCAAATTTTTAGTGGACATTTATTGAAGAATGGTCATTGAAGTGGTCAAGAAGAAAAAAAAAATTCAGACGTGAAAAAAAGAACGTGAAAAACTTGAAATATATCGAAATTTACATATTTCTATTTAGTTGCTTATATCAGTCATATTGCTAAATGCTGCCGTTCATATCGTATTCATGCATTTCAATGCAAATTTTAGCTGTAGTATCTTGTCTTCACGTATGTGGATGTATGAGCCCGTCTATCTGATAGCTTCAGATCGTGATCACTAATATTGCAGTTTTGAAATTTGATGATTACATATGAGTTGATTTCCCGTACCCGATTTTTCACTTAATTCCAACATCTTCAAACGGATTTATTGACGTTTTAAAGTAACAGAAAAAAAAGTTGTATATATTTTAGAATCGGTTGCGTTACGAGGTAACAATTCAACTTATAGAGATTTCGTTAAACTAGTAGAAGTAATAATGAAACCTGTTGACCTGATAGGTGGGAATGCGAAAGTGTATATAGTATTCTATCATACCGTTTGACATCCTCCTCTAATCGTTTTTGAAGATATAAGCAAATAATACGTTTAGACGAGTCGCATAAAGCACATGTCGTGCCGGTCTCACTGCTGCACTTTCCCATTAGAAATATGTCCAATGGAGCTATTATAACAGCCTCGTTCCTTTGTTAAAAATATTATCTTTTTCTAGTGTTCATCCCTCAATGAAGGCATGCTACTTGCTCAGTTGTTTTTCGTCTGCTATTAGCGTGACGCCCAGGTGGCATCTTGTCTTTTCCCTCAGGTATTCACTTCACAATTAATCGTTCATCGTTTTGGAGATTTGTTGTACCCTACGGGAATTTCGTTGCTGTCGTTTATCTATGCTCTCAATTTGAATTATTTTTATTTTGTTTATTGCATAAAACAGCACTAAATATTTTTAAAGATTCCACGCTAAATACTATACATAAATAAATTCATGTGGTTAATAATCGCTCCCTAATAATTTCTGATGCATTATCGATCATAACGCGTTGAAAATATTCGATTTAACAAGAAATTTTATTACTGCAATACATTTTTTAAAAGATTCTACTTTGTAGTATTTAATAATTGACAAATGAATGTGTTATATTAATGCGTTGCGTTGTTATATTTTAATAATTTTTTCAAAGAGAACATTTTAAATACTCAATTTTAATACTATTATAAATTCACTTAAATATTATGGGAATTTTTCATAACGTTGGAAGTATTTTCGGCATTTATTTTATTATGGAATATTTTTCTATATGATCGATATCGGTTAATTACTAATAATAATATAATTCACATTATAATAATAATGTATAACTAATAATAAAATAATATAATTCAGAAATTATGAAAATTTTGAAATTGAAATCAAATAGAGAGATTCGAAATTATTGGATGAATGATCACTGAAAATATGCACAAAATCATGAGAGCATCGTATCGCTAATTATGGTCATTAGACGACGATGTATACATATGGGCGTATGCCGACAATTTGCGGCCAGCAATTCGCCGATTCCTTTAGCTGCCACAATTTTAATAACAAATAATTTGAATTTATTGTTCGCTAAAGAAATACTCAACAATTTTCGTTTATATTCATCTATTTGCTTTTTCAATTCTTTTAATATATTTTAGTTTGTAGAACGCATTATGAGAAAGTTGTATCTGTGCGTATTTATGTGTTGGTATCTGTTTGTCGGATATTTTCAACTCAAGAGATATCCGATCGAGAGTTTCGCTATTTTCGAGATCGCGAGATGACGCCCATTTAAGCGAGCGTTCAGATCACTTCATGAAATTTTGCGATGGCTTCAAAATATTGAAACGTCAAAATTTTACATCCAATTTGCAGCCAAATGGGCTGCGTTTTATATTGGTCTAGTCACAGAAGAACACATCTTTCATCGATGATTTATGGAGCGTTCGCAGCAACAAAAATAAAACTGCATTATTTCAATTATTTAAATTATTATTGCGTTAGAAAATTAATTGGTTTGGCAGACGGATTTCTAAGCGCATATTATATCAGTGCCATGCCATTGTTTTCTTTTCATTTAGCGCATTTTAAACGTTTTTGTTTATTTGAATATTTGAATATCTTTTCTATTATTAAATCTACTTACAAATATATAATCTATAGACGGAAGTATGACTCTGATGGTGGTTGCGAAAGATGATTTTACAACCATTTATATGTTCAAAAACGGTTAAAAAGTTTTCAATGATTCTGATTCATTGCAATGGCTGTACACATTGCTGTTATGAGTGAAACGCATAACGTTGATTATAGCTCCCTATAAGGAAGGTTTACAAGGTAATGCGCTTACCTGATGTTCCTTGGAATTCAATCGATACCATTTTGAAGGTATCCTTAAAAGGAAGGATAGGCTAATACTGTGAAATTAAGGTTCATATCAATTTTTGGAAACGATCATTTTCGGCTCGGATTTATAATTTGCAATTTTTAATTCTTTTATGAGGAAAAATCTTCCCTTAATGATTTATGTTTGTCGAAAAGATATGAATGGATTTAGACCTTTGTAACGATATTTTAAAGAGGCATAGTTCGAGTTAATTTGGAATTTATCGTCCCATTTGCGCGTTTTTCAAAATACTCCATTAAAGAGTATCCGATTATTCGAAATTTCACTAATAGGCTTTACTCAATTCTAGCATTAAAATCTATTGAAGTAGTAATAATGTGCGTATTTATGTCAACTTAATAACTCTAGAATTGTTGATTTCTATTCGAAAATACTCTACGAATTTTAAATAGAGGAGGCAATCGTTTAATTGGAATAAGTGTGCCTCAAAAATAGCGAAATTTGAAAGGGCTTTCGTTTTCAAGGAAGCTGACATTAAATTTGACATAATTTTCCAAGGCAAAGATCAATTTTCTTATACAAGATGCTTCCGATCGGGGATGATTACGCATTTGAGGAAGATCCCAAGTCAAAATTTAAGAGCATTTTCCATATTGAAATGTGCTCTTCGCTAAGAATCCTCTCCTTTAGAAAACGATGTAAACCTTCCGAAAAGATGTCTCATCGAGTGTAGCAGTAATTGCATTGCATTAGACTACGGAGGGTTCTCTGCTTTGAGATGATGTTAGCTTAACAGTTATTGTTGCTAACGATTACCACGTTCCCTCTCAAGAACTCTTAATAATGCCCAGGTGGACAGAAACTAGAGGGAAGGCCAAGTTTTGATCTGGAAAATCACATCAAATTTGAGCGCAGTTGTCCAAAATCCTGACCTTATCACTTTTCGTCGCGATCGACTCATTCATAGTCGTTCGCTTGAGAATGGGACAGAATGGGTGTTAGCAAATCGCGATCTGCAATTTTTATCGGACGTGAATTCAAGATCGTCAAAAACCTATTTCTAATATCATTTTTTGTTGCTATATTTGAAGCATTCCGAGTCTCTATTTCATTGCCTCATTTATTTGAAATTGATTCAAAAAATAGTGCTTAATATATGATGAATAAATGTATTTTCCTGTGGACAACGATATAATGAGGCTATTAAAATTTTGCACATTTCCTTCGTTAAATTAGTCAGCAAAACATAAACAGCTCTCTGTAGAAAAGCCTTTTCGAAATACGAAGATATACTTCTTCCTTCCCCTAACCGTCCTTCCCATCCTCTCCCCTCTCTCTCCCTTCCTTTCATCAGAGTAGAGCCATAAGTTGAATGAGGTCAAAACTTTTACTCAAGATGTTTATATCATTCGTTTGCAGAAATCGCAATTATTATCTCTTAATATTATCTCCGTTAGTGGTATCGTTTATGATGTTCGAGCAGTTCTTACTCGTTTTTATTTTTATTTCACTTCTCATAATGGTCGTAAATATGTCGAGAATATTTCGTTTTTATGACTATTTTATATACATTCATGTCGCTTTTAACATTTGCATATGAATTTACATTTGCTTTGGAATGAATTATGCAAATTGTTTTATCATTTTGATTTAGTGTTTGAAATAATAGAAATCAAATAGAATGAAATTGAGAGATTTATATACAGGGATTATTGCTATGATTTTATTTATTGCTGTGAAAGAATTTGAAATTTAATAATATCTGGAAGAAATCTGAGCTTTATTTATTGCTATGAAGAAACTTGAGATAAAGCTTTAATGTAAATCCTTGATGAACTTTCCGGCATTTCTGGATTCATGATAGTTCTCTTCACTTCTTAGAAATGATTTTAAAAATTCGATGAAAGATCGTTTGGAAATTTTTCTTTTTTTTTGAATCTATTTTTCGAGCGTTCACAAATTTCCGTTCAATTTCACTTTTTCTCAGCGTTGAAGAAATATTTATTTCATACAACGTATTTTGTTATTTTGCATCTAAGGATGCTCGAAACACTCTTATTAGCATGTAATGTCGAAACTGATGAGAATCCTTTTTTTTTCATATTCAAGGTAGGTGATGAGGTTAGAGGATCGAAAGACATGGTCAATATTTGACTTCAGCTGCAATTCGGTGTTGTTTGTTGTTTGTGCGGAAACGAATTGTTTGCTTGACTCGTGAACATTCGATATCTGTGTGAGGCACTATCCTGTTTTAGACACCACACACAGATTACTACTGGTACACAAACGCTAACTGCGGCATTTTTTGCACGCCTATGAAATATTCGAATTTGTATAGAATTACATTAAATTTAAGTAGTTATATTCAAGGGCACTTGATTTCCAACACACATATAATCAAAATGAAGAAATCCTGGAGCTTGTGACATAATCTCTTAATTTGTGCAATAATTTTAAATTATTCCAGCAAATATGTTCTTGAAACTCATAGATATGCGCATGCATCGCATCTCATAGCCGACTCTTTGAACTATGCCATTTGCGCCGTTCTACTCCCTCGAACTATAGGCTAATAAAGCATTTCATAAACAGCCGTGTCAGAGAACAAATATGTGTGGGTCAAGTCTCACCCTTTCTTCTCGCTCTATCAGAACCCTGCAATACCTCCGTCCCATTCTATCGCCCTCCGCCAGCACTCTCGCGCAAAAACTGAGAAACTTCTTATTGACCATGAGGATCAAGGATATTTGTTTGGTTTACATTAAGGTTGTGGGTGTGGTTCACATAACAACAATTTTGATGATTGCCTATGGAAGAGAAGAGAGAAAGCGAAAGAGAGAGAATGCGTTAGAGAAAAAAAGACACCCATTAGAAGGGGGCCGTTTGGGGGTGGTGATTTATTCGAGTACGCATTGCTAATAGTCATGATGAAGCGGCGCGTCATCGTTTTGAATTCGAATAAGGACGCTAAGCCGCTCGCTTTAAAATATATCCCAGAAAGCATGCTAGAGGATGGCGATAATAGTCATCGCAATAATCCAACTGTGTAAGCAGCTACCGTATTCTACCGAGAAAGAGCCCCTCCCTCCTATTTTGTTGGGATAAATTCCTTCCTGAAATTCTGGGAGAGGGATATTACTTCCTTCATCATCAGTAACCTGTGAACATCATCAAACTCAAGAAATTTAACTATTTCTGCATGGTGTCATATACTGCTGTTGTATTTAGCCAACTTCTAGGCTAAGAAATTTGGCGGAATTTAGAATCTCGATATTTTATGTGAGGCAACTGTTTACAATTACAACTCCAGGTTTTATAGATCTTCCGGTGAAATTTCATTCTTTTTTAGGTGAAGGGGGGATGAATTTAGGTGAGAAGCTTTATTTACTATATTATGGTACAATGAACTCTCTGCATTATTTTTATATAAATCGACGAGGATTATTAATGCATAAACGTAATCTCCAATGCAGAAAATGACTGCCAATTTAATATATTGATTTATTCTAATTTCTTTTCTATGAGAAACGTTGTCGATGATCTGTGCACCTTAGAGCGTTTTTGCAGACTCCTTTGTCGATGTTGAAACGGTTGATGGACCGACCGATTATGCAAATGGTTCAAGAAATTATACAAAAAACGCTTGAATTAGCTCCATTTCGAAGACCCACTCTTAAATTAACATTCGAATAGAAACTGATGAGTGAATAATATGTGAATTTAGAGGTGGAATTTTACCTGCTATAACAATAATTCTTTTTCGATGTAAACTCTTATACTTGTTCACCAAGCTTACTCTCTTATCAGCTAAACGTTGGTATTATGTAGAAAAAACATTAGATCCTCATTATATTCTATTTCATTCACCAAAGTGATCCATTCAATGTGATGCATAATTCATTTTTCAAGTCGACTAGCATCTTACAAATTCGCCGACATTGCATTTCGATGCTAGCGGAACATAAGATAATCTTGGTGAATTTGATGGATTCCAGCCATTCGCGTATATAGCCAACCTCTCAAGTTTCACAGGTGTATTTTTTGTCGGATTATGTTTGAAAGCGTCACGCAGACGCTTTCGCACATACACACGGACCATTTGCACGTACTCACAAATCCGGCTCCCATTATAAATTACTTTTTGATATGATGTGCAGCGCTATAATTATTTGTGAGAACGAAAAAAAAAGGGAAAATAGAAAAAAGAAGAGAAAATGTGAGTGTTTCGGTATGCACGGTTCATTTGAATTGCCTTTGAATAATCGTTATTGCGGATGCTTTTTTCCACTATCCGACAGAGAACTGATAAGAAAAACAAAAAAAAAGCGCTCGTGGGAGCGTTGTCCTATTGGCCCATCATTGATGGCCGCTAAACGCATTTTCCTCAATTGAGCAATAAAAAAAAAAATGGCGTACCCAATTGAATGAAACCATTTGAGAATCTTTTTTTTTTCACCAAAATATTTATCGTTTTAAACAAAAACTTTTAAAAATAGCGTCAATTTTTTAAAAATAGTTTAATTTTGTGTGTAATATTTGAAGTAATTTTTAGGTATCAACGCATCTTAGTAAGTTTTCAATATAGGTGAGGCGCAAAAAACTGCAAGAAGCCGCAATATGGAACTGTGTGTTTTCGCATTTTTCGGCTGTGCATTTGACAATTATATCGCGAACCTATAAGATTTCCTCGATAAAACCTGGCAGCTGTGATGTACATTTCAAACTCATGATTAGATTGGGTGTTCATCGCCGTCAAGGTCGAAACTGGTGTCAGAACCCCCTTTTAATCAGCCATGATGACGTAAGATTCGAAGCTGGCCTTGTTTTGATCGCGGCCAGGACTGGGCTTGGCTTAGAGCCCTTTGGATTTTTTTTACAGCGGTCTACTCAATTTGGAGGGAGTAACGAACGCTTATCGAGCCGTGTAAATTTGCAAGATTTTTTTCTGCAGCAGCTGCTTATAGCGAAAAAGTCGTCGAGTTCTGCTTATCACTGCTGATAAAGAACATTTTTTTAAAGGCGAAGATAACATTTTCGTTAATGAGTGCTTCTAATTTATCAAATTATCTCGTTCTTTTCAGTGATCTTTCATTGACATACCTCAAAATTAATCTTATCCATAGTAAACCCTCTGGGAATGGAATCTCTCAGGAATTTCAGGATTCTATAGCTAGCTATAAGGGGAAGAGACCTTTTCTGAGAGTAAGTGATTTGTGCGGTTGAATCCAAGTTATCCTTCCATGTTTATTGATCTCTTTCCTTATAACCGCCGACAGTTTTATATGAAAGATTCACAGCTTGAAAGTTTCCTGTGTTGCTAAATTTTCTCTTATAGAGCAATTAGCAAGCAATAGGAATAACATGGAAATATATTACTGTAAAATATTTCATAACTGTCTATCAAGTAAGAGGTAACCGTACGTCTATTACCGTAACAAATTTCTTTCTAAGGCCTAACCATTGTTGTTGATATAGGTGTGCGTTTTATGATATCATTTGTTGTTGAGTTTAATTTCGCCGCCTTACCTATATTTTTTTCCTCGCCTAATTATTCATTTTCTTCTTCTTTCATCTCATCTTACTCAACACCTCCAATTTATGAATAACCGAAAGAGGTATTACTGCCAGCTGAGGCAATGTGGTTAACTCTAGCCAATGAAGTAGTGAAGTATATCATAGATTGCCACCCTCTATTGCAAAAATGCCTCTCGTAAGCATTTTCCACCTAATAATATTGCAATAATGAACAAATGGCATTAATGTTTTTTTTCTCGGCGATATATTTTATATTGGGAGATTTTTTTTTGAATACTTTGGATTTTTTTTTGTGTTTAATAAGTACTCTTTTCTTGAATGCTTCTAAATTTCACTCAAAAATTTTTTTCTAAGCTTATAATGTAAATCCATTCCTCTTTGCATATCGAATATGCATATTCTAACTTCAATTGTGATAAAGAGTATGAGAGTGCTCATCGTAATTTTGCATAACACTAGGTTGAAATATTTCTCGTCGTGGTTATTGATCACTTCAACGAGGCGGCGAAAATTTAATTGCCCGACTAATTCAACCGTCTATGAAGTTTTCGAGGTTGAATTTAGTGTCTTGAGAGTAATGATGTAGAAGGTTGAAGGTTGAATTGGTGTTTGAGGTGTCTCTATTTATTGTATATGTAATTGTAGCTCTTAAATTACTTGTTTCAATGGCGCTAATATTGCATCACAATATGCGCTTCGTGTATATTAGTGATTGATATTGACATATCAATTATAAATTGTTGTCGGCAGAGTGATCATCACAATAACGAATGACGAATTTATTTCATCGATTGGTCAATGGAGAATGTTGAATGTTTAAATCAAATAGTAATACAAAAATGGCGGTCACTTTTGACCACAGTGCAAATTTGAAAGTGTTCATTAAGCGACGGTTATCGCGAAGGTCAGATCGCTAACGATAAGAAGAATTCAAAACGTTTCGTGCCATTTGCTGAAGGCTACTCGATGGCGCTTATTTAACCTTGAACACCTATCCGCATCATTATTGCCGACAAATTGACCCCCACGATGAGCAATTAATATCCTCAACTATATTTACTCGATTCACTAGCACAACGAGGAATTCTTTAATAAGTGCTCAGAGTGGATTATTAGTTTGGAGAGAGAAGGAGGAAAAAATTTTTTACAATTTATAAAAAAAAAGAACATTGTAATGAAAAAAAAAAGTTGTAATGAACAATCAGTTCGTAAATTCGATCGACATAGGTGGATTTGCAATTTTTGACTGAAAATCTTCCGAACAATGCAATGAAAATTTTGAAAAACGATAGAATCTATTAGTGCGTAGAAATTGTTTTTGAAATTTTTTTTAAAAAATAGCCTAAGGCAATGAATAAAGATCGGATCGAAGAATCGAGTAATTCATCGATCATCTCATGAAACTTTGACCCACTTTTTCTTGAATCTGATAGGAGTACTTTTTAACGTGGCGAAAATATTGTTAGCTAAAATCTTTACTATATAAGTTTCCAAGACTGTCAAAGTAACTCAATGCACTAGAACACTTATCCATATGTTTCATGGCTTCTATGATGGAGGATTTCTTCTTTTTTTCTGCGGGAATCTTTTAGTTTCTTTTCACTCGTAAATAACAGTATTTTAAAAGATCCATATAGGTAAGTGGGAATGCTGTAGCATATCGCCGACTTCCGTTTGCGCAACGATCAGTTCTTTCAGGAACAACACTACACTGTCTGGTTGTTTGTTGAAAAGGACATAGCAGGATTTCTTCTATAAGAGGACTCATTCCTGATACCGTCAATGCTCAGAAAGAAAAACACTACATTCAATATATAAATTTCATATAACCTTCGATACACATTTAAATTTCGTGTAAAATTCATCTTTTTTTTTTTTTGCAAATGTTTTCGGCGAAATTCACCTGCGAATGAACAGGTAAAATTTTGTCGTAGACGCAACAAACCGCAATAATATTATATATTTCATTGGATATCTCTCATGAATTATTCCTATTACATTTTAGTTGCAGAGAATATTTTCTTTACTTCTTTATTTAAAAAAATTGGTAAATGAGCTTCATAGATGGTTATGATGTAATGCTAGTATGCTTTAACTATATAAAACTGTTTCATTGGAAGTTTAATGCATCAAATACTTCAATCTTCAAATTATGTGTTCCTCGTTTCTGGATTTTTCTATTAGGTGAATGACAGGTAAATAGGGACGCCAAATGCTCTATGGCTATAATGGGGTATTGTTCGAAATTTCGAATTTCCGCCGACATTCATCGATGATTACGGATAGAAAATACCCGTAAACGATCGCCAAATGGTGCATCGTCGCTATCGAGTCTAGCGTCGTTTGACTTACGACAAAATCGAGTGTCACTTAGTAAAAACCGGAATCAGAAGTTCAGAACCGGAGGCGAGGCAAACGCTAACAGCAACCAACTATCAACGCGGGCGTGGCATGCGCTTGCTCATGTTTTCTTATGATGATCTTTCGGTGAGCGCACGTTCTTCTTATTCAGGTTCTTTCTCTTGTAGATTCTTTCCCACCACCCGTCTGTCTATACGTTTTATCATCCCGCCTATCTCACGTTTGCTAGTAATCAATCTTCCATACTTTAATTTGAAGTTATCTCGCCATTAAAAGCTTCCACCTTATTGAATGAAAAGTTTTTCTTAGTATGATGTTTAAAGTTAATATCACTCGTCCGGGGTATGAATTATTGGTGTACTTTTGGCAAATACGATCGATTAATTAATGCAATCGTTATCTTAAATGTTTGTGGTTATATTGGTGGAGTTCGAATTCACCGGAAGTTATATGTTTGTTTCAGCATTTTCTTGGCATTCTAATTGCCATTTCCTCTCAACGGCAACGAGAAAATCGGCGATACTGCCTATTTTATAGTGCAATTTAAAAAACACTTCCACTTCATAAATGTTTGAAGGATGTCGCGAATGCTTATTTTATTTTCGAAAATTTTTCTCACACTGAATTCAGGTAATCATGATAATATCAGTAATTTTGAGCTGTAAATTATTATTTCAATTGGGACTCATTCGACATTCGGCCATAAATCTTTTCATCTCTGACGATGCTACTTGAAAGTGATGTGATATTGCGTTTACGGTAGTTACCGTACGTTTAAAATAGAATATAGAAAGCATGAAATTATCTCCAAGGTTAATTCGCGAGATAAGGCCATAAGTTAATAACCGGAAATCTTTGATTCAGGCGCTTTAATTGTTAATAGTTTTATTTGTAGAGAAGAAAAACACCAAATTAAACTTATAAATGAAAATTTTTTTTTATTCGTTTATTTTCAATGATCGCTATTTGTGGCGAAATATCGAAGATTACTGTATAGTGGTACTTACCAAATCTTCTACTTACTCTCATTCTTTTCGAGTAATATTATACAGTAATATATATCTACTAATATACATTTAAATGTATTCTTTTTACATCTTTATTATATTCTATATACTGTATAGACAACGTTAGTGCTTTTTTTTATCTTTGAAACGATCATGATAGGTCTCTATATACATTTTTATTTTATTATTCAAGTAATATAGACTTTACATTTAAAGTTTTTTTACTAGTAAGATAGTATAAATGAGATGTTATATTTGTTTCAAACAAATTCATACACATGCTTAAACTATCCGATCGTGTTAAGACACCGATCGCATGAATATCTAAACGAAAATATCGAACGAAAAAATTCTATTTGAATGTTCAAAAAATCTCCACAATTATTTTTCTTCCTGTATTATTTATCAGTTATGTGCTCTAATGAAATTAAAAACCCGAGAAAACGTGTGGTTCAGAACTTTCTGGAGAAAATCAAAATTTCAGACGTTTATATATAAAGTTTTTATAAAATGTATAAATTATCCGAACCTTCAAATATTTGCGAAGAGGATAAGGATTAAATATGTCATAAGAAACGATGAAATATCGAGAGACATTTCTCCACCCTTATAGAATCTTATCCTAGATATGCATATGTCCAATATCAGGTTTTATTGCTATGGAGAGGTCTTTATCGTTATTTTTTCAATGAATTCCCAATAAACTGCTCAACACTTGTAAGCGCCTCATAATTAAGTGATAAGATTACATGATAATGGTGATTATTCGGGCAAATTTTAGCTCTTCGTTATAAAGTCTCTTAGAGAACGCTAGAAAATTCATCCATATCGTTTCCCTAAGAAGGAGATTTTCCGACCGAAAATTGCCAACCATATATCGGGGGGGGGGGGGGGGGAAATTCCTTCAGAGATGCAACAATCGTTTTGAGGCATTTTCCCCGTTGTGTCTCTCGATTACATAAAACATCGTAAATGGTAATTCAACTTGACAATTTGCCTCAAAGCATATGCTTAGGCATATCGTCGTCTCTTCATTATGTCCTCTCGAGATGCAACTTTTTCGTCTCGATGATCCCTTTTTGTTATTGGCGAGTGAAAGAAATTTCAATTCTGGAAGATGAATGTCTCAAGTAAAAACTATTCTTAGTTCTATTTATTGCCATAATAAAATCTTATTGCAATATAAGGCCAACAAAATTTTTTGATGAACTGATGTATTGCTAGGAATGAAATCAATGATCAGATGGCAAGGCACTTTGATATTGTGCTCAACATCTATAGTTCGAAGTCTTTTCAAGGAGCACCGACAATAGGATATCGTGAATATCATCTCATATGAGTGCTTCATAGAATGTATACTGATATAGGCATCATCGTCAAGTCTTCTTAGAGAGAGCATAGAGGAGGACATGGAGGATTGGTTGCCAGGTTTTGATTAGAGCTACGAATACTTTTTCGTCTCCTGGCTGGTGAAATATGAATAGAAAATTTCATTGAATCACTTGTGAACGAAAATTTTCCCCATTGAATTCCTTCTTTTGCTGTAGTTTCTTAAAGATTTTTCCTCGACACTAGAATTTCAAAGGGATATTCTTAGCTGTTGGTAATAAGTGACAGCAGATCAGACAGTGAAACGATGATCTGAACGCATTTTTTTGATGATTAAGTGCTTCTCGTATAATAGAAGGTTGTTCTTTAGTTAGAGGATCCAAGCGAGAGATATTTCGAGCGAGAGACTTTCTCTTTTTTTAAGATTCAGGAAGGAGGTCCCCTATTCAAAGGAAGTGCTCGTTCAATGTTTGGGATTTCTATACCGGAAAATTGAATAAGCCTAGAAATATATTCAGCTCTGTCCTGTAATAGTCGCTAAATTAGTTTGTGCTAGTTTAGAAATTTGAAGGAAACTAGCAGCAAAAAATTATATCAGGAATCTGCGATGCCTTGAACTTTGACCTCTTGAGGCGTCACTCTTAGCCAGTGTTCATCAATTCGTGCCTTTAAGAAGCCGTTAGCGTATGGCGAACCGTTGAAGCAAATCAATGATCATTGTCGTAACGCTTTCACGCCAAAGAAGCAGCAGCGATTAGCATATACTGTTTGCTTAGCTAATAGAAGACAAGAGCAATGCTGCACTTTCTTTGATCAGAAATTTAGTTTACAATTCTCTTTATCTATCTAGTAATGCGTTTTATTTGTGTGCTCATTCTTTATCTTTCTCTGTTGCTGAAGCATTTCGTAAAGAACAATTGTTAGCATACAAGAGCAGCTCTCCCTCCCCTCGTCACCCTTCCCCATCCCTGCCTCCTTCCATACGTCTCATTGAGAGGAATTTTTAAGTTTAGTGCATAAATCGAGAAAATTATCTTATTTTCTATGAAAAACCACCACAGAGTTGCGGTTTTGGTCTCGAAACCCGAGGTGCCGATCTTCGAACTTAAGAATGCCAGAATCACGAACAGAGGATGAAGTAAAATACAACTCTTTTCCTCTCACCCGTCTCCTCAAACAATAGTGCCCACAATTCCTATGCCTCTTTTCTTTACCCATGACTAATTGAGGACTTCAGTTTCCCATGCAACGCTGATTTGTTGACATGGAGCGTGGATAGTCTATGAGAGGAGCGGGAGGAAGGATTGGCGGAAGAGGGCAAATGGCAGCTGCAGTTTAATTCCAGTGAACTGTTCCTTCTATAATCGTGATTACTGGAGACTACTTTATATTGTAAATGTTAGTTATATACGTCCACGTTAGTAAAGTAACAAGTGAAACGGTCAGATGTTGTGCGACAGCATTAGCTTCAGTGTTGCACATTTTACTAAGGTCACTGAGCACTGGTCAGAGGTCATTATACAACTACCGATTTGTACGGCCTAACTGCGGTTTGCACTTATGCGGGTGCTTCTTATATGATGGCGTAAACATCGTATATAACCTGGAGTTGTCCTTCACTTCTAGTGAAAAATCATCGCAATGTTATGCAGCTTTTGACCTCGTGCTTATTGGGTAAGCGGCACTGATGATGCCCCCCCGATTGCATAACGTGGTCGTTATGCAAAGCCGAACACAAAAAAGAACGCCTCTTCAGGGTGCTGAAAAAGGAGATTATTGCGAGCATGCCCTCGACAACTCTTCACACAACCCGTACATTTGTGCATCGCATTATTTGCTAGCACCGAAAAAAACAACATCCTTTGTCACTACTATATGCATAGATTACTGGCTAAACTCATCAAAACCAATTTTTAAACATAAAATGCAGAAAAAATCCATCAATTGTTTTCAATTTTTTGAGGTATTATCAACTAGGAGAGTGGTATAGCACTAAAACCTGAAACCGGAGAGAGAGGGGGGGGGGGGGGGGGAGAGTGGGGACATGGTATATGGCTATGGTCTTTCCAACAATTTTAATTTCTCTCAGTGATTTTCAAGTTCCACACATATCCTTTCGCACTAACTTAAGTTGTGATTTAAGTAGTGATTATGTCTGGAAAGTACATTACGAGATTTTATGAATCGTTCGGCTAAATGATATTTAAATTAGTGTAGATGAATTTAGAATATCAAAATATTTGCATTTTGTGATGTTTTGATGCATAATTTCATAATATGCTAATTATTAAATTTCAATAATATGACATTCAACTTGATTTCTTTTATTTTATAAAAGATTATTAAATATTTCAATTGAGAGGTTTAAATCATTTCGGCTTTTAGTTGTTTTTTTTTTCTAGTTTTGCGCCAGTTATTTCATCGTTATTTCGATAGTCGCTCCTTTATCTTAAATCTAGCACTAATAATTGCATTCTTCGAAAATGGAAAAAATTTTTTTCTTGATTTTATAGTAAAGCACTTGCATATCATATTACAATAAAGTTACAGTAAAGTATATCCGTACTACTCTATTTGTATTATGGGGGTTTAATTAAAACGGCTTCTTATTAGCAATTGTAATAGCAATGAAAATTTGGCAATAGTATCATTGCTGGATTCAAATGATGGAATGCCATCTCTGCTTTAATATATCAGTGAAATACTTGATTACTTTAACAATTAAGTTATTGATTGGTTTATCTGCCGATTACTTTGTGTTTATTGATTCAATATTGCTATAAATGCTTGTAGAGTGATTGGGAGGAGGAATGGGGACGATATGAATCTCTCTTTACTTGTTAAATCGGCATTCTAATGATATAAATAAACAAAAATGGTCCATAGGAATTTATTTCTCTTCATTGTACTACTTTCATTTACTTCAATTTTCCACTGTCTACACAAGAATTACCATTAATTATTAGCTAATTCGATTTGTTTTATTTAATTCCTCAGTAAAATTTATGGCGTTTTGATAAACTTATTAACTCGTTTGTCTTATTAAGTAAACAAATCTTTGAATTTTTTTTTTTTTTTTTGCAACAATATTGTCAATCGCATCGATAAAGAAAATATATCCTGTGCGTTGCATTAAATGCGAAGTGAAAAAAATTTCTTTCGATGAACGCCTCCCCTTCCCCTCGCCCTCATAATCTCTCTTCATCTCGTCACTTCTGTTCATTTTTCCGTGGAAGATGAACGATCTTTTTTCTTTTCTTTTTCGGATATTTTTAAATTTATTATATTTACTTTCTTATCTCAATTATAATTGCATTTTTTTATTAACAGACAACGTTTTTTTTTTTTAAAGATTCATCCAAAAATCAATCATTTTCTAGTGGAAAATTTAAATCGAATAGTGATTCATAAGATGGCGCTATGTTGTAATTTTATAGACCTAAATATTACATTGTGACGTTTTTTAATGTATATATTGAATGATTGTGTACGCATTCAAGCGTTTATAGAGCTCCTGTATGGCAATGCTGTTTTATTCGCAAAATAAGACTCCACGTTCAGCCTTGACACGATTTTCGCTGTCGTCTCTTATTTGTTGCCGATTTGCCGAAGCAATAAACGACCGTTTCCGATATCAATTTTCACCTTTTTATTGCTCACCTTTCCAAATATGCATGACATCGCAAAAAAAAAATTTAAATTCCTAGAATTAATTTAAGGAATACTAAAGAAGTGCATTTTGATTTTAGTGTGTTGAAGATATTTCTCAGAGATTCTTAAGAAATTACGAATAATTTTGTTTCGCATATATGGTTAATACTAGTAATAAAAAATAAATAATAAATAATAAATAATAAAAATGGTGACCATTATTTACTAATGCAATCTATTTATTTATCCTGGTTCTAGGGAATGTTATTGCCGCTTCATAATTTCAAACACCATATCACAAAAAGTTACCTCAGAGGATGATATGGAACTGTATTTCAGGGGAGGCGTCGAAAGCCTATGATCGAAGCTTGAAAAGCGCAAAAATATTGCATGTGGATGAGGCTGTAGACGACTTCCTCCTCATTAAATATAGGGCTGTAAGTCACGAGTATAAGCCTTCATGTCATAAATTAATGGCTATTTTTTGAGAGGCCAATGACAATATTTCACATAGGCCCACCACTGAAAATTATTAGAGCGGCTGGATCTGTATACGGCTGATATAATTTAGAATTTACCTAAAGGTGAATAATATTTCACGTGGTCAATAAGCATATCTTTTCTTTTGCCACTTTTATATGGCTATCATGCGTCTCCATTGTGCACCATATATTTCACACTGTAGTGTCCCGAGTCTTATGCATACAACATCACGTCCTATAACTTCACTTTTATTATGACCCATTATATTGTATGCAACGTATATATGCTGTCTCCCTTTTCTTAGTCATGCTAATGCCTTATAAACATATAGCTTAGCCGATAGATATTTGATGAAGCTATTGCTTTATGTCGTGAATAATCACAAAATGGAGCTGATCTATCAACTATTTTGTTAGGAAATCGAACTCTCATCTAGGATATTAGCAAGTGCTAAATCTAACAGATATTGTGCTATCCTAATACATTTGTTGATTATATTTTCAACTTGCTTTGAGCCTCACTTTAGCATCTTTCATATAAAAATTGGCCCTTCATTTAGAGTACCTACTGATCGGGATAGGCGGCAATCCAATTGTCGTGACATTCGCACAGACTTGCTAGTTAAAATATGACAAATGTAAGTAGCCTGAAGCTAGATTAGCTGAATCGGCATAGTGATTGTATCTGATTCCCTTCACATTTTTGTTGAAATCTTAAGTATATTCCTGGCCACAAGACGCGACCCAACTTTCCCTTCGTGTGGATATCAACGAATTGTCGATAAGCTAGGGTTAAGCTAGCTATCGTTTCTCCTTAAAAGTTTTCAATCTTCATGCATCGAAGGAAAATGTCTTTAAAGTTTATCGTTTAAATGAGTTTTAATTGTCCTCAAAAATGGCCTCTAATTCAATAGATCAATAACGGATATAAGTGACGTTGAGATGGTGAATCCTGAGATGGTCGAGGAAAAAAAATCCATCGAAATCGGAAGGATTAGAGATACCTTGGCGTGCTAAATTCCAATCATGTTGACGTCCCATAAGATGAAAAATTAATGATAACCATATAAGAGGTTTCATGTTCAGGAAAAACGGTACCCAAGTTCAAGAACAAGTTCAAGAATTCACAAAATTCCTTATAAAATTTCCTTCCTTTAGAAATTTTCCAATTATGACCACATAGAGGCAATTTGAAAGTTCCCTCATTATCATCCTTTCTCGTATTGAGAAAACGCATTTTGTATATTTTTCGATTTTCAACGTGGTTTTCGCAATCGAATCTCATAATAACGACAAAAAAGAGAGAAATTATTATATTACCAGAAAAAAAAATCAAGAAATTTTAATGAAAAAGCATTTGCAAATTTTTTATTAAAAATGCAAAGAATTTCTCACGAGATGATCAATTGATTCCCGAAAAAAAGACTGATTCTGCGAAAAAAAAATTTTTAGCAGAATATTGATCTTAGTGAAATTTCTTTGAAAATTGAGAATATTTCCATATTTTGATGCGAAAATCTTCGAACATTTAATTTAGTTTTGTTGTTCTCCAGAATGTGCAGGTGAACTTATCGTTTCCATCCTCCATCTTTCAGAGGGCCCGGCCGCTTTCCTTCCGTTGAGAGGTGGTATTAGTAAAGCGTAGCGTGATTTCCAGTGGAAGGTAGAAGCTACTTGTGTTAACAGAAAGAGAGAGGGAAGAGGTGAAAAAAATATGCGGAAGACTGAAAAAAAGTCTGAACGCAACAAAATATGGAAGGAATGCATCATATTTTTCTATTTATAAAGAGGAAGGTTTAGCTTCTTCACAATTGTTGTACGAAACCTGCCTGCAGTGCATTACGATTAGAATACGAAATGGTGAGCGCAATACTTCCCCGTCCATTATATTTGTTTGTTTATTTGCTTGGTCAAGTAAGTTGTTTATTTGTTTATTTAAGCAAATAAGTAATTAAATTTACGGCACATGTTTTGTCCATGCAAGTCTCGGCGCTTTGGAACTATGCTCTTTCTCCCATTCGCTGTCCCACTCGAGATTTACGAAGAAGACTAAAATATACCGAAAATTGAGGGAAAGGTTTAAGCTTGTTGGGGAAATGGAGGGACACCGGAAATTTTGGTGGGGGGGGGGCGGGTAGGAGGAGATGTTGCGCTCTTTCATTTTACAGAACATGCAAAGGTGCAGGTAACTTTCTTTCGATGTTTCTCGGTCCACCCTCATTCTGCTCTTATGAAAACAATTTTCATGTCCTAGGGAGCATTCAGAATATCAGAATCATTTGTCCCCACTTCACCTTCCTCAAACCTTCCTTCCGCCGCCTAAAGGCGTTCGAAGTCGATTTGTAAGCCGTGTTGTTGCTGACTTCTCATTCAAGCCGGATTGTTATTCGACCTGAAATGCTAGATTCCTCATCACCGAATATGGCTTACAAAACATTATACTTTGAAGGCCCCTCGATGATTGAGAACGCTATTTCAAACGCTGTCTTAATCTGAAGCTGAAGGCGTGGCATTATACTAAAAGGCGTGAAAAATAGGGGAACGACATTTTTGTATGGCCACACAATAGAATGAGAGGCATTGCAATTCGAATGTGACCTGAAGTGGCGCTATGCTAGTAATAAATTGAAAGAGGGCGAAGGCCATTATTACGCTAGCCATCACGTCGGGTCAACGGCGCACCTTGGACGCCCTCATCTCCATACCGCTCAAATCCTCTGAGGTCATCCCGGCTGACGCACCAACGAAGGTCCCATTGCCAGTGTGCCTCACCTCAAACACTGACCTGCTTATGTCATATCCGTTGCTTGTCGAATGCTAATCGAGCGTTCACGCACACTACCGTAACCTTGCCTGAATTAGTGTATCATCACAGGAAGAGGCAATGAAGATTTGAAATTGTGATGCAATTTTTGCAAGCTAGATGCACAATGAGCTTGAAAAAGAAGCATTTGAAAATATGGCAGCGAATATTGAAAAAAAAAATTACAGGAGGGCACTTGTCACTAAATGACTTTTTAGTCAACAATAAAGTTAAACAGAATTTAGTCAATAGCACTTATAATACGGTAAATTTTAGTCGATTTCTCCTTAATCTCGCTTAAATTTATTCTTCGCTATTTTCAAATTCTCGAGGCTTCTCACCTAAACACTGCAATCAGTTATGCGCTAACAGATGAACGCTAACTGGAAATATATTTGGGTAACAATTCACTTAAGCAGCATTTTAATGACAAAGCAGCTACCTGTTGTTCTATAGCTTCTGGTCATAGCTGTCTTTTATGGCAACCGGCTTTTATGACAGCTGCCTCTCATAGCATCGTCTACACCAAGTCTTTAAATACAATCTCTTTTAGATGCATTTCTTATGTATTTTCAGCTAATTTCTGCTGAATTTTAGGCGACTGGTCGATACTTTTACTCACAAATTGTTCCTGTTAACTTCATTCATAATTTCATAGCATGAATTTCAACATTAAATGCTTTTCGCTTGGCGATTCAAAACCATCGGATAGACAAATATACAGACAGCCATATACACGCTTAACGGTGCTCTAATACTTACTTAAAGAGATATAGTGCATAAGAATATATATAGAATATTTATTTATGCAAATATTTTAGAAGCTTTTTTAAGCTTTTAGACAAATATTTTCTTTGCAATTATATGTTTGATTTGAACAAAATAGAAACATAAATATATTTCAGTGCTCTCAGAAATCACCTGGATTCAACCTTTTTTTTGCTTGGCTAGAAAGATGTCCCGTCTACCTCATTCATCGTAAAATTAGTGAAAGTTTTAAGTTCATTAGAAACTTCTCCATATCAAACAAATTCGATGTGTTTATTGTTCTAGGATTTAAAAAAAAGACGAATGAATTTCTTTTTAAGCCTAAAATGCATTGCTAATTATTTGAGCATTTATAATCGCCTAGTAAATTTGCCATTTTCTTCGAGGGCCAATATACTAAAATTGAAATCGTTGATGTTTTAAATTTAATCCATATCGACCTAAATTGTAACATATGAGTGATTGTGTTTTGTCGCATAATTAGAAATCGTGAAAGTGCTATATGATCAATTGACAGCCGCACTATCGAATCGAAAACGACAGATGTTCCGATGAAGGCGCCAATATAGTGCTAGTTTCGATGTATTACAATAAAATTTTGAACACTACTCTTGAATTGTTTGTCCCATATCCGAACATCATTCCACATATGATTCTTCAATGAGGTTGATTCATCGAATCGATCCATTAAAAAAAAGTTTTCCGATTGTTGAATGCGATGATTTTCTCGTCAATTTTACGATACGATGATGAACGCTCTTAGATCCTAAATTATTTTGTTGTTGCCTATAGGAATTTTATCGACTTAGTAAAAGCAGATAATATTGTTGGGGCTATTTGAAATTGACCTTAACGAATGGATAGCAAAAGCTTCTTTCGTTGGTTGAATTGCGTAACGAATGCCAACTGTGCTTACAGAAGCGTTATGTCAATCACATTGGCGATTTAATGCACAAGCATTGTCCACTCGTTTCTTTGAAAAACCTCTCTTTGTTTTGTTTATCGTTGAGAGGTTAAACATTGCTAAATGAGTTGAACTTTTTTTCTCCTGTTAAATTAATGAATACAAATCACGGAAATATCTAAATAAGAAGAGCACTTTTTTTTGCTCTTTTATTTTTGTGCATTCACTCTTCTCCAATTGTATTTGGAAAACGCATATCGATCGAATAGATATGAAAATAGGCGATACAATATAGAATATGATATGAGTGATAAAATAGTTTATTTAGTATTAAGTGATAGTTTAAGTAATAATTAGTAAGTAATAATTGATAATTTTATATCCACTATAACTATATAGCACTATAATAAATTACTGTAAATACGCTAAAAATGTTGCGCTACTGAGTGTCCACTCGAATGGCACTTAAGAAAATATGCAAATTGTTTGTTGGTGCAGTGAATATGTCAGCGATTGTTGGATGAAGTGTTATCAATTATGCAAATAGAATTGCGAAAGCATTTTAATATAATTCAATCGGCTCAATACCATTAAATTTCTTATTTACAAATAAGTGCATGAATGAGCATATAGGGATGAATACCTGTAATTATTACCTGTTTATGCTTTGAAGATATATCGGTATGAGGAGGAATTGATTTGTATGTATATTTGAATAGATGCTTTTGAAATATTCACATGATAATTGTGGTATTTACAAATAATAATAGTCGGCGCAAGTTTGTAATAAGTTTTAATTATGTTATGAATTTTGTTATTTGAAGAAAATACTCTTAAGTTGGTTAACCGGAACCTTCTGGAAGGATATCATCGCAGAGGTAAAATCCATCGAATCCATTCGTTATGCATTTTGCTTTCTTCGAAAACTCTCTTCCTTCATGAAAATGAAAATCACCTACCTAAGAAGAGTGATCAGTAAAAGCCGCAGCTGGCTATATTTTCCCAAACAATCATCAAATTGATCCTTAGAGTGAATAAAAATAAACAAAATCTACTAATATATGTAATATGCGTTTACCTCAGGAAAAGTTTTTTTTTTTCGGGTTGCTTCTGCGTCTTAATGGATATGTTGGAAGTTAGAGAAGGACGGATGAGTGGGAGGATGTGATTGGTGACCCATGGTGTAGATTGCACAAAGATGTAAAACGATTCCTTTTTCGTTACAGGCGGCAATCTCTTTCTCTATTGAACACTTGTGCAACCGATCACCCAATATGTTATTCTGCCTATTTGGTAGGATTTTTAGAACGAAGGGTTGTTAGATTTTGTACGATGCGGGGTTGATCCAAGTTTTTGTGGTGTTTTTGATGAAGTAAATTGCAACCTGGGATATGGGAGGGATTTGCTCGGAAAACGTCGTGATGGTTTTCAATCCTCGGAATGCTTGCGGGCAAATATTGATTATTGCTTGTTGCAAGCAAGGCAATTCTTCCACCGAATCTAATGATGTTTTGCATTATAGCAGCTGATTGTCAGATCCAGGTTGCCGACTTACCTGCCCCAGGTTCCAATTTAGTTTTAACGCGAGTAACTCGAGCGCATTCTAGAATTGTCACTAAATTAAATGAACGCATTCTAGACTCATGCTAAGGGAGTCGGACTTTCAGCTTCTCCGAACATTCTTGCGGTTGCTTAAATCTCTTTACTGACAACAAACAGTAACCTAGTTGAAGGAGATGTAAGGAATGGTTGCGCAAGCTGAACCGAAAAAAAAACAGAACGCTATTGCGCCGAATAACGGTAACACTGAGTTCCAACGCCTCAATCGTGGTATCAGTGCAATAGAACCATTATTAAGTTGCTGCTTTGTGATTTACCCCTTCCAAAACCCCCTCCTCTTCCCAGCTCTCGCCTGAAATCATTCTTTTTTGCGCACAGGAACTTCCCCACGCAAAGGTGGCGGTTTTTTTTTGTGGATGTAGCTGTTACACAGTCAGTAGACGGCAGATGACCTCGTACGCCTGAGATTGTCCGTTAATGGACTGCCTCAACGCCTCTATTATTATCTGAAATGATTGTCACTCGTCTGTACCTCCTCAATCGGTGTTGTTTTTCAATAAATGCTTTTTTTCTTTTTAAGCCGACATATTTGATTGCATAATGTAGAGATTGCTATGACGCTCTCTACGAGGACATCATACTCTCTCTCTCTCTCTCTCTCTCTCTCTCTCTCTCTCTCTCTCTCTCTCTCTCTCTCTCTTCTAGCACACCTGAAAAACACATTGTGCATCACTAGCAGCTAGACGATGAACGGAAAAGAGTGGATGTCTATGTTTTCGAGACAAGCGGCAGTTTTTTTTTCGGTGCATCGTCCTGCATGTCCAGATGCCGTCGCATAGTGACCACAACCACTTTTTGAATAGACGAGGTCACGTTAGGTTACTGTAGCGGCGCGCTTTTTTCCTATTTGCATCCATAAAGAAACTCTTATTTGATGCTTATTTTTTCCTAACTAATGATCTTATCTATATTTGAACCACTAATAAGGCATAATAAACAAATGAGTGTGAATTTTATTGATTTTTTTTTCCTCTCACAAATTGAAGTTCAAGTGTTGCGATGAAAATTTTCTGAATGGACAAATCAGCAAAAATAGGTTAGGCTTCAAAATTTTGCTGACAGCTGGCTTCATATAATAGAACGAGAGTATTTGGTATATGCTGCATTCAAATCGTTATCGTCCTATTGCAGCCAATCTTGCTTCAAAAACAAACACAAACAATGATTGCTATATAAGATAAAGAGTCGAAAACCAATTATATATAGGGCTATTCGATGATGTAAATTCTCATTTCTTCATCAAAAATGTCCACCGCTACTGTACATCGTATTGGAGTATTCATTGGCTAGTTGTTTCGACATACCTATTAGTAATAAACAGTATCCAGTAATTTAAATATCGTTTCTTAAAAATACTACGATTTTAATGGTGTTGAATATCGATTAAAAATTAAGATTTTTCGATATGTTGCACCTAAATATACTTACTAAAGTGTCTTTATTCAAAAATAATTGAAGATTGAAGACCCATTAGGTCATATTACTGTAGTGTTTCTATATGATTTCTGTATGTTTTCTTGCAGAAAGTATTTTCTGATATTGTCATATCTCAATGTATAAGACAGCGATCGATATTTTACACTCTGAACAAAATCTGCACCATAAATTTGAGACTTTAAACTTGATCCCATGACCAATATTGATTGATCATCTTATGCCTGAGCTATTAACACTTATGAAACTTGTTGGTCAGTTGGTCATTCTTTGGTGGACAGTCACTTAGGTAAGAAACAAAACAAAACTTCTATCATTGTTTTATAAGCGAGTCGGTCGCTGTCAAACCTAACCAATTGGTCATTTTCGAGAGTGGAGGATCGAAATACACCACTATGAAAAAGTGAAGATTGTACTGTTTCAGTGGAGGGAGGAGAGCACCGAAATAGAGTGGGGTCAGGTTTGAAAATTTTCTACCCCTTAAATGCATTATTTTCGGCTTCTTTGTGCTCTAAAACCTCATTGGCAAGATTCGGCGCCAATCTGAAGACTCGTAGCGCATAAATAATGCAACCTTACTAGCGAAGCTAAGTTTTTTAAGCTCCCAAAATCTCTTCAATAATGGCTTGTAAAACCGATCGATTTCGTTGCTATACACAATATTAGACGTTTTATCCATTGCCTTTCAACACTAGTGCTGATGATTTGTTTATTTGACAATTTTCCATAAAATGCATATTGTGGCATCCCTTTTACTAAGGATTATGCAAATTTCTTTGCATCGTATGCCAAATGAGAAGTCGAGTTGAAAGAGTTTTCTTGTATTATAGATGGTTCCTCCATAAAAAATGTTTGAGCAATTTGCAACGTTTTATATAACTAGTACCATCTTGTGAATATGCAAAAAAAAAGAAAGCCGAATACGTGTGAAAACGTATACTTTAACGAAAAACGCTTTCAACCGGAAGCGAAAATCGCACAGCTGTTCACTGCGTGCAATCAGCAATTTTGTGATCGATGCTGCGTGATGGTCATCCTAGCGCCTTTAGTCCACACCACGCCCATTCACCATCATCGCTACCGTCCGTTCAAAATGCCGCTCTTCCCGTCCACTCCCCTCATCTTCCCGTTCTGTTTCGGCCTTTCCCCATACACATTAATTATTCGTTTCAAATCGGTTTCGTTGAGCGATAAATTTTATTCTTGTTGTCGCTCGTGATTTAGTTTCTATCGTGAAAGCGTCCTAAAACGAGAGTTAGTCCGCAAAGCTTGAACGCTGCACAAAAGTATCATTTTCTGTATTCTTCAATGAGTGCTTGCTATTGCATAATGTTTTTGTATATGTTTGTATGCATGTATGTATGTTTATCTGTTTGTTTGCGTGCTTCTGTATTTCTATCATATATAAGCATAGGGTTATTGCGAAAAAAAATTTACTCCTATCATGTGATAACAACTATTAGGGGCCCCAACAAATACTATAATGATGAGTTTTTAAGCCAGAATTTCGCTTAGTACAGGTAAAAGTAAAAAAGTTTTATTTTCTATTATGCATTTGTAATATGCAAATTGCTGAAGATAGCATCACCTTTGAATTGCAACAAATTAATCGAACGAAATGCAAAAAAATATTCAGCGAAATTTTCAGTTTATTCTCGAATTTTTTAAAAAAATATAATTTCATTTCGAGAAAAATAAAATTGAGTTTATAATTATAAAGGGTGAGAGTATTTCCGCTTATATTTCAAAGTATTATTAAAGTATTTTGTAGGTATTAGATAATAGAGATAAAAGCATTTTTTTTTTCTTTTGTAAAATATCACAATGATTGAAAATTGACTATGAATGAAGTTGAGCTTTTTAATGAAGTAATTTTTTTTTCAACTTCTTGCCATATAGAGTATAATTAACTAATTTTAATTAAGTAATCAATCATTATTAAGTAGAAATGAAATATGCATATTATTAACAATGTAATATCAATTCAACGATAGAAATTGATTGAAAATTTGAATATCAAATCGTTTATATTTATATTTCGCACATATAAGCATATTGCATCATTCATATAAACTATTAGCCAATCTATGTGAAGGCATCTGCTCCTTCATTTACATAATGCGTCGCTTTTTTTTTTCTCCTTTTCATACAATATGCTTTTTTTTATTAATTATTTATATGTATTTCGTGCTTTGTGCTTTTATGCTTCAATCTATGTTATACTGTTGCCCACGAAAGAGTTTAGAAGCCCCTACTGGGCTTATATTCAAGCTTTTACAGTAACTCTGAAAACGAGTATGCATCAATTTAGGTTTTTGAAAGGATAACAGTGGTTGAGACGTGCTGCATCGTATTAATAAGGCTGCTCTCGAAGCATGAGTCCTTTCATTAAAGGGTAAAGAATATTGATGACCTCATAGACGGGAATTGCTCGTGATGCTCTTCGAAGGCATGTGCTGCTGCTGTGTTGCCCTGCTATTTGCATAATATCTTTACGTATTCGAATGAGCCAACAATGTAGTGCATCCATGAGGTCCACTTCTTGTCCATTCTCTCAAATATTGCTGACCACTCACTGGACATAACCTTAAGTTTCACACTTCTTGAAATTCATCGCATTTATTGATTAGATGTTCAGGAATATTTTCGTGGATTTAGCCTTTTTTTAAAAAAATAAAATAGTTTTTTGATGTAATCAAATTGTAAAATTTACTCTCTATAATTAAGTTGGCTCAATTACTATACTCGCTTATCATTTATCTAAACTTAATGCATATTATCTAACTATGATTTTAAACGTTCTCATCTAGACCTATAATATTTCAATATTTTTTCTTCTATTGCACTCTTATTTCACACTGATATTTTTCTTGTATTTACAATGCAATACTTTTTTTTAAAGTTGTTGTTATAGCGATGAGTAAATTTAGGCTATTTGAAATATATTTCTACAATTAAAAGGCGACTTTTCCGGTGGCTCAAACCCTTCAGAGCCTAGTTGAGAACAGGCTTTCTTCTTTCCACCTTCTCCTCCGCTCACCTCTCCATCTTATGTTAAATAAGTCAAAAGCTTACCTGCTAGTTCCTCTAGGTCTTTTTTTTTGCTTGGCCTTCGCGTTAGTTCCTTCCTCAATCTATGTATCAATTTAATGATTGCCATAAACATGCGCGTAATTATAAAGATTAAGAAGTGTGAAAGGTATTTCGTAGTAAGTCTCTCAGGACGTTTTGCCGAATCTAGATAAATAAAAGGGCGATGAGGCGGCTGTAGAAATGGAATGGGGGGGAAACATGGGCGGAAACATTACAAAGGGAATCCATCATTCTCCTTGCTGATAGCTGACGATACATGGAAAAGACAACATACCTCTCGCCTTATCAATCCTATCTCCTCGCCTCTCCCTACCCCCCCCCCCCCCCCACCATCCCATGCTCCCTCCAGTTCTTCCCCCATTCTCGCAATGCCAATCTTTTTCAATAATTAATGCCTAAACTTCGAAGAGCATCGAATCCTTAATGTTCTCATGTATTTTTCTTTATATTAAAGCAGAAATAAATTATTTATAGTGTAAAAATATATGAGTATATTTAGAGGTATGTATAATTTTGTATGTTGTTTTGCGAATGCGATGAATTAAAATAAATAAGAGAACGAGTAGGGTGTAGAAGAAAACTGTAAATATCCCATATACGAAATGTGTTTGCAAAAAAAAAGTGGATCCATGCTTTTCAGGAAAGATCCTTTCGCAATTTCCCGGTCTACAGGGACAAAAATGGAGCTAACTTTTGCCATTTTAATCTTGTGATTGCACTATTAAAGGAAGAAAATAAACTCATTAGGGCAAAAAATATTTGAATGACAATGTGATATTGGATATCCAATATCATGGGCCACTTCGACTGTACAGATCACGAAAGATGAGGACTTTCTTTGAAAAGGGGAAGAAATTTTTTCTGTTTAGGATTATCAGAACTATGATCATCTAATTTTATCAAAGATACGTACCTGATAAGTTTTGCATTGCGCTTAATATGTTGTTGTTTTGTTTCTTCTCGAATATGATGTAATGCAATCATTTTTAATGAATTTGCGAGAATTCATTTCAATTTTTTTTTACAGGTATTCGCCACCGACGGTCAGGTGTTGTTGTTGGACGGTCGGTTGGCGTCTAGGGGGGAGTGGAACGTAAGGATATAATCGAAAAACTTGAAGTGAGGTTTGCATTCGTAGTTGATTACGCTCAGTCATCTTATTGAAAAAAAAAGCGCATAAATTTCAGAAAATCTGTTCGACATTTTCCGCTTCAAAATAGTAAATTATGTTTTTCTTCAAATGAAAAAAAAAATTGGTTGTTTTGATGATAAAATTCAAATGAATGCGAATTTTAAAGTTTTTCAATGATGAAGAAAATAAATAATATAAATCCGAAAAATATGATCCTATGCTATGAGCTTTTATTATTATTATTCTACAATAGACAATAACGCTTATAAAATTTGCATATGTTATTGAAATTTGCATATGTTATTGATCGGGCATTAAAAAGGGTTCTGCGATGTTTTTTAATATAGAATTATTTAAATATCACGTCGAGAAACAGTTCGTATAATATTATATTTAAATTATTATATCAACTTTGTGAACCTTCTTTACGATCTATGAATATTTGCAATCATTGAAAATTTTTGATCTTATTTTTGAGAAATGGAAAATTTATTAGAAGAAGTTAGAGAGGTTTTTCTTAATTTTCATCCTTGTAAAAACTATTAATTTCAGGCTAATTTCAGGTTGATAGTACCATTTGTTATCAATGTTGAAAAGGGACAAAGAACTACACAAAGGTATCGTGCGAATTAACAAGATTCTTTTAAACTTCTTTCGGATTGTTGACGAGCTGATTTTTGACGAGTAATTAGTACGGGTCTTTTTATATGGTCGGGGAGGTGGGGGAGGGGGGTGAGAGGAAGGGGAAATGGCGTGGCGCTTTCCCAGTTTTAGTAAAACATTTGTGGAACCTTCCTCGTAATGAACCAGAAAAGTTGAGCCCTTTTTCAGCAAAATTAAACCACTAAACATATTGTTTAGATTAACCGTCACATTATGGCTCGACTAACCAACTATTTCGATGCGTCGGTTAGTTCAGGATTCAAAAAAAAAAACAATTGCTGTAATAACGAAAACAATTGGACCAATAATAATTAAAATCCCTTATTTCTCATCGTCGCTGTGCTTTGTTTTTTTTATTGCTTTGCATGACTATATTGTTGATGATGACATTTGTTGCAGAAACCAATAAGTATCTAAAATAAAATATAGGTCAACTGTTAAATCCTTTTCGATATGTCATTGGTAATTTGAGTGCACCATTTACTGAGGATAGGGAAGGGGTTAAGGAAGAAATGGAGAGAGCAAGGAGGGAATGATGGTCCTAGATGAGAATACGATTTATTTAAGGAAGGTACGGCGAGGAATATTTATAATTTTAAGTTCTCAAAGAAAGCTTTAATGAGTGACCACTAAATGCGATTGAATTTACATTCAATCGCATTTAGTGGTCACTCGTTGCATTAAAGCATACTAAGCCTATTTATGCATCTATAAATGAAGCACAGTTATTGTTTACACATATTCCGTTTATGCTGCATATTCACTGGAAATGTCGAGGTCAAATTTATTGTCTCACTATATTTTATTCAGACAATAGACGCTCCTTCCTGCCTATTAAACAAGTTCTTTGATCGATTGCGAAAACTCATCGTTCACTAGGCGATCTTTTTAGGCGTATTTGCAAAGTTCCTCGTGAATTGCGCATTATGCTCACACCATACCTATCTATACCTGTCTGTGTGTATGTGTCTGTCTGTCTGTTCACGTATCTGATTGATAGTTTAAACCGTGAAAGTTAGATTCACAAAAATACGAGTATAGTGGACACTATAATGATACCGTCTACGTTACTCAATGAACCTTGAAACGAGTTGTTGTTGCAGAAAACACACATCTTATCTGCTAATAAACTTTTCTAGTTTCCATTCTATGGACCTGCTGTTAAATTTAAATAGGCTGAGGTATGAAAACACAGGTTTATTAGAACGCTCGGATATAACCTGTCACTTGATAAGTAGGTATTAAAATATATTAGACCTATTCTCTTGTCACATGGTTCTGAGAGGGCCGTAGACGTAAACTCAAAGAACTCATATTCTCGGCTTCCCGGAGGGAACGTGTCAGGCCATCGTAGTGTCCTTAGCATGTTGTCGCGTTCGCCCGTCTAGACGGGTTGTTTTCGTGTTCGACCCGCGCCCACCGTTTGCCGTATTAACCTAGACGCATATAACCACAGATTGTTTTTCCTATGCCTTAATAACGCGTAACACGATCAACAACCTCGATGGATAACAGCACCAGCTGGCGAAATGCCAACTGCGATATGTACCCTTGGGGACAACATAGATGGGGGGAATGGTTTGCGCTTGCCACCCCCTAGCAAATAAACCATATTTGTTTACTGAAGCATCATTTCCGCTATACGTATTCAAATAGTCGATGAGTCAATTGAAATGATCACAACGGCGTCAATGAGGGGTTGGAAGTGGAACGGCTTCCGATTAACGAGATGTCGTTTTCAAGAAATGTGTTGTCTGCAGATAAAAGAGAAAGAGAGAGGAGAAAGTGGCGCAATTGTCGCGTAATCAGCTGACCTCAGCAAATGTCGTCTGCAACTTGTCTCCGCTCGTTTGCATGGATCTATCTGAGCAAACGACGAAAGAGAGAAACAAATTTATGCAAATTTTTATGCTGTGAATTCAGCTTGATAAAATTTTATTTTAAAAAAAAGTACTACAAAAATATATAGTTGACATTGCTGGGACAAACCGCAACCATAATCCCTCATTTATAAGCCCCCCCCCCAATCCGACTTACTAAATGCCTCAGGTGGATGTGTCGGTTTCGAAAACATTTGAACACTATGAATCTCAGAGCCTCTAGAAGAAAAATACGATAGTTGAATGGATCTTAAAATATTTTCACATTCATAACCATTTGAATGAAATGAATATATGAAGAAAAAAAAAAAGAAGAAACAATAATTGAAATTAATAGATAATAAATAATATTAGAATCACGAAAATGTGAGTGATATTTTTCAGTGAAATATTATTTCCAAACATTCCATTTAACCTAATAGAGTTTGAATTTGCAACAATTAAGTCGAGTACTATAGATGCATGTGGCATAATTTTTAAGCATTGTTTTTAACCCCCCCCCCCCAAAAAAAAAACAGAATTCGATAGTCGAACTCTAGCTATTTGTTTATCTTTCAGCTTTATCACATTTTCGATATTATTAGCTTTGTCTAATTTTTTTGTAGTTTTTTTTGATGTTGAAAAGAATTATAAAAGCTTATTAAAAAGAATTTCCACAAGAATATTTGTGTAGTAAAAAAATCTCTACTTAATGAATCAAAATTAGAAGATTTTCACGCAAGTGATAATTTATTTTGTGGGTTTATTGTAAGTTCAAAATCCTCAAAATTCTGGTTAAAATTCCGGATTTCTCTCTGAAATGTTTGCTTTATTTAATTTATTTTATTTAATTTATTCAAAAAAGGAATAAATATCTTTTCATGTCGCTTTCACTGCCACTTAGATGAATTGTTAAGGTGTCGTGAAGGTTAGGACTTTGGCTCATTTCCGGCCCCTCAGATGCTCATGAGTCTATTCGCTGTCGTTCCGCTTAAGAGGGAGAAGGGTTTTGCACTACAAATGTTCCCCCCCCCCCCCCCACACCTCCTAACGAGGGTGCTTAGCGGAGCGGCTGTGTAGGACAGAGGCAAGCAACTTGGTCCGAGCTCACTTATTGCCGATCGTACAGTGCAATCATTACAAACGATTGAATGATTTGGAATGCTATGGACAACAGGAAATATGCAAATATGTCTCAGGTTTTCGGAGCGAATTAGAAAACATATAAACAGTAAAAAATGATAACAAAGTAGTAACAAACAGTTGCTGCATTGTTGTGAAATTCCATTTTTTTTTTAAAGCTGTGAGATCTTCGAATTTTATGTTGCGTTATGCTGATTGCCTTAAAATGTTTGCATTTTTAATGGTCTTTTACCATTTTTTTCAACTGTTCATTTGGCCAATCACCACCATTGCGGAAACTTACAAAATTTTCTCTGAACGTTTGAAATACTTTAAAGTTGATCACATTTAAACCTGGAATTTTTCTGAAGACGATTTATGCTATGAGCATCTCTTTTCTACAGTTTATTCATCCTCATCTTTTGTGATTTAATTGTATTGTAATATATTGTAATATAATGTTTTATCGAAAATCTATAAATATTTTTGATTAGTAGAAAAAATTTTTCATTGATTTAAAATGCTTCATTAAAGATAAATCCTTCCTAGGCATAATAGCCATCGATTAATTTCACCTATATTTTGGTAGAAAAATCTACCAAATATTGGAACTGAATGGAATTGTTAGCATTAAGAACGTTTCTCACTTATTTATTTACTTCTTTGTTTAAATACTTTTCAAAAAATGATCAAGAAATTCTTTAATTTTAATTTTAGTTTATTAATTTCATTTAATCAGGTAATTTTTTCCGCATTCATTTCATAAATTTCTTTATCATAGCTTTTGGAACATTAACTGTACAATATGGAGCGTCGATTATTGCATTCACGAGTTTTTTTTTTTCATTCACTCATTTGTTTTATTTGCATTTCGGCATTTCGTTTATAGTTGTGGAATCGAATGACCTTCAGAAGCTGGTTTTGATTTCACTAGACGGCTTCTGGTTTTTAGTCGTTCGTAAACGGTCATTCATCTAAGCGCACCTCGAGGTGAACACTTGTCGTGTGCAACAATTTGAAAGTGATAGTTGATTGATTGTACATAGACGGCGTCCACATCGCTCTGGTCAGCGGGCGGTCTCCAGATGCTGACACTCGAGGCGAATGTCTCACGATGACCAATGCTTTTCCACGCCCTCCTCAACTAAACGTCCTCATGGCAACATTTTTTTTAAAAGAAATGCTCGTCGGACTTATTTGTAAATACTTTTGATCGCACTTTCGTATATACTTGTTGTGGTCAGAAGTGACCAGTGAACGATTTCCTAGCGTAACAGATGACATTCGTAGGGGACTGCTGGGTCACTGAATAGAATATGGAATATTGATGGAATTTCTTAAAACATTTGAACTGCTTATATCAATTTTGAGTAACTTTCAAGAAATAAGTATACCTCTTAGAATATGTGATTTATCATTTATGTCACTACCGCTAATATTTCTCGCTTGAATTCATTGAAATGAAACTTCCATTATCAATTAAGAAAAATTTAATCAGGCTCATATTAAAGTATAGTGCAAATTACCAATCCGTTAGCTTTCCAAATTCTGTGTTCAATTGTATTTTTTAGTGAGTTTTTGCAGGTGCATTTTAAGGCGACATATATGTGTCTGTATATGCCTTTGTCTGTCTGTGTGTCTGTCATATAGTTTCAGAGCTATTAGACCAACAGTTGCTGCTCTAATAGAATTTAGAAGACATACTATGATCTGTATTCCATTGATTCGTAATTTAAGTAATGCATTTGCATGAACAATCGACTATACTTAAAGATTTGCAGATCAGCTGTTTTTTACAACCCCTTAAGGGTGGCAGCAACGAGTTACCAGTAACGTTTATGTATCAAGTAAATTATTTATGAAGAAGTATATGAGGGGTAATTTCATAGCTTATTGAGTATTGATGCGGCCATAGGTTGATGCATCGAGTATCGACTAATTCAGTGACCACTGCCTGGCTTAGTGACCACCTCAGGGTGTAGCAGCTAGTTCAGTGAGCACCAACTAGCTTGGCAAGTACCAAATAGCTCAGCGGGTACAATCTAGCTCAATAGGTAGCATTCATGGGAAGCGCGTATCGTGCCATCCATTTGTTACGCATTACCGTTTATTTTCATACCGCAGTAATTTCTTTAAAATTGCATTCACTGAATATAATAGAAAAAGTAATAATCCCATAGAGTTCATTTATTCGGTAATATGCGTTGTTATTAATCAAAATAATATTAGTAGATGCCGTACTTGATAGATTTATAAAAGACTATTAGCCATTCTATCCCTAATTACTATTACTCTTTTACATTTTAGTTAATGATTTCTAAGATCCATCATTTCCTTTCAAGGAGTCGACTCTTTCATGAGCTTCAAAATTGAATGTATATATTACGGTATCTTATTGGCAACAGTTTCATTGTCCGCTATTCGGATCTGGTTAGCTTTTGTTAGTGCAAATAAAATCAACACTCATCCAAGTTGATGTGTATAGTGAGTGCATCAAAAGAAATGCGTAAAGAATAAAGGTTGATATCGGAGGCAAGAGGACATCGGCGGCAATGATCTTTGAAGTTTTCGCCGAGAGCGTTTTCGTCCGTTTTTGCAACGTCTAGTTTGACCACTGCGTTCGCAAATAAACATTATATTTGCATGTTGGATGTATTCGCCTTTTATATTTACTATGAATGACCCGAACTAGCCGACTCTTTGTATAATCAACTAAGCAATATACGGCAAATGTTGTTGCATAGAAGCAGCCGATCTGAGATTGCCGATTTACTTAGATCGATACTAGATAACCAATGTCATTATAAAAAAAAACGACTATTATACGTTTGAAAAATGGAAATTTTTTGGCAAGATTTCAATTCTAATAGATAAAAAAATTTCTCAAAAAAATTCGCAATTGTTTTTTCATAGTTTTATCTCTTTTCATTAATAATGAAAATTGTAACGTATATCATTACAATTATTAACAAGAAATCATCTTGTTTTACTTGTAGTATTCCTCTAATATTGAATTTGTTGATCAATGATCATCATCATTTCTTTTTTAAATCGAATTTGATCTTTGGTTGTTTTATTTAAAACTATAGAAATGGAAGCAGATCACTCATTCAAGACGAACCGAACGGTTCCTCAAAGCGATAGTTAGTGTTCCACGTGGGAAAATCGTTCGAACTGATCTGCTTTGGGATGAAGAACCTCTCTAGAGATTTTTTTTTAATGCTCCAACATTAGGAAAGGTTGCTTTTTTAATTAAAAATATCGTCCCTATCTTCAATGTACTTCAATTTTGAGAATTTACGAAAAACCACTTATCTTACGGACAAAGGTACGGTACACTGGTGTTTGAACAGAAGATACGGTATAGCGGATGGTACAGCATACCATCTGCTATATCGTATCTTATTATGACTGGGCAACTACTCTACATCTAAAGCGTTATCGCTTCCAATGTGTCCGTTGTTTGAGCCTAAGAGAGTTTATCATCTGAGGAAGCATAAATGGAAAAAATAACTTCGTTTCATTTTTGTCGACTATTTTGCTAGCGAAAAAATGAAAGCTATAAAATTCGCGAACAAGTTTGGGACCACAGTCCTTCATGTACACTCACAAACTATTTGCATGATTTCCTCCAGTCATCACTGTTATTATTTTCTCACATTTCTTTCTGCATAATTATCTCTCGATTGGTCTATACCAAGTGAGGTATCACTAAAGCACGACGGGGGATATTGTCTGTTATATCCCGCCACCGGGTCTTAGCGAATCTGAGGTCATGAAACGTTTCCTCTGTGGTTGCACTACGATCATTGCGCAACTTGTCAGCACTTCGCCAGCATAAACTTGCCACTTTTGATTGAGCAATCTCAAGGTTCATAGGGCAAGTTCAAAGTCAAGCTGCAGCTGAAGAGGTAGCTGGTGCTAAGTATTGCTAGCGTTTAACATTATATTATAGCTTTCGCTCGTTTCCAGATTTTCTACTCAGAACTGTTTGGAATCGAAAATTTTTTTCCGACTGACCACCCCATTGAAACAGGAATATTAAACAATAATTAGTGAGTGATCGATGATTCGTTCCAGGATCAACTTCACTTGTCAATGATAATATTCTGGATGTAAGTGAAGCAATATGAATATGCTGAGATTGTAAGTCATGGATGTCTGAAGGCGGATGCAAAGGTTATTGAGTATGTTTCGAATCTTGCTCTAAATGCCAGTGCTTTTCTCTTTCCTGAATATGGAAACGCCTATTTAATTTTTTTTTTGTTGGATATTAGTTAAGAGATTGACGTTACCGTAACAAAGTCTTGTCCGCCTAGATCGTTGAAGACAATCAAGTTCGAATTACATATGGATTAATAAATTCAACTCAAAAATTAGCTCGGAATATTCCCGTTCTTTTGCCAGCCTATCTAGAACTCTTAACAAGGTCTTACTTGTTAGATGAGAGTGTAACAGTTGCTTTTTAAGTGAAACTGTAAGAGATTACTCGTTGATCGAAATTGTAACAGTACAATAAACGAGCGCTTAAGTTGTTTTTTGATAATATTCTAATTTCGGCACATAGATCATAAGTTTTCATAAACTTTCCACTGTAATCGACACATAGAGTAAACGATGCACTAGACAATGTGGTGTACGGTCGACGTTTACTCGTATACGTCTGCTTGCGCAATATACTCACAATGAACGCAATAGTTGCATTGCTTATAAGCGAATGACCGTTGAAATAACATTTTTCGCGGGTATAGTAACCTTATTACTATTTTTTTTAGAATTATTGAAATAAATGAAATGAACGATTAGAGATCTCATTAACAGTAGAGAGTAAAAGAAGTATTTTACATTTTATTTTTGTAGTAAATAAACTTGAAATAAACTTAAAAAATTAACGATGAGGTGGGATTTTGTTTATGAATAAACTCGAAAATGAGCGAAATTTATCAAAGGAAATTCTTCTAATGATATTATTTTTAGTGATATTTGGTTGTATTATTTTTGATTGTCTCTTACTGAAATGCGACAAAATAAAAAAAAAAAATCATTTTTTACGGCGTCGGAAAAACCTTCAGGCTATTTTGACTAATGGTTTCAACCAGAAGGATGGAAAGGAGGAAAAAGAAGAAGGAATTCAAAGGAGGACAGCAATAGGTGATATATATCCAACGTTTAACTTTCTATGCTATTGAATGTTGTTGTTTTTGTAAGTCATTGACATTTCAAAAAAAAAAGGAAGGATATCGAAGAAATTGAAAAAAATTTGTTTTATATCCTTATAATAATACAAGTGCCTGCAAAAATAAGAGTCTTCTACACTATCCTATAATTTTATGAAGGAAGTCATCCTATATTAAATGAATTAATTCAGATTCTCAAATGAATGAAATTGAATCATTTCCGCCACCGTACCTCTCGAATTGCTTGAATATAGGCTCTGGGGGCTTCTTCGGTCAAGATACTCAAGCTAGAAAAGGCGTCCATATGGAAAAGATTTTTTCTTGAGGACGGTTCTATAATCGGATACCTATGATGTATTGTAATTATCTGCATACATTGTAATTATCTGCATACTGTAGTTATACGAATAAAAATATATATATATCCTAGAGTTTATAAGATAAACGTATCCCTCCATGAATTTAACACAGGTTTTTAAAAGATAGGTTTTAAAGAACCTCATTGTCAAGTATTTCATCTTTTCTAAAATATTCGTGGCCTTATAAACTCTAGGATATATATTTTTATTCGTATAACATTTAAAGAAATTAATAACTGAGGTATTACTCGATTTATTATAGTATTTCTATGGAAATTTTGAGTGCTTCCGATCAAACGACTTTAAAATCAACGAAACGCTGATTTTAAAATTGCTGAAGAAAAAAAATTTCCTAATTATATTGTCATATTAAATTGCTGATTGCGACGATAATAAGCGGCAATTGAAATGAAAATCAATCAAACGAAAGGCCATTTCTGAAAGATTTTATCGTTGCACTGTCGGTTGTAAAAATTTTCAATTTTTCTGCAATGTTTTTCTTTTATTTATCGATTTATTTTTTTTTTCATCTTTAATTTCATTTCTAACTCATTTATCGAATTATTTTATTTATTTTTAAATATTATAATTTAATTAAATATTATATTATTTAAAGATTTTCTTTAATTTCCTCTAATTTCTGAGATCAATTAAAGAAGTTTCCATTTTGCTAGATTTATGTCAGTTTCTTTTAAAATTTTGACACTCTCAATGATATTCGACAATTGTAGAAACCCTCTTCATCTAATGGTTCAACTTCTTTTCCTTAGGCAATATTCTCTTCTGTCGTCGAAAATTACCATGAAAAGCTCCGCTTCTTGATGCGAACCTCGTTGATATGTAAATTTCCTATTCCGTATTCAATTTTGTTCTCCATCCTCATTTTTCCACACATCCGCCGCTTCAATAGCTGCTTAGTGGAACTAGTTAGTGGAACTTTGCCAGAAGGCTACGATCGGTCCTAGCCTTTGGAAAATGAGGCGAACGAAATTGGGAAGTCGTGTTCCCAGCAAGAAATTTCTCCTCAAAGAAGTGCTTCCGTTTTCTTACTTCTCCTTCCTGATCTCGTCCAGCCCAAATTACCTGCCCAACATTAAATTGATTTAGGACTATCCTCGTAGCCATTGATAATTGCAAATTTTTTGCAACGAATTTGCTGAAAAGAGAGCACTTTGAAGTTTTACTTCCCATACCCACCCCATATTTTAGCGCACAAATATATTTCGTTTCTATTCGCTGATCAATTAGAGTAATTTGATTATTCGCCACAATCATTCCGGAAGTGAAGAACAGGTGAATTAAATAAATTAACCGGTGTTTTTCGTTCAAAATTTCTTTGTTGATTCCTTTGAAATTTAACCGCTTTAGATGATGCAATGATGACGTCGTATGAATAGAAGTGAAGGTGTGGTTGATGAAGAGGGGAAGATTTAGTGGTTACTTTGGGTTCTCTTGTTATCAGTTATTCTGAATCATCTCGATAATAATTGCTGGTAAGTTGAAACGTGGATTGTTGGCCTCCAGTTTTCTGTTCAATGAAAAGTCCAAAAAATGGAAACACAATAGCCTCCGGTGTTCAAGAAATATCATCATACTATAACGATTGTCTGATAATATCTCAAAGCGGTATCCACAATGGTTTTATGGTAATATTTTAGTACCATAATGGTGGTAGAATGCCTTAAACCGATTTAGTTTAACACTATGACAAATTGCCACTATTATTTTACCACTACCTTAACGAAAAATACCAATCTAAAATACCGATTATTCTTGGACATCAAAAATTAGCACTTCGATTGCCAACAATAATCTGACATATTGTATACTGGTACTTCTTTTTAAATGTTTATTAGGGCGAGCCAAAAAACAGCTTCGATCGTACCTTTTTTTCCACAGTAATTTAAATCTGAAAGCCCTACCTACAATTTTTTGAGAATTTAAATAGCGTCATATCAAAGTGTTGACCTAATAATTCGAGAATGCCCTCGGGTAGTGAAAGCCCCAAATAACTATAAAAGGGTTTTATTGGGGCAAGAGCTAATTTGCTTGAAAAATCTTCGCAACGACATGCATATCATCTCAGACGTGAGAAAATAATTGGTCTTTTTTTTTGAGATTATGGCAAAAAAGAGAGATGCTTGTTTTTTGAGAGGAGTTCTATTGGTATATGGCTTATTTATGCCCCAAATATGTCGAACAATTCGTTCTGGATGGCGTGGAGAGGGGGAATTTTACTTAAGGGGAAGGTGTTTATTCGAGTCATTACGGTATTTACTTGTAAGATGCTGCTTGAGATTATAGCACTTTCACGAGATGGCATTAATGAGGAAGCTCGCTTTCAAACGTCAGCTCTGTGCCGAAAATATTTCAGGTCAGGTCCTCATGTGAAGCACTAGAGGTTAACAGCCGGGTTAATAGCCCATACTACTTCAGATTCTCGATGTTTCTCAATTTTTTATACTCTATTCCGCCGCTGTCTATATGCCCTAATAAAAAAAATAACTCATCAATACGTATAGAAATTTAGCAATGCAATGGTATAGGTGCGTTTAAGGCGGGACTAGCCGTAACGCGCCACCCACTTGTGCGTATCGCGTTGCAGCTTGTCAAGACCATTTTTGCGACCTTCCCACAGTGGCGTTCGGTCTTGGCTCACTCCTTGCACAGTTTTTTTTTGTTGATACTCGCTGTTTAACTCAAAAATTTTGATTAATGGAGCTTATATTGAAATTAATATATTCTCATATCATTATTTATATGCATATTTGGTGAATTCTGAAATGTTGCCAATTTTCCATTCAAAAAAGAAAATTCTTTTTTTTTCCATAAAAGTTTCTGCTTCCCGCGGTTACATAGCAAAGGTGAAAAGAAATTGCGAAATTCTTTGTAAATGCACAATCTAACTAACGTCATACCTGTGCATATGTCTATATGTTTGTCTACTTGTCCGCCAACTGATTTGTGAGTCGGGAAAAACCGTAGACGTTATGCCGTTATTTTGGTGCAATTGTGGAGCCAGTCGGTTTAATAGATAGGATTACACAAAGCATATGTCGCGCAAGTCTCGCAGGCGTGCTTCTGCGCCTGTTTGCAGGAAGGTCGGAGAAACGGAGGTCTCAAGCAGCCATGGTTCAGAAGAGAGGACTGATGGAGAGGTCTTTGAATGATATTCGCATTCCATATAATTTATTTGGAGTCGGTACTGCTGTAGTACCACTTCTTCAGTCTTTTTAAAGTCATGGGTTCCTCCATCTTTCCCCACCTGACGACTTCTCATATGTGCTTGGTCTAAGAGAGTCCCTAATTTCAGATCTCTCAGAATTACTGTTACCTTTATGAAGAACTTTCAGATAGGATGTCATTTGATGTTTATACGGATTCGGAGTGTTCGCACTCTTCGGCTTATGAAGATCCTGATTCGAGGGATTCTGGCGTTTCGATGGGTGCTGATGCCGCATCCACAACCGATTTCGTTTTCGCGCATCCATATAGCGGTCCACTGAGGAAGACGAGCATTCAGAAGGTAATCCTATATAAACATGATGTATACTAAAAAACCAAGTCATGTCGATCGATTTATTTTATCCTTATTAAAACAAATTCTCTGTAGTATCATATTGGTGCCTTCTAGTCAGTATAAACCTTCATGGGTCTTTTTGGAATATTTTATTTTGAGTAGCGTTACCATTGTACTAATTCCCCCATATTATACTAGCAATATAGGATGAGCAATTTGGAATCCTCAATATCTTCATTTTACTATTCATATCAGTTCAGATCTTTCCATCTCTCATTTCTCAAAATTCTACTCCCGATCGTTCTCGTGTAAATCGTCCCCTCACGATGTCATGATTTTGAGATGTCATAACCCGCTCAGTGATCTTTAAATACGTCTTTAAAAAGTGGCAAAGAGATTTCGTGAATGAGAATTAAACAAATTCAGCCTTATAAATATTTTCTCCCGATCAGTCATAATCTTATAACTATGGAATAGCAAAATTCTCGTTCTCGATAATTCATACTTCTCTTATTAAAATTGCCTAAGTCTATTATATTTATTGTTTATGAGAATATATATGGTATAATTATTATATTAGAGGGGGAATACTTTTCAGAATTTATTGGAGCTCGATGAAGAAATGGAAGATTTAGTATTGAATGAACTTGTCGCCGAATTCAACGAACATGAAAGTATAACCGATGAGAAGTTAAAACGTATATCGTATCGTTGCGCAGATCAATCGTCATCATCATCATCTAGGCGAACGTTTGGCGAAATTACCAACAGGTATACCCAGCATAGTCACTACCATATTGGGTGCAGGTATAGATAGAAGTTGGCATAGCTGATTTGTTGTTGTTTGCGAAATTAGCCCGATAACGCGAACAAATTCTAATGGGTGGTGTTTTTTTTTTTTGTTTGGAGTGGAACGGGAACTTTTGAGGAACATTGAAGAAGAGGTAAAGTAAAAGATCCTTTGTTGATGTGAATAGAGACGAAGAAAGGAAATTTCCATTATCTTTAGAAGAAAACCTGGAATTTAATATAACTCGAGGAGTTTGCCTTCCAATTCGTCTCTCATCGAGAAAGGAGAGGCAAGGGAGGGGTGGATAAGAGAAAAACAGGAAATGACCACACAAATGAAATTAATGATCATTTAATATCCTCTTTATCAGCTGGTAAAACAGTTGAAAATTTTCGCTAGAAGTTTTCTTGAAAATAACAAAACTTTTTTTGAGAAATTTTTATTTCTTTATACTTTTGAAATATTTTTTATCCTTTGAGTTATTCGTCGGTTATTGTTTTTTTAGGTGCTAGTCATATCCGCTAGAATTGTGTTATTTTTTTTTGAGCTAAAAAAACTAATTAAACTGGTCATATTAAATTCTTTAATTCGAGTATCGGCTTAAATATTATAGGTTTGACCACTATCTATTTTTTTCCACTAACTCAGTTTTGCTGTTGTTCCTTTTTTTTAGTCATTTCAGGTCAATCAATTAGGCTTTTTTCTAAACTGCCTAGAGTATTTCAGTCTTTCGATACCCGAATCACCGAAATCGCATTTTCAAAACGATTTGAATCGTGCAAAACGTTTAACACAGTCGAAAGATATCACACGACGATTTAGCAGACATCTCTCCTGTTTTGAGAACAGAAGCACAATTGTGCGTAAACGTACGTTATGTGAAGAGACGACTATCGCCACAAAAAAAATCAATGTCGATCAGCAGGTAAAACCTTTTTTTTTGCGTATTCGATAGCAAGAAGATGGAAGGAACGAAGAGAAGAGAGCATTAGATAGATTGACTAAATCAGGTCGACCTCCATAAAACAATAAGCCTTACATTTATCTTCTAACATATAATAATCGAGAATTATCTCACCTAATGATTTTTTCGTTAATGTAATAGATGCTTAAACAGTGTGGAAATATGCCCCATATAGGTCTTTCATCCCTGATTAAGGATCCGATCGCACACTGGGTTTCATCAAGGAAGGTTGAGAAGGTTGAAAATAAATTTTGTGTCGCTTTCGCAAAGAGTTCACCTAAGCGGTTTTCGGTTTTCGTTGAGTGAAACCGTACAAGGTGGCTATCTTATGGTCCTAGAGAAGTATGTCGAATAACTTCCTTTTCATTGTATAATTAAATGAGGTTTCCCACTGTTATGACTGACAGCGGCGGTTGGGACGATCGATTGTAGGCAGAGGGCAGGATTCGACAACCGCTCATCGATGCCGATATATGCGATATAGAAGAAGTAGTTTGTGCGGGAGCACCACGGCCTCCAAAAATGAGCGGAACTAAAGGCATCCAAACGGACCGAAGCCCGATTTATATAGGCACCAATATCGCCGAGGCGATACGAGAGAACATTTGTTAGGAACACGAAAGGAGAATTGACTTTGCGAGTAAAAGTGATCATTGCAGTGTTAGACACAATTAGATATCTTGGATTGGCTCTTCGATGCCACACCCGACAACCACTATTCATATTTCTGATCGGAGACTTCCTTTAAATATTCAGTACCCGACATAAAAAAATAGCTGATTATCTCAATTTGAAGAGGGTTCCCTTCATATCATTTTTGTCGTTACTGTGACATGCCTAAGCAAGCAGCAATCATGCTGGAATTAACTAAACTTCTGAATTAGTTGAATTTCAGATGGGCAATGAAGGGGAATGCTCGCATCCTCGCAAGTTTATAAGTTTCTCAAGAACAATGTCATCGGGTGTTCTTGAACGAGGTGAATATGCGCATATAGCTATTGGACAGCTACCGAAAATGCTTCACGTTGTAAGTTTTACGATTTGCTTTTGAAAAACACTGCTTTCACCTTTGCAGTTGCCACTTACGGAGCTATCTTATTAGGATAGAGTAAGATATAGCACAAGGCTGTCAATGAAATCAGCTGTCACTAAGTAAGGAGCTTACGTCTAGCAGCCATCTGTCACAATATTGGCTAGTATGGTGCATCTTTGCAAAGGTGAATACAGTTTTCTTTTCAATATGGTGCACTCTTCAGGTTCTTTTGAAAGCGTTTGATCGTGTTTTTAGTTGAATATGCAGCGAATGTAATGTCGAATGAGTTCATTAACGCGAAATATTATGGCTACCTTTATTGTTTGACTATTTGGTTCTGCTTGGTGGCGACATTAATCAAAAACTAAATTCTATATTATCGCAATTCTGCAATTTTGAAAAACGCATCACTGCCCATCGCTCATTTTCGGCCGGCCAAAAACGTATTACTCATTCAGCACTTACAGTATGCTTTATATGAGTGCACTCTTGTTGCTGCACTTTACTATTAGTTTACCGTTGGAGGTACAGTTCATCATTCTATTTGTTAATTGATTTTAAATGCATTAAAATATTTGTTTATTTGAAATAATTTTCACTTTTCGAGGAATATTCACTCGAGACAGTTTCACGGCCACAGGTCGACTCAGTCGCCTTCAAAAGTATCGATGGTTACGTATTGGCAAAATTAATGTGGTCGATGAGTGTTGAGGAGTTCTCCAGGAAATATGTGCTAATTGATTGCAGATATCCCTATGAGTATAATGGTGGACATGTGAAGGTAAGCGGGCGATTTTCTTTATCGAAATACCGAATGATTTTAGTGTCACGCATAGAAGAACATTCCATGTAACTGTGAAATGCAATAAGTACAACATTTGTTGCTTCAAGGGATGAATGTCCGGAATATAACAGCAGTCCATTTCAAGCCCTAGTAATTTTTTTCTTGAGGTTTCAATTGTGCTAAAAAAATCCAAGGGATTTGCCTAATTAGCGAAATTTTCCAATATTTAGCAGTTTTACTCATCTTTTGATGTTTTTCTCAAGCTTCCAAAATCTCATCGCCGGAACATTTCGAACCGGAAACTCACAGTCTTATCCGTTACGAAAATTGGTCTATATTGGCGGCTACGATTATTTCTTCTTTATGGTGAAGTGTTCATATGCTCAAATTATATTACATGTGAGAAAGATATATACAAATGAATTTAATTTACCAAATTGCTGTTATTAAAAGTCATCCAGTTCAGGTAATTAAGTGTGATTTGTTTATAGGGTGCAATCAATTTATTCGATCCATCTTTGGTGGAGGAGATTTTCTATCCGACATCGTTTGAAAAATTCAATGAGATGCGTTCACGTATTCCGATTTTCTACTGCGAATTTTCGCAGAAACGTGGACCAACAATGTGAGCGCTTTCGTCTTTAGGTACAATTCGCTAGAAGGCGACAATGAACAGAGCACAAGGAAGAGAGAGGAAAAGGTCGTCGTGCAAGAACTCATAGGTAGCAATGAGGAGAGAGGTAAACAGAGGTAGCAGTTGTTGAGATGGAGCTCAAACGTGATAAAGGAAGGAGAGAGATAAGGATAAGAGGGTAAGCACTCGAAGGTGATAATGACGGAAAAGGAGAACGGAGAAAGATAAGGATGGTCGAACAAGGAATCAGTCTGCATTGAGTCGCCCTTCAAAAGTCATCACTGCGTTCCATTTTCGTTGGTCGCTAATTTCGGGCTTTTTACACTCGGAGAATTTTCATCACCTTTTTGCAAAGCATACAGTGACAATAACATGCGCACACATGCCTGCATGTCTCTGTCTGTTTATCTGTAAGATAGTTTCAACTTGCGGATCATAAAGTTGTTGTGGTGAAATTTGATGTGTACTATGCCACGAGGTGATTTTGCTCGAATAATGCCATAGAATTTGCAAATTATGTTTGCTTTGCAATCATTAAAGGATGTTTCGAGGAAGATTTGTAATGTAGACTGGTCTAACGACATTCCGTTCCCCCTTGATGCGTTTCTTCATTCCTATTTGTTTTTATAAGAAGCGTTAAACTGCGAAAAAAAATTTTTTTCATTCGTATAGAATTTTATTATTTTTAGGGCGGCTGCATTACGACAATTTGATAGAAAACGTAATGAAGCTCGCTATCCGGATGTCGATTATAAAGAGATTTACCTGCTAGACAGAGGATATAAAAAATTCTTCGAGGATGGCATATATATGGTTTGTTTATAGGTTTCATCACTTATTAATATTTCAGCTGTTGTATAGCGGTTAAGTTTCGCTTTGACCCATATTAATAAATTGTACTTAATCGATCGTGGAATGGAATCGATCATTTCGATAAGCAGCGAATATTTTAATTATTTTCTCAAGTCATATTAGTCTCATTGCAAATCACTCTTCTAAATAAGAATTGTTTGCATTTATTCAAGAAAATTTTTTCGACTTGCATTACTCAAAAATTAGGGAAGATTTGGGGAAAGTTTTGACCTGTTTATGCTTTCCTTCCCCACGTAAACACTATATGTTGGCCAGCAAAAACTCAATTAAGAAGGCTAGTTACTATTAACTAATAAAAGTAGTAATGTTCTAGTTAGTGGTAGTAATTAAATATCAATTTTTCGTGAGAGAATTTTCTTCGTTGCAACGTCTATGCCTTATTATTGCTCGTCGTAACAACTCTTACTTAATAAGAAATTCACAAAGAAATGTGTGAAGGAAAGCAATTCGCTGACCGATCGCGGCTATAAGTTTTGGAAATTGACAATCGTTAAGCTTAACTGTTTACTGTTTTTGACCAGTTATGTCCGGCGTAATATTACTGTTATTATTTGATGACTATTTCATTAGTTATCAGAAAGCAGCCTAGCTTCGTTGTGATTAATGACGCGAATGATCGTTTATCGAAGAAATCTATGAAGTGATGAAAATAATTTAGATTTTTCAGCAACTATGTGAACCGCCTGCTTATGTTCCGATGTTATCCTCACCATATAAGGAGGACTTGAAACGGTATCAGATGCATCGAGCGAGATCTTTTAGTGGTTTTGGCACAAGTGTCCGTATGGCCGATATGCAACGACGTGGTCGACTCAATTTTAGTGTATCGGTCGATGGTAGTGGTGGATCGCCGAGAAATCCCCGAAGACGCGATCTATTTGGATCGCCGTTTTCACCTCCTAATGAGAAAGATGAAACCGCTATCACACCATCATGCAGTCCAACAGCAAATCCCATTCGTATGGCGTCGTTTTCTTAGCGCTTCGGAAGGAATAATGCGAGTTCTAGTTGATTTTGTGATTATTTGTAAGAGATTCATGAATAAAAAGTAGGGAAATGGGAGTTAGAGCGAGGGGTCTTTCATATCTGTTAAGTGAGCGGCAGATTGTTGACCGCAAAGATGTTTAGGGAAAAAAAAGTTTTGATCAGATTTATTTTTGAAGGCTTCTGGTGCTAGCTTCAGGATACAATCCAAGCCAAGTATCTGATTTGAACATATGTTGAATGTTGAGGTCTAATTGACAATTATCGAAGACGACAGTTGTAAATGTATTTATTATTTTATGTTTATAGTGATGCCTATAGTAGAGATATCAACCATTTTTCATGATCATTAAATTGTAAGAATTATTCGAGGTGATGATTCGATTCTCGCTACAGGGATCGTTCTTTGATTTCAACAGGATCATCTATGTACGTACCCATGTTTTCCCCATACGCTTAGCACATATATGTATACAAACATTGCTGTCAAGTCCGGCCAGAAATTCAGTTACGAGACATGGGAATATTTGCAATATCCCCCCTCTCCTTTCTGGAATGGTAATGCAAGCATCTCATCGATGGACACCTATGCTTAGGGATGATGACATTTCTATCACTACTCATATTAATATGCTTGTATGGGCATGCTTATACTAATCAAGGACACATGTCATGTATATAAAGATAGCCGCTTACTTAAAAGGGATGATTCCGTTAAAGCAACAAATATTTCATGTTTGATTCCCATCTTTACTGCAATTTTCGGCTTTTGCTTCTTCTTTATGTGTGGAAAAATTTATTAGAATAACTTCGATTAGATGAAATTAGAGATTCGGTGGAATTTTTCTGCATAAAGAGATATGGATGAATTTCAAAGGTGCAAATTTAGGAATTTAAAATATCGACGTGAATATAATGTTTGTCTTGGATTGAAATTTATAGTGGTTTTTCTTAATGTTTTTGCATAGAAAATCTGGGGATTTTTTAATGATTTTTCTCAACGGTTTCCCATTCAAAAAAAAAAAATCCAATTTTCAGCAAAGGAACTCATTTTATCTTCTGTGATATCAGAGGCACACAGAGTTTTTGATGCCACAGTCTAGCCACTTGCATCACTAATCGCTTTCAATTTTGCGTACAAACGTTTTGTTTGATGTTGATTCACTCTGATTTTCTTGAAAACATTGATAGAATAGTGCGAATTTGCGGATATACCATATTATGCCGAACAAACAACCGTCCCTCGCTCATTAAACCATCGAAAAATCCGAACTAAAAGAGGTTTTGTTCTCATATTTTTAAAATTTTACATATTATTCTTAAATCTTTTCATAGTTGAAGAAAAAATTATATAGTCAATGGATTCGGACCCTTCTACTTAAATACTCTCAGGGGAAGTTTATTCCATCGGGCTTTATTCCAAGTCATTTGATGTGATTTATTTCCTATTTTCGGTTCGAAAACAATGTCGTTGTTTAACGATGCATCACAGTTGAATAGAAAATCTGAGTGTGCTGTTTTCAAGTTCATTTGTGTGCTGATTATGCGACGCTTTCGTATCGTTCGTCTTTTTTTTTTTTTGAAATGTGCCAAATTTTTTCATTGTTTTATTGTTTTTCATTTTTTTTTTTTCGTTTACGCTTTCTAATTTTTTGTAAAGAGTCCGTGGATTTCTTTCGATTAGGCGATTTGATGAAAGCTTCAAATTTGAGTTGAAAATTTTTTAGAGGGTTAAAAATATTTTAAGTGAACGAATTCCCTTACTCATTGCACTCCGAACGGTTGGAATTGAAGAAGAAGGACTGAAGAGGGGGGGGGGAGTGGAAGGTTGCTTCTGGTTTGTAGGCTGTATATACCTCCGAGTGAATCAATTCCAATTTTCTTCTGGCGAATGATGCGTTCACCTCTTCACTCTAGCAACTTAATTAAAAGTTATGTTTGTTTACAGCCAAAGAGCGCCAGTCATTGGTTGAAATGCTCAGTTTTGTGTAAGCAAAAAATGAAATGTACGGCAGGGAGGGGAGAAAGTCAAGTAAGGGTCGAGTCCAGGAAGGAGAGGGGATCAATTCAGTGTTTGATGCAGAGAAGAGAGGAAGTCAGGAGGATGTTTTCATCCGCGTAAAAAATTTAAATGAAGGTAGAAACTTTTTTGTCATATAATTTAAGAAAACAATGTGTCAGAACGCATATGTTTTCTACGTTTTCTACCATAAATGCATAAAGCGAATCTTTCGTTAAAATTTTTGAAATATTATTAGAATTATTCCATTGAGCACATCTGAAATAACGCAAATTTTAGTCATTTTTTCCGCGACATTGAGGTATCGTTGATTCTCCTCTTCCACTTTGCACATTGCTCTTTCACGTTGTTCATTCCTCCTCTCTTCTCGCCTTTCCTTGCTCCCTCAATTCTCCTTCTACCTTCTTTATTCCCTTCCTAATCGAGAAATCCTCTTTACGGGCCTGTGCAGGTATTGGTCGTTCTGCGATCTCGTTCAATTGAACAGGCTGATAAAGATTTATTCGAAATATATCATAGAATTGAATTCTAACTGTAATCGTTTTTCTCTATACATGCGGCTGTGATTTTACCAATTCTTTCGTTTCATTGGACACTCGCACTGCCATGTTGAATTGGAGCAACAAATATTGCTTGCATTATGTCTATAATGTGTTATAATAGATATGGCATTGATAGGTTGAAATACTACGCAGCAAGATATTGGCACAAGGGACATTTGCACCATGGCGCAAATGTCTGAGTATGCATTGGCCTGTAAACGAATATCGGATGTATCATTGTTTTTACATTCAGGTTTCATGCCTTTGCAATCGCTCATCTACTGCCAGCAATTTGCCTGTGATGAGAAGTCGTTTAGTTTCCAATTGTACGCTGTCAGCGAATCTATTACAACTGATTGCTTAAGAGTATTGTTATTAAGTAACTCAATTGTTTGTATATATGTGTATAAGTAACTCAACTAATTGTTCGTTATAGTTTAGTGCGTTAGTTGATATTTGCGTTCAAGGTGTTTAGAAAATATGGGCAACCCTTTATCCTCCGACGGCGGAACATATTTGGCCATCAAATCTGAAGTTGATATTGCACTGCGATCTAGCTTTGACAGCTGGCCTAAATCTTGCGAATCTCCACACCAATCGGTAATCTTCAAATGCGGGCTTTAATTCCAATAAGCCAAAATTTGAAGGACTCGAAAATCTCAGTCGCTTAACATAACGCCTAGTTCAAAAGTCAAGCGAACGATGAGTCTTTCTTGCTCGAGCACAAATTTTTTACTTCATAATTGCTATCATTCGTCCAGGCGAAATAAAAAAGGGTTTTACGATTTTCATTTCTATTTCTTTCTGCATATTGACAATGATTAAATGAGATTTAATTTAATTTTCTAAATTTTCTACTTTCTTAATTAACTGTTATTGATCATATTTTCTAAGTGCTATTGCATTTTAGTTTTCTCAAAGAAGTTGTTTAATGTGTTATCGTTTAATTGTGTGCATTCGTGAAGTGCAAAACTTTCACTCTCTCTTTGTTTTTCTTATATTGTTTCATAAATCGTCTGTGGAAAAAGAAAAAACTCATAGTTATTAGAGCGATAATTCGTCTTATATGATGGTATCATTTAAAAAGAATAGAGAGAAGAGATGCAATGAAAATATTAAGAGGACAGGAATAATTTACGTCTCAAAAAGTCGCCACTTGAGGCATTTAATATCACTGTGAGTTTAGACAAGGAAAATACGACTTTACAAGATTCGATGGTTTGGCGTGTAGATAAGCCAATGCGAAATCAGTTCGTCTTTTTTCCCCTATTAAAACCAAATTTCAGCAAATTACGATCTGCAACATGGGATCAATGTGACCTCTCTCGACCACCCGCAAGAGCCTTAGGAATAGAAAATTGAAATAAAACAGTATGGCAAGGGTTCAGATTAATTAGGTTGCCGGCTATGAATGGTCTAGGTGTCGCATCTTTCATGGACGTCAGGGGAGATGACAGGATTGAAGCTTTGATGCTCAGCTTCTGGTAGTTTCTGTCGCGAATTATAGCCAAGTTGCCGCACCACATGCAGCATCCTTATCCCGATAAAGCCCTGTCTAAATATTTGCACGAAAATTGGCATGTAAAGGAACAGCGCGTTGACAGCCTAGGGAGGTGCTGGCCAGACATACGTTCGCAGATTTTCTCATGGCGCCAATAACGGCTCTATAGGTTTATGGATGCACGCCTCGAGATGTAATGTACTTGGTAAGATTAAAGACATCGCACAATTCGGTTGTGCAAGCACTTGGATGCAAAGCCCCTCAAACGCTTTCTTGTAGAACCCGAGAACACGGCGAAAATCGGATCTACCACAACCGCCACACCGCTGAATTTGATTTCCGCAGCCGTACAAACTTTCAATCAACAAATTAGAGTTAACCTGTAAGGTGGTTTACTCTATGCAATGTATCTATAACTTCGAAATAAAATCTTGCATAGCCTTTAAGGTTTGAGGTTAACCAACAAGATTCTTGCATACTTAATTTAAAATTTAAATTCTTTTAAAAATTCTTGAATTCTTGCATACTCTCATTGATACTAAATAAGCCCTTTCGGTTTATAAAGTGTTAAATTTGTACTAAAGAGTTTCCCTTACAGTGTAAGCATATCAGCATACATCAAAAATGCATCGCTCTACTTTCATTACTACTTTATTGTAGGATCACTGTAATGACATCGTCACAATCACTTCATTGATTATCATCCGTCAATGGGGTAAATTATCACCATTCGCAATACTTTTTAGTTCTATTTTGTTTGCATTTGTGATTTTTATTTTATCTCGCTATATTCACTTCCCCTTACTCTATTATAGGGTTTGCATCTATTTGATTTTATATTCGTCTAATATAGATTAAGAATTGCAATTTATAACTGTTGTAATACGTATATTTGGTATTAATTGTTTGTTTATTTTAACTTTATAGCTACTCTATCCTTGTAGTTCTCATACTAACAGGGTTATGCGTTCCACTTTGACGATGGCCTGCGCACATTTCATTTGCGTCAACAGATAGGGGCCGAAACATAGCCACCTTTTATTTCTGTTGGTAGCCCCATATGTGCCTTACCTCTTTCATTCCAAATATCTATTTGGTCTTCTAATAGTCTTTCATCGGTTTTTTTGCTAGTACCTCATGACCCATGTCATGTTTTTCCCTTGCTTAATTTTGTCTTCCTTTCCTTACATCACACCATAGTTCTTCTTGCTTTCACTACAACTGTATTAACAAAAGACCATACTAGTCGGGTCTAACACCTGTTTTTGCTTTTTACTTACTTATTTATACACTTTTCCATGCATTCGTTTATAGGTTCATTTAATTATTTGTTTAGTTATTTACTTACTGTCCTCTTCAAAAATTTTCTAGACACACTGCATAGGTTTCGGGGTACTCTTCATTTGATCCAATTATTTACATTCTTCTATTTATTTGTAATACCTTTATGTACTTATTTATTCATTTTTTTTGTTGATCTACTTATTTATTTCTCTATTTATCAACACATATATTTACTTTTCTCTTATACAACTTAAAAGATTTTATTTACTTTAGCGTGCCGAGGTGGGAAAACTCACAGAATATGTGGGCGTGAATAGTAAGAATTCACAAAGCTACGATTTAGGCGAATAGGCATTTAATACGTAAGAGCAGCAATAGTTTGTGGATCGAAACGGTTCGGCCGCAGCTTTAAAGCTGAAGTGGGCACGTTAGCGATTTCGGCAGGAAGTGGATTTCAGAGCCGTACAACGCGAGACTGGGAATTATGTGGAACATTGTAGGCACTGCAACGTCTTTTGCCAACCTGAAACGCAATACGGTTGAAGCGTTTTTGGATATTCTCTAGCAAGCTCATATCAGAAATTAAATAAGGAGACCATACAGGAGTGCAGTATTACAACATGGGTTGGCATTAGGTTTGAAGATATTTCGGTAACGGTCAATACACTTGTGCTGCGAGACATGGAAAATACAGTTTGCAATTTCCGACAATTTTTCGGCAAAAGTGAGGCACTAGAATTTTCCGTGAAGTTGGGGTCAAGTAATGCTCGAAAATCATGAACACCATGTCCTAACTTGAGAAAACATTCATGCGATAGTTGACGGGAAGCACATGACTCTTCACGAGAAATATTTAATTACCATAATCCGGATCATTTGACAAATTCGTCAAGGTCCCTTTGCAGAATATGGAAGCCGTAGGCAGAATCATGCAGTGGATGATAAATTTTGAGATCATCAGCAAGCAGCGTGGTACTATTCAGAATTTCACCGGGAACACCGCTACTGTACATGATGGATAAAACAGGACCCAGGAAACTTCCTTAAGGCACAAACTGGGAAATGGCTCCGGAGCGGAGCCTAAGGTGGTATGCAGTATGCAGACTCATGGTTTATCGGCAAAAACCAACGAATGCGAGTGCATTCCCAAGAGAGGCTCGAACAATCGTGTGAGTTTCGAACTTTGCTAAATAACCTTGACGGTTACCTGTATTCGAAAATAATCTAATCACGACCGAAACGAAACGTTAGAATTACGGCGGTGAACTACTTTGCTAGCGAATGATATTGCTTGTTGTGACCAATATCCAGCATTATCCTTGCAAAAGAAGTTCCCATGAATATTCCCAATATTCCGTTTTTGACGCATGAAGTAATTTTCTAAGGATACAGTTCAAGTTACTTGGTTTTTCTCCTAAACAACATACTAGTTATGCAAATTATCAAGTGAAGTTTTTTTGGGTATTATATAGAAAAAATTTGCATTGTAAATTTCATAGCAAATTCAACTTTTAATAACTCGTAACGAACATCATTAGTTGATAGTAAATTAGATTAGAAGAATTGAGACGAAAGTTTAGCATATGCTCATCAAATTCTATCGCAATAGTTTTTGTGGTGCATCGATTGAAACTTATGCGCAAATATGACACCATCAGAATGCGCTTTGCACTAAAGCCTATAAAAATCGACATTATTAGGCATTAGCACAAAAAATCTAGAGAAACAACTGATAAATCACAAAGGATATTTGCGATTTCAGGTTCTAATATGCCGTGTCAGTTCAACTGTTTCAACTAATAGGCAATACAGTACGTCCATTATACCGTCATTTTTAGCGAACATTTGCCAGTTGATCTCTAAAGTATGTGTAAATTCTGCAGATATTCGTCAGTTCTAACATCAGCAACAAGCATTCATTGACTAGAAACTAACAACGCCAACATAGAAACAACAAAAGCAACCAGCCAATTGACAACCGCTATGCACATTTGCAAACCACCTGTATTGATCACGTTTATACAGCAACAATAATGAAAAGCTTTTATAATTGCTTATTTTGGCTTGAAAAGAACTAATACTGACTGCGTTCTGATATAGCGTCCTGCAAAAATCTTTCGCTTAAAACAGTCAGCGTTATGAGAATGATTCGTAATAAATCATCTATGTGGATTTTATCTCAAGATGCAATATCTCTTCTACTAAAGATTAGCAATGAATTTCACATCGGAAATCTTTTCCGTAATATCTTCACGACACTTGTCTCCCTCAGTGTTCAAATCCGCTTAAAATCTCAACTAGCTATGATAAAAACACTCCTCGCTAAAGAGATTCGAACCTGGCGTATTTATTACCACGTTGAGTGATTACTCCGACAAACAATCAAATGTACCATATACCGAAATTTTGAACAACAAAAGTGGAAAAACTTTCCCATGAAATTTTCAACGATATGCATTACGAAAAAGCTCCAATAAATTACGCAAAATCCAACAATAACATAACAGATCCGTTAAGGGAACATTCATCCATAACAAACATCGATTCAAACCGAGTCTTTCGAAAATTCAGGAAGATATCAAAACAAACCAAATCGATTCTACAGAATAATTGGAAGATTGAAAGGACAGAAGAAATACAGCACGAAAATGCTCACTTATCAATGATAATCAATAAATTCAATGACTAAAAAGTTTGGCAATCACACCTCCCAGAAACTCATCAAACAGGCAAATCCAATCAATTCGATCCATTAAGTAACAATATTGCACTCAAAGCAAACTTCAAAAATCAAGATGTAATCAAGACATATTCATAAATAAGGACCGAAAATTTAAAAAATCAAATGTGACAAAGCCCTGTTTTATTACACGACCATTGCAAAATGTCTCCAAAACCGATAAAACGTGTGACCGAACTTAGCATCAAACGATCCAAATTTAGCTTTGGAAGAAAAAACGGTCCCAAGACGACTTTTTTGGCAGGACATTCAATGAATTCGTCATATACATGTGGGAATCATAAAACTTTCAACACTTAGAACGTAAATGCCACACAACAAAACGACATAATAATCGTTTCATCAGAAAAAACTGAACTTTAAAGGAAAAATATGTCTTTTTGCATAACAGTGCCAATCAATTTCAATTCATTAATATTTGTCAATCTTTTGGAGAATGTGTTCTTTTTTTTTCATGCATGAAACATATTCTCCAAAATGTCACCACTCAATTTTCCAACCCTTTATCTTCCTATTCCTTCCCCTGCCTTGCTGATTGAAAAAGACCTCTTCAAGCGCCCTTTCTCCGACGGCAGCCGCTTCTTCCCCTTTATTCACTCGAAATGCTATAACTTTGCCACTAACTCCTCCCCACTCAAAAGCACCATCATTTATCATTTTCTTTCTTGACTGAGAAGAAGAGATTACTTCTCCCTTGCTAACCACTTTGCCAAACATCCCTCTATTTCCTTGGAGGCTGCGATGCCTTCTTGCCGCCCTTGATGGAAGGAAACGCAGCAGAAAGCATCTTCGCTTGTTTGCTAGCGAAATGTGTTCGAACTGGTTCGAAGAATGCGTTTATTGAGCTGATAACGGCCGCCTTCAAATCACCCGGATGCAGCGACCCGTCAACGAATATTCTTTCTAATTCCGCATAATCCCGCACTGCTATATTGCCTCCATTCTCCGGTGATCTCTCGATAAGAAGCGCTGTAACATCAAGTTACTATAACAACCTCGGATAAAACCCATCCTCGTGACAACCGCTTTTCATTAGCAGCTGGAATGTTATGGCTCTCCGGAACTTTATTTGAGAAAATACTTAGCTTAGGTGCATCATTCTAGTGTGAAGAGATGGAAGAAACGAAGTGCCAAATTACTGGAGCCTATCATCCTGTTGTGATGATCACATCTGCCGTGACCTTCCACCCACCTCTCTTCGCGATCGCTTTTTAATGGGTTGTCCTCAGGTTGTTCCTTTTCACCCCCTTCCAGGTATGCCTTTCACTTCGTAATGATTTATTATTCCGGATTCGATTTTGCTTAGATTAGAACCGCTGACTGAAGGATGTTTCAATAAACTGGGTAAGAATACAATCCACAATCACAAAAATCACTTTCATTTCACCTCCTCCTCATTTTCATCAGCCCTGAAGCATGCCGAAAGCGCCAAACTATTACGAGAAGTCAACCTTTCACTCTCACCAAATCCGCTGCTCGACACCATGCTACAGTTAACGCTAACCACCATGAGAATCACAGAAGAAAAACTGCTTTTTTTATTTACTTATTTGTCTACATCAGCCAACTCAGCACTCTTTTCGAATAAATGTAACTCAATGCTTCCCTGATCCATTGGTTTTTTATGGGTCATCCATTTCTCTGTAAGTCGACCTCTTTTAGCACTCTGTATTCCTTCACCCGATCTTCATTTTCTGCATCGGATATATTCGCCGCCCATCTAAACTTCCTCATTCCGGCCTCGGTCACCCAGCACTTTACCTTTGTTACCTCTCGGAGCCAGTCGCTGCTTTCCTGTCGACCAGTTTGATTCCTGGTATAATTCCTTCCATTCTCCTCTTTACAATTGCCAGTTGCATGCTCACTTTCTTGGTGATCGTCCAGGTTTGAGCTATAGAGAACTGTTGGTATCACGCTGTGTTCGAACAGTTCCGCTTGAGACTCACTGGTACCTTTTCTCACGGCAGCTCTTTATTCTTGTAAAAGGTTTTCCAACCTTCTCTGATTTTGTGTCGTACATCTGCTTCCATACCTCGCGCATTCCTGCACAGCTAACCAAATAAAAAAAAGATTCACACACGCTTTCAATCTTCTCGCCTCTTTCTTCAGCATGGTCATCAGTTTCGTTTTGGAAGTGTTGAATTGTAAGCCTACGCCGCACTTTTTAACCTCATTTTCACGTGCCATTTTTTGGTTAGACGAAGTCTTGAGATATCAAGATAATATCATCTTCGAACCTCAAATGCGAAAATCTTTTCCCGCCCACGTTCACGCCCTTGTTGTGCCAATCTAGCTCGTCGAGCAGCAGCGGGGACATGCAACCTTCCTGTCGTACCCCTCTCTTGACCTGTACTGATACTTGCCTTTCACGTGTGAAAATTGTAGAGGCCGATTTCCGCTGAATTTCTTAAAGGATGGAGATTGTTGGAGAGTATACCGCGGCGCCTTCCACAGATCTCTGGAGAGCGGTGTGTTCGGCAGAATCGAAGGCTTTTTCGTAGTTCACAAATAGCAAATAAAAGGGCAACCTGTACTCTGGGGTTTTCTGGATCAGTACGGTAAGCACGTGGATCTGGCCGACTGTTGACTTCCCCAGTCTAATCCTATCTGTTCAAAGTCTTGTTTCTGTTCGATTCCCTTTGCAACTTTTGCACAGAACCTTCGACAAACACTTTCAGATTGTTGGTGAAAGTGTTATTAACCGATAGTTTCTGATATATCTCGGATTGCCCTTCTTCGGAAACAGAATTGTTTCTGTTCTGTGATGGGTGACCCGTCGCCTTTTTTATTTTCTTTCTTGTTCTCAATTAGCCGGCTTCTCTCCCGCCTTAATGAACTTCTCCCTCATCCCTCCACCATAAAGCGCTGCTCCAGCTCACTGTAGAACTCAATCTCACGTAACTCGCCTGATCCATCCACATCAACTGTGCCTCGACTGTTTCCAAGAGGGACATTGCAGCTCTGCCCAGTCCGGACATTGCAGCCCGCAGCGGGAAAAAAGAACCAGCTTTGTTTTGTAGTGAGCAATTATCTGAGGAATCACTGCAGATTTTGGCTCAATTTACTTGTTACTGTGCCAAACATTTTTTCAATTAACTAATGACAAGCCTCAGTCAAGATAAAAATGAGGATTTAAGCCAAAAGCTGAAATTTTCCCTGCCCGTTTGACAAGTGTAAAGCAAGCAAACCACAAAAAGAATTATTGACTGACAAACAATAATGTCGTCGCACCAAAAGGTATTGTAACTTTTTGTATCGTGCTTGTACTAACACCCAGGATAGTAGAGTGTTATAGGGCATTAAAATTCGCAAGTAGAGTATAAATACAGTACAGACCGATTTCTGTAGTGTGGTAGAACAGTACAGCACCGATTTCTTGGCAAAACATGCAAGTACCCGGGATCATTTTTTCACTGCACTCGTACCTAAAATGTTCTTCATCCCAAGAAGATTCGCAGCACGATTACCGCGCTTTTAGAGTTACAACTTTGAAAGCTGAATGTCGAAGTGTCGTCGCCTTGTAGCGTGTGGGACGAATTGTTTGTTTGAGAACGTGTGGTGAGTTTTCTATTCCAGATAATCAACGAAATATATGTAAGAACATACAAGTGCTTACTCATGATTGCGAAATGTAGAATTTTCTTGCTGCCAAGTCAAAATATGGAGGAAAAAAAGAAACGTGAGATCGAGACCCTCGGCCATTCTACATGCCGATGTCTTCAAAGCAATGCGAAGGACTATGAAAGACCTTTTCCAGGCATCCTCAACTTCCGAATGCATCTCTTCGTATATCTCACTAGTGATCGCTTTGAGGGTCTCAACTATCGCGATAATCCGATGAGCACACAGTTGGCCATGAAGATGGCCACCGTAGCTGTAGAGAAACTCGAGCTCTTCTTTTATGGCGAGAGGAATATATGGGAGAATGACGATTTGCTATTAACATGGTTCTTGGGTTCAAGACAAGTGTACAAATCCTGGATCATGTCGAGAGATGGACGTCTTAATTGCACAGCAGCGCGGCACCCTTTCCACATTTAATCGCAAGTTTTGCGGTGAAATCTCATTTTTTCTGTTTCCCTTTCGAATGATATTAACTTGCAAACCCAAGCCCATAAGATATGGCAGCTCTAAACGCATATAGCTTGACCTCCATGAATACCTCTTGGGAACACTGCAGTAGAATAAAGGAAAGTTACGCTTTGAATGGAACTTTCGCTCACTTGTTAGCAGGTGCCCCAAATTATTCAATTTGCTACGTAGGGCTGCTTTTCCGATGAGGTTCTCACAACTTTTTGAGATATCGATCCGATCATAACAAGTAGCATTCAGCTGTCCCAGCCAAAAGGTTCCTGCTTGCCACCTCCATTCGTGTTGCAACCATCTGAGCAGAGGGTCACTTCGGCGTCAAGCGCGTGCATGGCGGATGAGAAGACGAGAGACAACAACTCTGACAAATCTGATGACATAACGGCCTTGAAAATTTTCACTGTCGTTGACTTCGAACTGGAAAGGTTTGAGCTGATCACAATGGCACGGAGGCGCTTCAATGGCGTGCATATCGTTGCAATATTTATTCAAAGCTCGGTTTCGTCTCACCCAGCAAAACCGAAACTGCGTGGCGTCTTGGTATACGTAACAGCTCACGGAAGGTTATTTCCCGCCTGTCGGAAGGAAATATTTCTTGGAAACTTGCTGCAGTAGACTTTGAAGAGCTGAAGGCAGAATCAACGACATCAGAAACAGGAAACACAAGCACGAGGGAAGGCGAGGAGATAGCAAACTGCGGAACACCTGCAGCAATGGGATTTTCTTTGAGCGCTGTATGAATTACAGGTCTGCACTGCACTAACGCCATGAAGCAGAGCTTCCTGATACGCTAGGAGTGTTTTCGTTCATTCCAGACGTACTTCTATATCACGTCAGGGGTTTCCGTTACGCCTTTCGACTTTGTCCATACTACCTTTATATCATCTAGCGTGATAAACTGTTCTTTCTCTGACGACACATGTGCGCCACGTTGCCTTTCAGCGTTTCTCATTCGAACACAATGATCACAGTTTCCTCATATTCTGTGACTTTTTTTCAGCTTGCGACCGCAGAATTCTCGCTTCTAATATACCTCATAGAGTAAACGAAAGCCAGCGAGGCACCCGGGGGGCTCCTGGCCCTCGCGGGCAACGGACTGGCTACAGCAAACCTCCGCGGGGCGATGGACTTTTTGATCGCGGGTGTCCCAGCCGTCCAAATTCACAGCACTGTAGCAAATCTGTACCCGCAAGTACAACACATTGGGTATTGCAAAAGGTGACAAAAGAGTAATGTCACACCGTTCTTGAGGAAGGAGTACGAGTACAGTATTGCACCGAAAATTTGGTACGATAACATCATTGCTGACAATCAAAGCTTTAAAAAGCTTCGAAATATCGGGCAAATATCAGACAAACGTTATATATCGTGAAGAGCAATGAAGACGGGAGAAGCACAACGGAGGGATGGACTCCACTGTTTCACAGATTTTAAATAATTTAATGAGATATATCCATCGAATATCCCCGAAAATTCCTCAAGCACCGAGCATCATAAAACCATTCTGTTAAACATATGAACGCTACGATAAAATCATCAAAACCAACTCCCATTCTATAAAAGAACATAACAAATATTATCATCCGCTCACCTGTGCTCGTCAGAGGGAATATAAACAGCTTTGCGAGCTGTAAAGAAACATTGCCATTAACATTGCACGGTTCACAGAAAGAACGTGCGATCTTCTGTCTAGTCTGCTTTGCAGTATCGAAAGGATCAAGATGAAATTCAGCATCTGAAGCTGACATTTTGCCACCGCACATTGATGGCAAATTCGCCACTAACAACTGCGCTCGAGGTCGTTCACCTTGCCGTTCAATCATCTAAACAAAATTCAACGAAGATACCATAAAGGACTCATTTTAAGCCCTTCATCCGGGTCTATACAAAAGCGAATCTCGTGGTAAGGAAATTCCAAGTTAATTCATGAAACAGGCCATCTCCGCAAATTCATCGAAAGAAAATGCAAGCCAAGTTGGGCGCTGCAACGCACTTGCAACAGCCACATCCTTAAAAATACTCAAAAATTCGAAAATAAAAGACTCCTTATGCATAGCATCACCAGGGCACTTGCAGTGTTCATGCGTCCGGGAAATCGCATCTTTTCTCAATTAATAACGTAATAGACAAAGTGGACAGAATTACAAAATCGTTTTTTGTGCTCGTTGTAAATAAAGAAACTCCCTCCCTCTTCGTTTCGAAAAAAAACTGCCTCGAAGTCTCCTACTACCTTTAAGAGCATAGGCATGCCTTCGAGACATCCAAGAATTTGATTAGTCATATGCGAAGCAGCCCCCTGCACAATACTGGAAATAATGCAAAACACCGCAAATTAAGCCTTCAGGGAACTGAAACTCGAATTCGTTCTAGTGACTTTCATCATACCAACTACGTTAATAGCGATGACAACATCACATGCGAAACGAAGCCAAAAAACGGTTGAAAGTGAAATCGCTAAAACGTTTTGTATGCAGCATTGCTTTTAAGAAACCTTATTCTAGAAAACTGAACACAATTACACAATCAGAAGCGCTTTCAGCATATTCTCATAATTTCACATAAATTCTGCCCTTTTTTTCCGGTGGGAAGTCGCACTGTCCCCATCGCTTATCCTTTTCTGCGAGCTACCTTATTTCTTGCTCGACATCCTGCAATCTGCGGCATCTTTGCATGGAACCCGCCCCCTCGCAATGAGTATAAGGGAGAGGTGGTCCACCATGCACAATTGAGATCATAACTTTTCAACATTCTTGATCATATTAAACGATACATAATCGTTACTTGAGCAGCGAGTAGAGCGTACTGACGCATATCCTCTCCAGCGAGCACTAAATCAGCCTTCAGCCAATACTGATCAATTGCATAATAAAGTGGAGAGAGGAGGGTGGCCAGTGAAGATCCCTCCAACAAAGATGCATCATCGCGTGTCACCTTCGACGCCATTTTGTACATTTCCAGCGTATAGTCCCTGAATAATCCTCAACTGCAACACACAGCTAAATGTACAAGAAATCCATTCTTGAATCCTCTAATTACATCTCCCGGCCAAACTACAACTGCTTAAAATAATATCCAAACTGTCTTTCTTTGATAACGTTAAATTAATCTCGTTGTGACACCGGAATTTCCTCTTCCTGATCGAAGAAATCTCCGCACCCCACCGACAGAAATTAGCTCCCTAGAATTACAACAGATCAGCGTCTATTCTCAACTGCCTTGCAAGTTTTTGGCGCCTTCTTTCGGAAATTTCTGATGCTCTAAAGAACATCTGCTCGGTACAACCGTAGACAAACTCGACGTCGGCGACCGCTACAAGAAATCATTGACGGGAATAAGTTATTATTAATGCTTTCTTCCCTAACTTATAAATGGATTAGCATAAAACTTTAGCGTAGAAGTGGAAGGAAATATTGTTGAGGAAAATAAAAACAGTAAATGCTATATGGCCGAGATAAAGTTTTTATGCACTCTCTCCAAACGTTTGCAAATACATTTCATCTCTTTCTTAACGAACTCTAAGAAGATATGATTCAATCTATAAGAATGCGGCCAGAGCAGAAAATCAAAAGGTAAATGAGTATAACGCTGCAAGTGGGAGGGGGAGGGGAAGACTTTCAACTGAAAGAGGTCAGAGCACGAGATTTAACGCCGCGTAATGTATCATGAAAGCAGACATATGAATATGCTTGACAATAAAGAAGCCTACTGAAAACAAAAAAATAATAACTTGAAGAAAAAAGTAAGTAAAGTATACATCAAACCACTATTAGAATTTTTTAACACATAACACTCGAATCACGCAAATTCCAAAAGAAAAATGAAATAAGAGGTGTAAATTGGAAAAAATGACAATTTATAAGTTAACAACCAAATAAATGAATAAATAATAATAAACCAACATGACTATATAAATCAAAATAAGCTGATCAACCAACATATGGATGAAAAATCTCTTACTGAAATCAAAATGCAAAAAAATCATAAAACTCAAAAGAACATACGGTTCCAATTGGTGAGCGCTTCCTCGAATAATGTTGACATCCTTCATATCCAATTGTGAAAGAAGATGTTCCAGCATCGCCTCATAATAAACACATCTCGCCTCTCGTACATTCCATCCACATTTCTCGTTGTCCAGAAATGCATCAATATCTGCTATGATAATCGTCACTGCTATATCACCTTGCTTTTGAAGATGCTGCAACTCAATGCATTGTTTTTACGAGTGGAAAAAGAAATGAAAAATAATCCTATCAAAACAATGTCACATGAAAAAACCTTTTTATGCTCAAATACAAGCATAAAAATTAAAATTCAAAAAACTAAAATACCATTTCACAACGGCTGAAAATATGTAAAAAGCATAATAACAATAACAATAATAAAAATAGTAACAACAAGAGTAATAACGACGACAAAATGTAACGATGTCGGTAAAAATAATGACGATAGTAATGTTAGCAGTAATTGAGATTAATCCTACCAATAAATAGCGATAATAAAAATAATAAGGATAAAAATGTCCATTACGAAGATGAAAACAAATGACAATGCCAATAGTGGTAGTAATAAACAAAGCAACATCGCTAATAATATAAAATTTTGGAGGAGTAGAATAAAACAACGAAAGAACATACCCTCAATTTAAGAAGCGGCTTCACAAATCCCAAATGGAAACGACCTTTCGGTGCAAGTGAATAAACAACGTGCAATTTTTCGCCACTTGCGATGCGCTCTTTCAAATATTCCTCACCGGTTACAATCTAAACTCTATTTGTCAATATTTTCTTGAAGTGCAACAGACTGGTAACCAATATCATAAAACCCTGCTCACTTATAAGGACAGATAGCTTAGATGGTTACTGCATCGCTTCACCAGCCAAAATCGAATGTTCAAAACCAATGAAAGGCGCAGTTGAATTTCCTCATTTATCCATACTTACCAAAATAGTTGTTCTTTGAATTTTGGGTCGACGTTAATATTCCGTATCGGTAGCAAAAGTGTGGGGCAGAATAGGGGTCAATATGAAAAATGACGCCTGCAGACTGAAAGATGGGCTATTAAAACTCCTTTGTACTTTTGCACCAAATGACTTCAGAGCTTAAAACCACAAATATCTCCATTGTATCAGCTTTTCACGATCGCTGGCTAATTATGTAATCATAACCTTTCAAGCTTTATTAAAACCTGCTCCAATAATGGCACAAATGTGCAATATCTGATTCAAAGCAATACTCCATACCAACCGAGCCAAACGGCACAAAGGCTTTCTTTCGCGCCTCGAAATTAGCGACTCAGATTGCAATGAACATTACATATATCACCATGCTCACTTACCCCCTCCACCCATCGTTGGATGGGGGAATGCTTGAACACCCAAGCCATCCATGCAAGAAACCTGTCTCAAACCACTCAAGTTACAGCATCCACCAACCTCATCTTCTCCAATAATATTACTGTATCTTCGAGTCTGCAGTTCTGTGAGATTCGTTTCTTTACGCTCGAATTTTGAAGCGTTCTTATAATCGACGCTATCCACGTGTGCATATGCCTTCACTAGCACTTTTTCTAGCTCTTCGGTCAAGCACTGCTCCTGCACCAATGCAAGCACTCGACACAGAAATTCCTGAAAATCACTAACTATCAAGTTACGAAATGCAAGCATTACACAGTTTAAGAAAAGATCCCCTTGGGTTCTCTTTCCGAGCTAAATAAAATAAGTACCACAAATGTACGATTCTGGGTGCATTGACAAGGAAAAAGCTCCGGAAAACAACGCGCCGTTTTGCTCATCTTATAAAGATTCCGATTGGATGGGAGAACGCTTTACCAAAAATCTTGGCGTTAGAAATATCAAATTTCTAGCAGCATCCCGCAAAGAGCAAAGACCTCATGGGACGCCCTTACCAACAAATCGAGCCGTCGGAGAAGGAGATTAAGAACACACCTTTATTTATTAGCTACGATCAAAATACTTAAGAGGTTGTATCAAACTGTTTCAGCTCCGCAGTATTACTGCTGAAGATCATGTTTTATATACTGCATTCGAGTACATTAAGCTGGAAGTTCAAGCCAATACTGTTTGGTCGGTAACTATACAATGCAGCTCATTAATAGCTACTTCGAATGGGTCCGCCCATTGCTATCGCATACGGCGAACCGCCAACGCAAACCGAACGTGACGGATTAGTTCGTATGCAAGGTCGATGACGTCGTACTCGCTACTAACTGCACACTGATCAGCGTTACGCGCAATACGCCACATGCCTCTTCCACATATCCTCGACCCTATCTTCCCCATTTGAGACTCAAAAACACCAACCAAAACACAAACAGATGAAAGAAATGGTAGAGGTTCTCCCCTTCACCTGAAATTCTCGCTTTATACAAATGCTTTCTTTGTAGAACTTCCAACAAGGCCGCAATAGAAGTGGAAGTTTTTTTTTAGCGAAGGTGGTAGATTTAGATTATGGCAGGTTCGTTGCCCATAATACAGATCATTCCCCCCAATAGTCCGCAACTCTAAGCTCAGTGACTGCAGAATTCAAACAGTACAACGAATACGCACTTAACTATTTACCTGCACGCAGTGCACAATGCAATAAGCAAACAGTGCAGTATGGGCATTGTGAATACAGATAACAATAAACCTCGGCATAAAACGAAACTTCTAAGCGCACTAACCTTAACTAAAGCAACACTTTTAATTTATAATTCAAGGAGGTGCAAAGAATACTCTAGTAAATGATGCTGGAGACGCATGTGGTACGCGAAGGAAGAGAAAATGGTGGAAATGGCTAAGCAGATTGTAAGCAGAGATATAAGGCAGCAGTAATATGCTGCATTTGTTATAAGGTAGAAAAAAGAAATTCAAGTGCAAAAACGAAATAAAGTTTATCACTTACTATTTATTTATTTATTAATATTTTTTAATCCATTGATAGGCTCCACTGCATCTATACACTTCCCTCCTCACGCCCTACTCAAAATTGCAATCATTGATAATCAAAGACGCATAAAACGGTGATCTCCGATATCCAGCTAATATGTTCTGTATCCCAGCAAAGATGGCAGTGCTATCAATGAAACACATTGCCGTAAACAATCACTGAGAATTGATTTAGCATACGTCGCACGTTTGCAGTCGATTATTAGGTCAACAAACGTATTAGTGTATGCGTCTAAGAGAACCTAATAGGACTGAACCATCGTCTAAAATTCGCCACTTTAAACGACATAAGTTGCACCACCCTTCCGCAAATCCGACCACAATTTCCTTCTCACATCTCTAAATGCCGAATAGTTTGTTATTTTATCTTATTCCGCAAAAGTCACCCTCCCATTACGTAATATAGACAATATTTTACAAAACTTTCTGCAAGCAGATGACATCACATTTGAGTGTGGAAGGTCTGGTCTATGAGGAATCTACAGAACGATCGAGAAATCGATAAAAACCTTCAACGGTCTCGGATGAATCGAAGAAATACCATAAAATAGTTCTAAAACAGCGGTGAAAATATCAATCAGTATAGTCGACCAAACATTATACGCATCAAACACGCTCAACTGCTTTTGTTTTATCCAAGTCGCCAGTTTCAAAACATCGATGATAGGTCGCCTGTTTGCGTATCACGCAAAAAATAGTTATTAACAATAGCAACAAAAAGCTTACTGTCATCTTAATATAAGAGGAAATACATTTACCTGTAACAAAATCTGACCCCCACATATTCACAGAGGTAATAAATTTCTCATTGGATAACTCATTTTCAATGCGTTTCTCTACATAGTAAGATCTGCAACACCCATAATTGTTCCTTTCAGAACTATAAGGTGGAAATTGGCACCCAACAAACAGCATTCGTAGGTAAGAGGGGAAAAGGCTAACTTGGCAACCTCAGTCAAGAATCTACAATATGAGAGGAGAAAAAAACGGGAGTGGGGGTATGGGACACCTGCTACCTACCACCTTCATTCTTCACGAGTAAAACTGTACAAACAAACAGACCGTGAGCGTTTCCTTGAGTGCACTTTCTGCAACGTCTCCCGCGTCGTACTGCTGCCTCAATTCGGTGATATCGACGAATGGACGCCCCTCAATGATAACCGGATTCGGATGCATAAGAGGCATCAGGACATGCTCATAGAATGCTAGAACTCCATTGTCAGCCGCACCTCGCTCACATAACGCTCCACTGATCTTTGCACGTACCACTTCCGGCCCATCTAGCAAATCGATCTTTGAACCCTCCTCTGAGCTAAATTCAAAAAGGTAAATTTATCGACAATAACTGGAAGAAAAATATCATAGAACAATCAATAATCCTCTATGAGTATTCTCGAGACTTTTGGAGGTAAGAGAGCATTACTTCTCGTCATGAAAGTGCAAGAAATGAATCTTTTTCATGCATCGAGCACTCCTGTTTTGCGACTCCGAAGTTTCACAAGTGCAAATAACTCCGCTTCAAAAAAGCCAGAAAATTTTGAGAAACCTAACCCCTGGGGTTTCGTAGCATATGATCTAGGACTTAAACTGGCCGCCGAAGCAAGTAGTCAAGCTTTTTGCCTTTTTTACAGCTCAAATACGTTGCAACCAATTCGGTGGAAAAAAGTTGAAAACTTTAAAATCGAGCATTTTGGAGTTACATGTTGAAAAACGAAAATCAGACAAAAAACAATAACGAAACCACAATATGCACCAAGCAAAAGAATTATTTTCCCGGCCAGAAACCCCCTTCCATAGTAATAAAGTGATATGAGCTCGCCACTTCCCTCCCTTTCCTCTCTCCTCCAGCTAATTTCGGAGCTTTAACTGCATATATCACTCACATCATATATGACTTCCATTGATGGACATCTTCTGAGTCAGAGGTGGGAAGAGGCCCAGAAAAAAGTGTAGGTAATGGTTGCTTAGGTGCGACAATGCGATCTCAAAAAACAAAAAAGCAGAAAAGTGAAGAAAATCATCAATCAAAGTTTAAAAAAGTCGAGAAATTCGCGCAGAAATTTGACAGAGATTTCTTCAGACGTTTTCATCCCAACGGCAGTCACTTTCCCTTTTTTATTTACCTGAATCGATAAAATTCTCCCATTCTCCATGCCATATCTGCAAAAAACCACCTCCCGCACCGCAAAAAAAATTGCAATACGAGATCTCATAAATATGTGACCTGCTCATTTTGGATCCTTGCAAGCCCGGTACCATTGGATTCATGAGGTGGAACCGCTTGCCCAACTTCAATTTCGGCATTTGCTCTTCAGCAAGAATAAAGATTTTTCGTTGATCCAATCCACCGAATTGCCCATCCACTTTCAAATATTGCTCATCCATTGCTTGCAACAGCGGATACAATAGACCACTCAACAAAGGAGATTCTACCTGAAATTTTACGTATTCAATTCAAAACACCTCAATTCTACTTAGGCACGCTTTTCAGGTAAGATTTTCCTGTATATCCTTCATACAAGCAGTTTTTATATGGGAAAATCTAGAATCGTCTAGAAAAACTTTATTATCATATCGGATACAACTACCTATGCACTGAATCCCATGTAGGTTGTAAAACAAGCGAATTTTCCAATACGGAGATAACTCATAAAGTAAAACAATCAAAAATAAAAAACTTTGCATCGTTCATAACTGGGCATTTTTCGTGCTAACGACTCACTTCAGAAATATGTTTCAGTTGAATGCATAAGGGGCCGAAAATTTATTAATCAAAAATAATAATTCCTACCGGAGTTTTTTTTAAAAATCTTTCATGCTTCAGACCCCAAAATTCAGAAAAAAATAAGCGAAGGAAGTTGGGAGGGGAACTTGAGTGCACCTCTCTCTTCCAAAAATGGCGCATTTGTACTCTAACTAAAGTTATATTAGACTATTTGTCGAAAAATTTTCCTTCATCATCTGCCCGATTACCTAACTACGTAGATACTTTCGATGACCACTCATTACATATAAAATCCCATGCAAGCATATGCACTAATTAATGAGGGATATAAACAAGGAATTTGTATAATGGAAAAACTAAACGTAAAAACTTGATATGCCCTAAAAGCGTGCAACGAAATGCTCCAGAATGAAAAGAAATCGACGTAGACCAACAACGTAGTTCATTATTCTTTATTACTTACTGGCAGGAAATATTACCGCTATTTGTAAACGCAACAACTAATATTCACTATATACATTTGCTGTTTATAAGGAAACCATTCGCCATTTATAAGGGACCACTTATAAAGGAAACACTAAAATAAATTGCAAAAAGCCAAAAGCGAGAAAGAAGACTGTAAAGCAGAGTCGAACGAATTTATGGATATGAATCCACCGCAAGGGGCAAATGCATAAAAGAACGCGAAATCTTCAGCGACCAGGAGAGCAGCTATAATCCTTTGCCTTTTTTCCTCGCCGGAGAACTAATTCACCCCAATCCGCTTCAAACACTATGCTATGCTTTACAACCAACAAACCTGTTTAACAACTTCGGCACCGGCCCGTAATGCATCTCTTCGGGATACCTGATTGCATAACCGAAGAATATCAGAGGTATAATCCCTTAAATTCATGTACAGTTCAAAACAAAGTAAACAGATTAAAAGACTTTGACATGCTTATTAATTCTTCACAAAGGTACCATACGGAGCAACTAAGAATATAAGTAATCATGTGTCCAGCGAGAGCATCAATTAAATAACAGATTAGCTTATCTCTCTTCCCTATATCCGATCGCTGATCTCCTCTCAAAGGTGCCAAAATTGTCGATAATCACTGACGAGGCTGAATGATGTTTCGAGATTGGATGGAAAGAGAAAATAATGAAAGAGTTACTGCTAAGATCATAATAAAATCCTATATCAAACTACATTTTGAGACAAACGGTTTACTAACAATGGCCGACTCCAATAAACATAAATAACCCAAACTCTTAAAGAACGTCTATTAGTCTTTCCGCAGTTAACCCGATGACCTCCTGAAATTATCCTTCCTCCCCCTCCCCCTTCAAAAAAAGCCGGCAACACATAAACTGAATCACCACTGAGTCGAAAGATTCCTCCGTAACTGACAACGTCAATCCGAAAGTAGTTAACTAAGCATGTCGTCATCAGTGGCTTTTCCAGCAACTTCAGAATGCAAAGATTTGAAGAATGCAGTTTCTTCCCAATATTTCTAAAGCATAACGCATGGAAAGCTCACTGAACAACTGGCAAAGCAAAATAACATTTTTTACCAATCAAGTGGGTAACAGAGTAACACATACCGCTGAAACCCGAATACAACCCCGGAAAAATAAATTGCGCATCAACTTTTGGAATTTCTCCTAGCAAAATTTTCACAAAATACTATAACAGCGTAAAATGTGTAACATATACATGCAAGAAATCATTTCCCTCAAGCTATAAGTAGAAGTAGACACAAAAAATCACATAGGAGGAAGGAAGAGAGAGGAAAGGGATCTCAAAGAACAAGATGGACGTATTCGAGCTCGCAACGTTTGTGTATCCTCTTCAAAATCTCAATAAAATAGCATCGAATCAAGTCAAGCAAAATAAATGGGTAAAATTAAGCGTTTATTCAAACCTTTTCAATTGGTAGGAAGTTCCCTTAACGAAGTGCAGCTTATCTATAGGCACATCGAGGGCTCGTAAGAGAGCTTTTATCACATGCTCGTAATAGATCACTCGATTCTCCAACAATTCCCATGTACTCTTCATATTGTCGAGGAACGCATGCAGATCCGCAAAAAGAACCGTTACCTAGATTTCCACAATACCGTAAAAACCTCGGTAAAAGCCCTATCCATCATCAACGATCGCTTTGAGTAAGGCAGTCAGTCATATGAGCGAGAACTTATAAAAAGATAACTAGGGTTCCATCACTGAAATAGGCTAGTTGAGTATGGACGTCAGTTTTTTGATAACCGATTGTGCTTACGCTCCTCCCCATTCCCTTCCTCATCTAAAAAGAAAAAACAACAGAAATACGTCCACAAACCAAAACACGCTTCAACAGTGCTCCATAAGACGCAACAAACATTTAAGTGCTCAATCATTTGATTAGTTCAAGAATTAAACACTAACTGAAGTATCAAAAAAGAGAAAAACCCCACCTTGAGGCCTGCCTTCAAGAAGTCGGCAATTTTGCGCATTGGAACCAGGTACCCCACATGCGGTCTCCCTGTAGTCGCCGTGCCCCAATAGATGTGAATATTCTTACCACTACTCAATTGCTTCGTTATTTTCTCCAAGCCAAGTACTTCCTAAAATCAAATCAAAAAAAACCTCGCCCACAATCCCAAAACTCATTATATCTTGGTGCGATGATCACAGATATATAATAATAAAATTAAACACGAAAGACCATGTCGGAAGAGGAAGGCATGTTCAAGCAACACGATGCCTAACATAACGACATTTTTTAATGCTGGCGTACGCTTTTTTATGCGTAATAGCTATCGCACCACTGCGCTGAGATCAATCTGAAAGGTGATGCCTCAACAGCGAAATCCGTTTTTACCCCGCTCCCCCATGAAAAAACTGGTTGTTGCTTCGTGCACTAGCGTCACCCGTCAACTTCTCGTGGAAATTTCCTAGCGCAATTTTCTATGCTATGCAATTCAACAACTGGAAAGCAGGCAAAAGGATTGCATAGAAAGCACAACTGCATTCAAAATAAAACATATGCGTACGCGTAGTCATACACTTTTCGACGGCAGATGTTGGCAAAGAAATTTATGTCGCAGTATCTCGTCAGCGAAAATTACGAGAAAAAGATAAAATATTTCAACATTTCAGGGTAAATGAAACAATCCAACCCATATTTCTATAGCAAATCGAGAAGAAAAATATTTCGGACGTTCTCGTACCTTAACTAAAAATACCTAAGGTATTTTGACCGTAGATTCCTTATGAAGGGAATATATATTTGATAACGCGAAGAGACCTCACATAGAGGACGCATAGTAGTAAACGAAGGAAATTGACGATGATAGATGCATAGTTTTCAATTCGCAAAATCACTCCAAATTTCTTCAAATATGGTGAATGAAGCAAACAAACACAAAAACAAACATGAAAGCGTTCCAAAAAAAAAGGAAATATGCATAGACGCAAAAACTTGATATAACAATAATGCATTTTATAAGTGTAAACTTATAAGGGTTATCGCAATAAGCATTTTACTAAACAGATCTCCCTCACTAAATTAATGGTGAGTGAGCCATAAATTCCCGAATCTCTTCAACTTCAGATTAAAGACCATGCGTTTAGGTTGGTCTCCAACAAATACCTCTAGGTTTAGAACGAACACGATCAATCGCGATAGGATTCAAGCCAGATTCCACACTAACCTTCGCCTCATAAAATCACTTCTACTTGCAAACACACAAAGTGGCTGATTCAATTCAGTATATTCCCCTTCTGTTGTAAGAAAACGAAATATTCCAAGCAGCAACCCATAGATCGGGACGAAATTCAACTAGCTGGATAAATAAGTTTTGACGATTTCGTTACCAAAAAACAACCGTCTGCTAACATGCCCCTATTTAGCATTTTGGTTATTTGAGCAATTGTGTCAAACCAAACATTTTCCATACAACCTAATATACGAACACCTGATATAAGACACACCTGAAGATTGCGAATTATGAGGTCTCTTCTTTGAAGTGCCTCGTCCGAAAGGACTTCACCTTCTGTTGCAACGTTCCCGTCGATATCGGCGGTCATCGCACTCTTATCAATGAACCCAAGTGAAAACTGAAAAATGTGACGAAGATAATGATAAATATGTAGATAAAATTACGGCGAATTAAAGAACACATAATTCCACTGCAATGGCCCAGCTTAATAGCTGCCACATTTCGCACACCTATGCACAATAAACATGGACCCTCCCCCCGCCTGACTGCATACTATACCCTCACAATGTCACAAGACGAAATATTACCCCGAGAAAATATATAACGGTCATAATGGGAATGGCAAAAAAAAACATGCAGAAACGTTCAATTTCTCAAAATAACTATAAACGGGCTAGAACAGAACATATTTGACTAAATTTACATATAGATATGCTCTCAATCCTAGAGACTATACATTATTCCCTCAAAACTCCCGGTGTTTTTTTTTTTTTTTTGCAAATCCTATTTCCTTGGGGAGGGGGCAAACTAACAGAAACGTCTCTTTCATCATTTTACGAGAAATTGTGAGTGCTTACAAGTTTCTTAGGGTGATTCATTATATTTACGGTGGGCTTTGCTGCAATGACAGCATACTGAAATAGAATAACAAGGCGACGAAACCAAAAAGAAATTTCCAAGCTTCTTCAGCTAACTTTATGGCTTAATTTTTTGCGCTAATGTTTCCACACGTCGGCAGGCAGTTTTATGCAAATGTAGCCAACTTTTCGCCCATCTGATGAGGGAACAATTTTCTCCTGATAAGGCAAAGGATCCCCGAAAACAGCAACTGTAGTGTCCCGCAAAGGAAAGCCCGAAGGTGAAATTCGACGGCTTCTGCAGTCACTGGGTTATTTAGATATTCGAATTTTAGCTTAAAACAGGGTCACAAACTGTCCGGTGAAAGAGCGAGGTCCCTTACCCTTTTTTGACACCCTGCCCCTCTACCCCTCTCCCCCCCCCCCCTCCCCCAATACGACTTTTAAGGAACATAGCCAAAAAAACCTTTCTAGAAAGGAGACGTTTCCAGACAGATATCCAGTTCCATATACCTCTTTCACTAAACTGTTCTTTATTTTCTGACCGTTTGCACTCTCCTTTCTTTATATACTCTCCAAGATTTCTAGCGGTGGTCGTCCTTTTTGGCTACCCTCCTGCCGCCTATAATATTTCTAGAGAATAGCACAATTTTCATGAAACGTTGATGGCCGAAATTATAATTCGACGGAATAAATGCAGGCAAAAATAAATCTAATATTGGTATTAACCATCTAGAAGAGATAGAGCATAAATCTGTTAAGTCTTTGAAAAGAAAGGTTTGGATCGTTGAACAAAAATTCATCGGCATAGTGAGCCATGAGAAATCTCTTTCATAGATGCCGAGGAGATTGCGACAAACTTTATCGAACAAAACAAGCGTCGCCGACTTCCATTTATTCAACTACCTGAATTACCGCCCCTTACACCACTTTTTAACCGGTGATACCTTGACCGTTACCTACACCATTAATCCAGAAAATCCGCCCACGAACACTCTAGATACATCATCGCCACAATGTGTTCAACGAATTGCATCATTTAAGTCTTAGTGCGCAACAAATCACAAAACCAAAAAATGTGGTACGAGAGCGGAAGGTGGCAAGGAAATAGCTGCGCATCAGATAAAGTTCTGGATTCTAAATAGAAGTTACCTCAGTCCTACGAGCCTAAACAACAGTGTAAGACCAGTTTAGCCACGTTAGTGAACTTACAAGAAAAGTATTTCCCATTTTCGTGATATTGCAACACGAAATACATACAGATATTTATAAAATTGTTTCGTAGTTTTCGTGTCGAGAGATTTTGCAACTTTAAGAGCGCAATAGATCACTTGAAATTCAAAATTAAGACGAAAAAAGAATGTCACCAAGCTGGAAAACGTTTTTTTTTTTTTTAAGCGGAATCTTAAAGATTTATGCAAACTTGTTGCAAATTTAGGCAAGATGAATTGCAAAATGAATCTGCATATTGCAAAATGAATATTTCCATTTTTAAAGTATTTTCAACGATTTTGCGACAAACTTTATTGCAAAATCTGTTGTCGATTTTTAAATGTTCGAAAATTGTTGCAGAAATATTTTTCCTAACATTGCAAAAATGTTTTATTTTTATACCATTCAATTCAGTCAATGAGGATTCCACTCAAACCGCTATTTTCTATTCTGTTACGGATACCATACATGTGCAAAGCGTACTCTCAATTATCCTCCTATTATTACAACAGAGTCGATTCACCGTTTAGTTTTGCTCAGTGCGCGGTCGGTTTTAAGAGGCCTCAGAGCAAAGCAAACTCTGGCTTTTGTCATACCGAGTCATTCCGACCAGTGGTCTCATCGAGACGCGGGCGATGGAGCAATTCGCATGTAACAACGATGAATCGATTCGTCAGTATGCGATGGGCAGGAGACGAGCCTAAGCCCTCACCTTCACACTACCTCACAACTTCAGCTAAACGGAAGTGGTAGTGGTATGAAGAGACATTTATTCGTAATGAATGCTTTGTCGATTTAAGAAAATATTACAACAGAGTCACAAATATCTCTTAAATTTTTTTCAAGCATTTAAAGGTAACTCGTGAAATTTATACAATTTTAGTCGACAATCTTGAAGTTATTTTTCAAATTTCGAGTTAAAATGCAATGGAAATTTTCTCGAATGAAAATTTCCATGAAAATTTTATAAAAATTATTCATTTCGTAGAAAATATACATATTCTTATATTGATTTGAAAATTTTTGAAAAGTTTTCAAATGAATTGGAAAAACAATTGAAATATTGATGAAAAGCTAGATGTATTGATAGAATATTTATAATGGAGAGGAAAATTTTAATTGGGGAAAAAATTTTTTTCTCAAATATTTCAGTCTAAATTGGAAAAGATATTTTCATTCATGTTGAAAAAAAAATTTTTTTTGATGGATTTTTTTTTTTTTGCTGAAATTATTTGATCGTCTAAAGAGAACTTTATTTTCCCTCTCTCCTTCTCCTAATCCCTTATCCGCATATAGAAATTCTCGTAAAAAACTATGCTCATTTTTATAGTGAAGCTTTTTCACCGATAGAATAATTCACGAAAATTGGCGCACATTTTGATTTGCTCTTCATTTAAAAAAAAAAAAAAGAGCCATAATTTCAATAAATTTCGAAATAACAATATTTCAAACAAAAATCATTTTTGAGTTATTAAGACGAAACTTTTCAAAGCGATTAAAATGAATGCAACGAAAAGCTGTAAGTTTTAAGCTGTCGGATTTTTCCCTTATCTGTATAGCTTTTCGCTTTTTTGGATATTCTTCCTCACATCCAACACATTTGCTAAGCAATTCATCGTTCAAATGTCGTTACTTTAATTGCTAACTCTCAATTTATTATCACTAAGAATATCATCCTTTCGTGGATTATTCCTTGTTTTGTGATGCCCGACTTCGATATCCATCTTCACCCTCAACTCGCACTTCCCAAGGATACGGGCAATCGACATGATACTGTGGAAACCTTGGAATTTTAACGGCTATCATAGCATTGAGCCTAATAATATCATAAAAGCTAACCTAAACTTAAACGCAAGCCTCATATTGGTGAATATCTTGTTTATCAAAGGCGCAATTGTCGTAGCATCACCTTTTCATCTCAGATTTCTTTCATCTCTGAAGAGGAGATTAAGACTTTCTTTGTGGGAACCAAAATTCGGATGAATTACATCTACAAAAGAAACAAAGAATGATGTGCGAAAAAAAAATACAAATTAAGGGCAATGAACGTTTTGTTCGGCGATCTCGAATAATGACATTCCCCTCGGAAATTCCACTGATTGAATAGCGACCAATATGTTCTATTGTTCAAACGGGGAATAGCGAAAATACGTAATAATGCGTTGTATACGCATCTGTTCTCCGTATGGAATCGCTCTAATTTATTGTAGGTCTATTTTAGTTCAACATTTTGTCTATCGTCAGCGTACCTAATAGCATCCAGTGGATGACAAGTGGGGGAGGGAGGGGAACGGATTGGGTAGAGGTGGGCGATGGGGGTATTAGAGCTGCTGACCTATGAATGGGAAAGAGACCTATATTTTTAAAAGCTCATAGTGAAAAAAAAAGGTCATATAGATTTAAAAAAGTGGGCTTTATTGCATTTGCTTAATGAAGAAAAGCTTTATTTCTCGAAATATCTATTGAAATATGAGGAAGTCGTCTTCACTTTTGCCTAAAAGGTTACAACTTTGAATTGCACAGACCTCGTTCTATCGCCTTTATAAGTCCGTGATCGCAATTGTTGAGTAATTCAATAAAGTAGATCAAAGGTTACTTTTGATTAAATGTAATATATCTCGTTGCAGTTTTACTTAAGGTCTAATGTTTTATACTATTATATAATTTTCTTCATATTTTTTTCTCTAAATGTATAGTTTATGAGTAACTATTTCAATTGTTATCTTTTCAAATTTTTTTTTTGCGGATTCGAACATTTCCGACTATCAAAAAAAAAAATATTTTCTCATCATCGATATGCTTATTGGTATGCTATTATTAATGAAATAATTTTACTATTCCAATTTTTTTAAAATTTCGCTTTTTTTTTTTTTTTTAAAGAAAAGTTGCATCATTATTTCTGAAAAGCTTCAAAAAGCTGGTTTTTGAAGAAAAAAAAAAGAAGTAATCCAGTTCTTAAAAGCAAGTTAGGATTTGAATATTTCATTTCGTATGTCAGCTCTCATCGTTGATTGAAGCATGTTGTGATTTCGATTCCATTATCTCGACTTTTAGATGAGGTGACTTCTATACAGTTTCTGATTCTATTCCGAAAAATATCGTCTTAAGTGATTTCCACTCATAGTGACAAACATAGTTTTATTATCCCTTCCCCACCCCCTCCCCCCTCCTCCCCCCCCTCCTCCCGCCCTGCCTTACCACCACCTTAGTTAATTTTGAACTATATTACACAATCATTTACTGTCACAATCGGTGGCGATCTCTTAAGAGATAGCAGCACAAAATGCTAATAATCCGCTGAAATTCTTATCACAACCTACAACAGATATGGCGTCTAAGTTTTAGAATCTGAAGCAAAGTTTTCGTGATAAATTCAAATTGCAAATATCAAATAAATCAAGCAATTTCAAGCAATATACATGCTAGGAATTTAGCATTTTCCATCGTTTTCTTTATCTTTATTGCGGAAAAATTTCATTATATTTCAACTTTTACGATTTCATAAATTAATATAGTAATAAACCGCTAAGATTTCTTTATTGTCACCTTAACTTATAGATAAATCACTTAACTGCATCTAAATAGTTGAAATAGATGGAGTATATCTATCGAAATTATTTATTTAATCTCATCCGAATTCACTTATTAGCGATATTTTATTCGCTGAAGCATTTTTTATTCACAAATGTACTATGAAAAATTCAAGATGTATGCGATGCTTGACCTTTTGATAAACTTATTCCAGCCTTTTTTCGAATAATTCCAAGCATTTTTCATTTATTCCATCCATTTTTAATTGTTCCAGCTTTTCTTTCAATTATCCCAGCGTTGTTTTTTCAGTTCTTTCAGCTTTTTTTCCCCTCATATAATTGCAACTTCTTTGCCATTTTTGTCTTCTTGATTAACAAGTATCACTTTATAATGCATAGATATCGATTAATATCGTATGCATAGTGTAGTAATGAATAATCCTCAATCGACTACGTTGAAATATTCTCATGCCCTAATGGTTTCTATGCTCTAAATTAATGAAATATACCTTTTAATAAATTATTCATTGACACGCTAATTATTTAATCCATTTATTTATTCATCCATTTATGTATTTATTTATTTATTTAACTATTTATTTCTTTATTTATTTATTCAATCATTTGCTTATTTATTTATTACTTATTTATTTGTTTATATACTTACTTACTTTTTTTAAAATTCATTCGGTAAGTTGGTCTATTAAACCGTCTAATTCTTCTATACTTGTAAATTCGTACTAATTTTGCTCATAATCGCTGAAAAAAAAAATTGTCGACACTCAATAAAACTTTCCGTTCTATACGCTTTTGATATCTATTTAAAAAAAAAAAGATTCCTTCAAAATAGAAATTAATATTGAATGCAGTATGACTCTATTTTTACGCGTTTTTTTTTTACTATCTTCATCACACCAATTCGCTCTTTCAACGATTTTTCTTCCTAATGAAGAGCATAAATTCGTCGAAATCGTTTTATGTGCAATATTATAAGTGATATTGATTGTTTGCTGCAGATTGAACAGATGGTACTCATATATGTTTATTTGTGGATTTAAAAAAAAGATCTTCAATATGAAAGGCAAAGAAGAGGAAAACGAAAATGAGTCCAAATTTTGTCTTTTCGCTAAAACTGTTCAAATTCATATCCCTCCTCTCCTCCCTCCGCTCCCCTCCCCTCCCCCCCCCTCCCCCCTCCCCTCGAAAAAACGATTTGCATTTCTTTTTTTTTTTGATTTCAATCAATGTGGATTTGTTTTAATCGCTCATAAAGAATTGCATCGATAAAATTCAATCAATACTTCGATTGAAATAAAAGTAAGGGAATTAAAGAAAGCAAACGATACGAGAAAGAAAATTATAAAATTAGAGAATGAGAGATAAAGATGAAAGCAAAAATTTCATGTTTATTAATCCCTTCATGGTGTTCTTTTTATTGAGCTTGATATATTTGTGCCCAGACGTATAAATGTCTGATGTATGTGATCTGATTGAGACTCATTGATCAAACCGGCTGTCTCTTTTATGTTTATTTTTTCACTTAATTTCTACAACCGATACTACGATATCTATCGGCTGTCAATAACGTTCTAATATTTTATTAAAAATTTCTCGAAATATAAATGCATAGTGGATAAATATTTTCTAATAGAAAAATATTTGCTAAAGGAAAACAATTTTTAGTCATTCGTTTAGATCATTATTTTTACAGATTATTTTCAGCTTTATCAAAAAAAAAAAAAAGAATAACCAGCCTCCTCCATTCAAATTTCAAAATGAATTGTTTAACACTATCAGCGTCACGTTTTGATGGTTTCCGGAAGAAGCAAATATTTCCGGAAACAAGACATTCTTTCAAATGCAGAATTTCAAGATTAAAAGGTTCATTATGCGAATATAATTTGAAATTGATATTTTAGAAATGATCTCCTACTAATTAAAGCCTTATTCTTAACTCTCTACTGATTAGGTATGAGATATGAGGGATCCGAGGTAAATGGCTTTAAGCAATATTCAACTACTTTTTCCAGTGATAACTTAGGGAAATTAGCTTTGCCATAATTTCGAAGCTTTTTCTTAATATATATATATATATATATATATATATATATATATATATATATATATATATATATATATATATATATATATATATATATATATATATATATATATATATATATATATATATATATATATATATATATCAAACACTTAATTTCATTCAACTTCCTGAGTTTAATTATCGATTTAGAGTTTGATCCACAAATATAGTTCGGTGCTTCTTCGCACCAACAATTTAATTATATTAAAATATGTAAAATTTTAATTCGATAGAAAAACTAATTTACAACGAATAAAACTTTCCGAACAAAAAATTTTCCTCAAAAACATATTTCGTAATAAGCAAATTATTACTTCATAGTTATTAATTCTACTTTAGTAACAATGGAAAATATCATTTTTATTTTTCCCATTTTACGAAACTTGTTTTGCATATGCAAATGCAGATTTGCATATGCAAATTAGTACTTATAAAGTGCATTATTCCAACGTCTTGCTAGTGCATATTTCTTTGATAGCTTCAATTGGGGAACTCCTGAATGTAGAGCTATGAAATTTAATGGAATAATCTAAACAACGAGAAATCCTCCCATAGTAACCTTCAAGTTATTCACTCAATTTTTAGAAACTTATTGACATTTGAAAGTGTAGAAAATTTGCATAGATATTTATTCATTTATTCTTTTTCAAATTGCACTTCTTCACTCGTAAAGCCACGCGAAATATCTTTTGCATTCCGATTTTCTATTCATTGCAATTTTTTTTTGTGTCAATTGAGTGTCCATCCCTCGCTTCCCCCTCTGGTCGCTCCCATCCTTCCCCTATCCACTTCCGTTCCTCTTTGTCTTCATGCATAGGAAAATCACAACATTTATAGTTGAAAAATTGATTGACAAGGCATATAATGCAAAAAAAAAAAAAAAAATCGCTCGCTAAATTGCGTAAAAATTTCTAGCAACCAGTTGCTGTAGTTTGTACGATTTTACAATTTTTTTTTTTCCTTTCAAAGAAAATGATTTTATTTCACGTCAATTCTCTCTTAAAATAAGCACTATTACTGATGGCGTAAAACTGGTCCGACCACAATTTCATTCAAAAATGCGAAATATATTCTCTTGTTGAATAAAATGCGCTTTTTTTTTTAAATAGTACGAGTGAATAAAGTGAATGCATTGCAAAGCGAATAGTGTTTGAATTGGACATTTTTATTTGTACACTCGTCTATCACTCTACGCTGTAAGCTAGATTATTGTATCGTATCGAGTGCGTTATTTCGGTGCAATGAGAGGGATTATATCAAAGCGCCGAGGATGAGGGTTATATCAAAGGACAAGAAGAAGGAGGGGATTATATGAAATTAAAGTTATAGCATGAGATACAAAGTGCATTTGAATCGAGGTTGAAAAAAAAGGCAAATAAAAAAAGAATACTATGAATCAAGATAAAAGAATACAAATAAAGATCAAAGCAGAAAATTCGGCGATAAGAACATCAACTTGACCCTTGTGCACAAAACTTTGCGCCAACGTTCAATTATATAAATTCCGCATCATATATTTAAGCAAATAAATATTTTCCAATTTAAAATCGAAATTAAATGGTGACATAAAGGGCATCAGTACTGAAATTAATTAGGTCATTTCTCTTCGCACTTAGCGATTGGTTTCATTTTGAAGGTATTTAAAATTGCAAATGAATCAACAAGAATGCAGCTCCTATCAGTAGTGCATTGCTCTCCGGTCAATCATTGAAATGTTTTAGGTTTTCCTTAACCCCTTCCCCCTCCCCCCCCCCCTCCCCCCATCCGCTCCCTCATATGTTTACGATAGTTTTTCGTAGAAACAGTGTTACAAAATTAAAAACAATATCACTAAATTATTTATTAAATTGTTTTCTATATTTTTGATTATAATGACATCCTGAGAATGTTGCAAAATTAATGAGCGAAAGAGACGATCGAAACAATCAAAATGATCGATTTCTCTGCTTTATTCCATCTCATCTTGATAGGCGCATTTTTTTTTTCTTATATGCAGACGTTTAAATTGCAAAAAAGAAAGAAAAAACATTCAAAGTGCCATTAACCGGATTTTCAGGAAACAAGAAATTTACGTTTGTTCTTTCTGGGTATTATTGTGACTTTCTGCTAAAATTTCATGTTGCAAGAGCTATGCTGAAAATTGCATCCTTGCTCAAAGTTCTTCTTCTTTTTTTTCCGTCGAAACCGTTTTTCCTCCACCTTTGTCCCCATCTACTCCCTCTCTTACCCTCCTCCCTTGCCTTCCTGCCGTACCCCCCCTGTTCATATCTTCTTTCATCACATTTCCTGACAGGTTTTTGAGTATATAATCTTTGGGTATTTTTTAATGTAAGAAGAGTTATCAAAAGAAATTGAAAAAGATTTCGATTCGATAAACATCTTTTGATTACAAATTTAAACATATTCTTATATGATTTACTTCAGCAAAGAAAAATTTTTCTTTTTTTTTCCTCATGCTCACTCATCAAACCCGCCGCACGTTATGCACGTTCCCGCATTATTGTTGCTATGCATCGGTGTGATGCGGCAATATTCTCAAATCTGTGCAGCGCCAATCTTTGCATCTTATTGCTCTTATGGTTTCACGATTTGTTTCTCAATTCAATTTTTGCATCGATTAGAGTATATTCCTAGCGAGAAAACAGTGATAGATGGGGGGATACAGGGGTGGGGGAAACGAGGATACCTTCGAGTAAAAGTGTCGGATTAAAATCTTTTCACGTGGCAATTTATACTTCGAATTTCTGCTTCGGCAATTGTCTTCTTTCGTTTTTTTTTTTTTTTTTTTTCATTTCAGTCCATACCAATATTTGAGATTTGTGAATTTTTTCACGAATTTTGTATGCACACCTTGATCGTTTATTTTCCTACGGAAAATTCCTCATCCACATTTTTATATGTTTAGTCCCTATTTATTTCTACAGTTCATAACTCTATCAAGATGGCGAAATTTAGTCATTTTAACCGATTTTTGATAACCAGCGGCCGAATCCGAGCATTTTCGAGTCTTTCAATTTTATCGTTTATAGCTTAAATTTTTTTAGCATCAAACTGTTTCCTTTTTTTCAATAATGTCTTTGATTAGCAAATATTCTCGTCATTCAAACGTTGTTCAATAATTCTTTCGATAACAACTGTGTTCCTAGAATATAAGCAAGTGATATGGTGGCGAGAAAATAATAATAAAATGGTATTTGATATAAGAAAAAACATAGCATCAGCTTAAACCTCAGGTATCACCTAATGTGGCGTTATTATCAGAAGTTTGACTGCTGCGACATCCGAAGCGTCAGGTTAAACCTCACGTATCACTTAATCTGGCGCTGTTGTTAGAAATTTGACTATTGTAACACCTCAACCCATTGCACATTTATTTACTCAAGATGTTGTCTGGCGGCGAACAAAAAACTGGCGCATTCTTTCGATCGGTTGGCAATATGAAGTCGATGAAATTCTTCTCGTTATTTAGTGTTCGTTCATTAAGTATAAAATCAATTCCAATAAATTCGATTTTTTTTCGCTCTTAAAATCTCATAAAAGTGTATCGATTAAGAAAATGCTAATTATTCGATGACTAAAATTCTTAGTTGCCCTAAGGTAAATCAATGGTCATTTTCATATTATGAGATAGCTGTTGTACTTTTCAAAAAAAAAAAAAAATGCACTGAAACGTTTTACTTCTTTAAAAAAAAACCACCAAAGTTTCTTTTCTTAGAAGTAGTTCAGGAAAAAATCTTGAAAAACATTCCCAAAGATTATTTCTTTTCCGTCCGAAATAACAATGGTGAAAATGAACAACAATTTTCGTTTAGCAGCAATTGTTGCTTACAAGTTTCTGGAAAACAATTCACCACCTCTCTGTCTTTACTTACTTTTTCGAATTCTATATCATCTTCATCGTCGGTTATAATCACTTAGAAATTGGTAATAGCCACTTAAAAATTAATTACAAACACTTAAAAAATTACCCGAATTATCGCCTCTCTCTTCATCGTATTCTTCGCCAGAAGATAATGCCACCCTGTGTGTCGAATATACCGAAAAATAGCAACCAGCCGAAATATTGGAAGTATTGGATGCAGTAATCACCTAGCAGATCATCCCACGTTTTCATCGATATTCTGGATCTTTTCTAAAGCTTTAAACTACTCATATCCTTTCTACGATAGGTAATCTGCGCATAGGTCACGTTATCTTCTAATCTTTCGTCCACTTTTGACCGCAACGAATAAGCTTGACCGTCAAACTATTTGTACGAGTCGCAGTTTTTTTATGAAGTAATTTATAAACAACATTTGTACTGCTTATCAGAACTCATCTAACTGTACCTACGTTCATAAATCACCTCGGGTAAAACCTGAAACCACTAAAAAGTGAAATGTTTCTTCTGCTACATTTTTTTCACTACCAATATAATGAAGGGCCCATATTGATGTGTGAAATTATTTCTTAGATAAAGCTCATATTGTTCAATTCTCGTATTCGATGAGCTCATAAAGCTCATCGAATAGAGAATTGAAAATAATGAAGATTATTGAGTGAAGTACGCTTGGAATCCTTTTCTGCTATGTCTTCTTGGCTTCATTTTCCTTTTTTTTCAATATGATATGAGAAATTTTTAATCAATTCTATGATTTTTCATCGAGTGAAAAAAGGAATTTCTTTATTGCTCGGAGGAAATTTCCCGTTAATTGAATGCGATAAATTTTTCCTCCATAGGAGGAAAAAATTCTTCGTTGATAGAAGGGAGAAGAAATTTTTCTTTACTGAAAAAACGAAAAAAATATTTGAAAATTATTCTGCGCTATTTAAAAAAAATTGTTTTTTACAGATTTATTTTCAAAGTATTGCGGGAAGTATATTCATCAAAGAGGATTATATCTGAGAATGAATCAAAGTCTAAACGCGTTTCGTTTTTGTTCTCATTTATTATCTTCTCATCTAAAATATTTCTCCTATTTATATATTTCAATGATTCGTTTTATTGCTGAAATTCTTTTTTTAGTCACCATTTTATTCCGCTATGAATCCATATAAATCTACTAAGTTAAGAGTTCTTGTCATTTCAAGTTTTTCTTCGTTTTTAGTTTTTTTTCAAGTTTTATTGAGTATTTTTGAATTCGATTTTAATTTGAATTTCAATTTTCTCATTGAATTTGACATAGGTGTTTCAAAATTCTTGATACTTGCTCTATTATTGAATTTGATTAAATATTCTCTTATTCGGATCAACATAGTTTATAATGAGCTCAAAGCCTTTCAACTATTCCACAAATCTTCCTAACCTTAAAAATCAGTTCATAATTCTTTCCCACTCCAATTCAACAGATGTGGAGTAAACATCATCTCAGCACCTAAGATCTATGCGTTCACCAATCATTTAAAGCATTTCGACCTCATCGAGATCAATGAGTTTATTTTTCATTAACGCCAATTTTTTTGATTAACATCATCGCATTACTTTATTATTATTTTTTATTTAATTTTAAGTTTTGAGTATTATTTATTTTTACATATGACTAAGCATTTCAACAACCAACAATATTCAATCAATTCTTCATAAGTTTCGCATCGATAACTTCTTAGTTTCTAATCTTAGTTTCTAATCATCTTCTTAGTTTCTAATCATATTCAAACGACGACGACAATTGAAGAATGTAGACTTACATCACACTGTGGTCTACTATTCCTATCGCTGAATTATTAACTCTTAGGTACTTTATGGAATGTTATTATCCCACTTTTGGACGTTGAAATAATGAGTAAATAAATAAACAAATAGAGAAACCAAGATTCGAAAATGAAATTGGTTGAATCGTTGATTGGATGTGATCCAAAAACGATTTTTTTTTAAAGTTCAGGAAGCGCGCAACAAGCTAATTTCATAGCAAAGCGCTTTCTTAAGCACTTTAATGTTGCTTTCATATATTTAGGCAACGAGTTGATATAGTTGATAGAAACGTTAGAACACATACCATGCAGTCCTCGCTGGCGTGTTTTTCCATTCATTTTGTATCTAGTTTTTTTTTTAGGAGCTATACCTTCAGCTCTATCCACATAAATTTTTATTTATATTTAATTTCATTCCATCTAAATTACTGTTCGTTTTTCTAGTTTTATTTCCCTTTGTAGTCTTATTTTTCTCCTTTTCGCATTCTTAACTTTTAATATCGTTGAATATGGTAATGCTTACAACGGATAAATAAAATATTTCTCCTTCCCCTCTCGTTGATTTGATAACGTACACCAAGTATTCATCTATATAAGGTGATAGTGGTGGACATAAATTGCAATAACATATACCCGCATTGCAGTACGGAGTCGCATCATTACACAGATATCTTAAGGTGCTTGAAGTCCTGAGATACCTGAACATAGAGATAGGTACGAATGCTATATTTTAGCACCGCGGGAAAGTAACACTGATAACATCCAAAGAAGTAAGAAGGAATAGAATTGTTAAAATATATGGATGAAAGAGTTTAATTCAATTGGAAAATTTAACTAATCACAAAGTACAAAGTAAAGAGAAGAGAATTGAATGCAGCAGAAAATAGACACCAGCGTTTAATTTAATCGCTCGTATTGCCTTTTTTGTTATCTTCTCACTAATGCAGCATTCAATACTTCGTAGATGAGCAAGTAGACTGAGAGATAAGTATACTGGAGACAGAAAGACCGGTGTACTCGAGGCAGACAGACTGGTGTACTTTAATCGGAGAGGATGATCTATGAAGAACTTTGAGATTAGTTGGTGAAAAGGGCTTTACGTATAGATGTTAGGCTTTCAAGCGTCATCCAAACGGTCGGGTACATAGCAGTAAATGCTTTTTTCTCACTTCTTTTATTGGAAAATTGTACTCGATGTTTTGTTCAACCAATACGATATACGTTGCGAGGAGTATAAATAAAGTGCACTGGGTAAAGAACATTGAGCTATAGCGTTCATCGAACAGTTAGGTCAGGCAACAACCGTGTGAATAGACAGGCAGTCGGCTGGTTGGTATGTGCATACATGGCACCACACATGGCACACGTTTCTTTATCCAAACCCCGCCTTTTAACCACCTCCGAATGCCTTAAATATGCCAGCCATTAGGTACCACGCATCACGGACCGTTACACTATTAGCCAGTTTTGAGTACGCTGCTTCGCTGCTGGTATGTTCCTTATACGCATGACCAATTTACCGGTAAAGCTAACAGCTACATTTACTTCTTAGTGCTATACTTAGTAATGGACAAGAAGCCATTCTATGTCCCATCCACCGCACATATCCTCCCCCTACCCCCCCCCCCCCCACCTGCATCTGCTTGTTCCGAACGGAGAGGTGAAAGAAAGTTCTTGTTTACATCTTCCTTCTAAGGGTTTTTTGGCTAGGTTCAGGCATTTAACTGACAATGATTCGACCCATACAAACGAGCCTCATAGACAAATAGATATAAAGGAGTTTCACTCACCACATCTTACTCACATGTTAAGTAATCGACCTGGTTGAATTAGGCCAGGATTTGTGCCGTTATCGCTACTTTGAGGTGCTGTGAAACCTTTTAAATCACACCTCAATTGGCTCTTCATTTATGACTTACTGCATTTTGTATAAAATGCGTTTCTATTTTTATTTTGCACCTTTGCAATCCGTTATTTTATTGATAGTATTATAACTTTAATAACATTGCTTCATTCCAATAAAAATTTTCCTTCAAAATTCAAAAAAAAAATTCAATATTTTTAAAATTCTTCATTTTTTCCATATTTGAAATGAAATATTTATTTATTCATTTATGAGATATCTTTTGAGTATATTTATTATCTCTCATTTAAATAAACTCTCTCATTGTTGTCCTTAGTGACGATAGGCGCTAATTGATAAAATTATGCCCTAATGGTATTTTCTATGATTTTAATGAGTGATTGAAAAAAAAAAAGAATTTTATAAAAACTTTTTTTAATGAATATTTTATGAAAATAAAAAAATTTAAAGTTTTCCAACATTTTTTTTCTTCGAACTTTTTAACCATTAAACCCTTAATTTATTCAATTGCATATCGATGGTATTAGTATCAATAAATTGTTGCATTAAATTTTTTCCACTTTAAATTCTCTTTAAATCTGTTTCAACTCATTTTCCACGACCGGATGCTTGAAAATTTCGGCTAATACAATACTGAACTAATGATCATCGTTGTTGCATCAAAGTCACTGAGTATTGGCATAAAAGCTCGAGTTGTTCTTCTCGATGCTACTCGTCGATTGACCTCAAACTTCAAGATTTTCTTCCTCTAAGTAGGTTGATACGTTGAGTAAAAAGGAAGTGAAATAGTTGAAGTGTTTTTATGTGAAAATATATGCGAATTGCGCACAGATGATACGATCGTGGGTACTAATGTAAATTGAGGAAGCACTTGCACAGCTGATTGCTTTTCGACGACACATTTTTCATCGTTTTTTTTTTCGTTCATTAAATCATTTTTGCATATTAATTTCCCAAGTGATTTAGCTTTAAATCTGTGTAATTTATTTGATGCTTGCAATACAAGCAAGTGGTATATGGCTCAATGAGTAAAGAATATGTGTATCGTACAAGGTTGTTTAGTTCGACAATATTCGCAACCAATCATAACGTAGTAAGATGCGATTCTTTCAAATCATTTTGTTGTGTAAGAGAGCAAACAAACACTTAAAAGAATAAAATCGTCGTCATTATTAGGTAGTTTTCTGAGAATAAATAAATACCCTTTTTTCTTCTCAACTTTGAAATAAAAATTCCACTTCTATTTAAACTTTTTATTGAAAAAAGAAAATTTTCCCGAATTTTTTTTTTCCATTTTCATCGGGGAATAAAAGGAAAAGAGCATTTTCAATATATGACCTAAGAATTGTTTGCCTTAGAAATATTGATATTTACGAGCGATGATTTCATTTCTTATTCATTTCAATCACTAAACGCCCATCGTATTGCCATCGTCTCTGGTGAGTCATCTACTTCTTTTTTTTTTACTTCATAGAACTGTATTATATCGTTTTTATTTGCATTTTTCTACTCGTAAAAAAAATCCACATACGTGCTGTTTTGTAATGTTAGTGGCATGAAGTCATTGCTGTGTTAAGCAAGAGATCAAAGATCACTTCGAGGCAGGTAATTAACGTTTAATAAAAACGTTCATGAGCGCAACTTATAATCGTGAAATTTTAGCGCTATTGCTTATTTTGGTGCTAATCTTTCAAAATTTTTAGGTTATTTTCAGCTTTTCTAGGAGATTGTTTCAAGACTTGCTGGCTCTAAAAAATCCACTTTCTCAGGGGAAAGGGGAGGGGAAATGAAGAGGACCATTAGGCCAAAAATTTTAGACTTCAAAAATGGCTTCTTCTGAAATAAGCAAATTTCAAAACGAAGTTTAACAGCAAAATGACCGAACTTTAAATGTTTTTTAATGAAGATATTACTGCCTAACTTACAATGATTCATATGAAATGAGTTATACAAGAATTATTACTCTCGGCGATAGAAGTTTACCATATGTTAAAAGTATTGATAGGATTCAAACTCGATTCGTTTATTATGTGCTGCGTAGTTTTACCAGTTAAGCTATGACTATTATTTTGATTAGTCGTTGTAAATACTAATATTTCATCACAGTATATAATCAACTGCTCACTGATCGCTTCGAGAATTGCGAAAATCACTTTTTTATTTTAAAGGTCTTTTTTCATGATAGGAAAATAAATTACGACTCGTGCCTATACAACAAATTCGTATATATACGTCTCTGTTGACAGCATTCTATGTGCTCAGCTGACAAATGAAATACAGTGATGTAATAATTTGTTGAGTAAAATTTGTGACTAGTTGATGAGGCACACAATTTTGAAAAAAAAGAAAAAAAAAGGTTTGTACAAATGCGCATCGCATCATCAGCCATCGAACAAATTTCTCTCTATTTGTAGTAAACGTAAACTTTTTTAGTGGTAGGTGGGTGGGGGGATGAGGATGTGAGGGGTATTGTTTAGTGCATAAGTGGTTGAAAAAGCATACCTCAAAGCCTATTTCTTTAGCAAATTGAAAGATGTTCTATTTAAAGCTTTTTACTATATGAATTTATAACACAATATATGAATATTTCAAGTTTAAATAAATTTTTGCAGCACACTTTTGTGTTAGAACGCTTCAAAAAAAAAAATCATTTTTGCCCACTTAGATGCGAAATTATGCATACGGATTTAGTATTAGGCACAGGAACTAAACACATTATTTATAGCATATTTCGGTGATTTTTTTCCCGTCTCTTTTCACTTTTTCTATACGAAAATCTTTGCAATGCATAAAGAGTTCATATTTAAATATGAATTAAATTTTTATTATTTATATGATATTTTATTTTATTTTTTATTTTTACTATTTTTATAGGGCGTTCGAATTTCATAGTTCGTAGATCACTTTTTCCTATCGGGTGCCTCAACCCGATTAGATGAAGAGTGGGTGATTGAAATGAACGCAAATAAACGACGGGTTAAAAACGAAAATGAGGCAGACGTTTTTTTCCTTTTCACTTTCTTTACTGAAATTCATTATTTATGAATGCGATTATCGCTTATCGATGGTATCGATTGTTTTTTTTTTTTTTGTTGCCTTACAATTAGACTGTTCGATTGCTCGATAATATTAACTCTTGACATCATCTTGAAGTATTAATTTCACACCAATAAAATAGCCTCCTCAATTTTTCTCTCTATAGTACCTCCTTATTTATTTATTTATTTGTTTATTTATTTATTTACTTATTTACTTAATTATTTATTTATTTGCTCGCTTATTTATTTATTTATTTATTTACTTATATATCTGTTCACTTATTCGCTTATTCATTTATCTTTATTCATTTATTCATTTATGTGTCCATTCATTATATCGATTTCTTACGGTCCCACATTTTTCCATTACTATATTTGGGGTACGCAAATAAGTAGAATGCCAAACGAGCAAATAAAGTAGAGTGCCTCTTCCCTCCCCCCCCCCCCCCCCCCCCCCCCACTTGTCCTCGAACGACCAAAATCTCGAATATTTCAAAAATGGGGCGTTCGGCATCCATACGTTCCAAAACTTTCTATTATGGTATGACTATCACGTGAACGTTTTCGTAATGCAAGAATGGAAAGAGGAAGGAATGGAGGGGTACGGGACTTAATTTTTGATTCTTCAAAAATTGCGAATCAAACATAACTACGCTCGAAGATCAAACTGGTGACATACGACGGTGATCTGAGTGCTTTCGATAGGAAAGGTGAGAAGGAGTGGGGAAGCGAGCGAGAAAATTTTTCTCTCTTCGAAATTATCATTTTCAGCATTTTTATGCTCGGAAATTCACGCTAAAGTACTTCGATTCTTCTCTCACATGAAATTTTTGCAAGAAAACCACCCTTACAACTTTCCCCAAATATTTTCGCTATAAGATTGACTTTAAAATTCATCAAGGTAAACTTATAAGCAGAAACTATTATTATTGAAAGTAATGAATATTCACAGCTTTTCACGTCTAAAATGTTTGTCTGAGGAAAAAAAATTTCTATTTCAAAACAGAAAATTTTCCGCAAAAAAAAACCCATACAAAATACTAAAAAAAATCCTCTAATTTACGATATATTATTGTGTTTCATTGTTGAAATGTTAGCGTCACTTTATCACACTCGATTAAATAAAAAAGTGTAAAGTGAAGAGATGATGCGCACTTTCGATAATTTTGTACCATCATACATATGCCAAACGACCGTATTTATTTTTCGCCTTATTGACAGCGATCTTTAAAAAAATGTTAATTTTTCGCGAATTTCGAAAAAAATTTCCCCACTATTTTTTTTCCTTCAGATTATTGTTGGGAAGCATTATACATATGAGAGCATTTCATACTTTCTATGTTAGATTTACGAACATTTTTTTCAATCACTCAAAAATGATTATACAACGTTTTTTTTTTAATTGACTCATTTCTATATATGACATTAATATTAGAGAGCATTTTCAATTAGTTTTTTTTTTCCACTTAGTATCGTTTATAAATTGAGAGCTATTTCAAGATATTGATGTATATTATTGTCATTCATTGTGTAATATTTGGTGGGAAAATTTTCCATCTTTTTTTTGGAAAGTTTCCAATTTTTTTTGAAAAATTTTCCATTTTTCAACTTTTCTGAGTTAATAAAAAAATTCTTCATCGATGTTTCTTTCTTTGTTTTATATAAGAAGTGATATTTTTGCGTCGATTTTGTTATAGCTTAGCGGAAAAACATTTTTTTTTCACGCGATTTTCGTCGATTTTTTTTTTTAAATTTGGGGAATGACATTTGCAAATTTTCAAGAAAAACGGAAAATTTGGATTCTTTTATGGAAGAGTTTTAAGCTCATATAAATAATATTGGATTTATTTATTTAATTTTATTAATATTTACAATAAAATATTTTTTGAAAATTTAAATCGCTTCAAATATTTTCGGTTTTTCTCCAAAATTCTTTCTTTTTCTTTTCAAACTTTTGAAATATTTTTTTTTCAATTTGATTTTTTTTTAAATTTAAATTTTCAACGACAAATATTTTCGTCAATTTATTCAAAAATATGCAAAATAGCAATTCAGAATTTTTGCATATATAACACATAATATGCAAATTTCGTTTATGATATTCTCATAGCCAACGATGAAAGCATCCTTTTTTTTGTCGTTGTTATTACTGGTTTTTTTGTTCTTCTTCTGCTTTTTTTTGAAAGTCATTTAGAAGGCTTTTTGAAGAAAAATAAACTACTATCAGATTTTCATTCTTATCTGAAAGATTGATTAGAAGCCCAATATTATAAGGCTAAGGATTTTATCCTTAAAATTTTTGTATATATTTGCGAAGAAAAAGAGAACAAATTGAATTTGGCAGCAAGCCGATTAATATTTCCATAGTAAAAGTGCAAAAAGCTTTAAAAAATTCACGTTCTATTATTTTTTTTTTTTTTTTTTTGTTTTTTGAAATTTAAGCATCAGATATAAATTAGATGTGGATTAGTTGATTCCAGTTTCAATCCGAAAAGGTTTTTTGCGATGAAATATTGCATCATTCGATGAAAATTATTTCAAATTTCGTCTGTTAAAAATATTCGACGTTTAAATGATTCGAGAGCATTTATATTATATTCCTATTTTTCAGCATTCAGTAGGTAAAAAGGTTGGGTGAATTCGCATTACCTGAGATGATAATTAAAGGTGTATATCATATCAGTTCAATATTTCGGCACGATCACATCATCATCAAGTATATTATTCTCTAGTTCGTTCATGTCGCTGCTGCCAATCAAAGCTCCCCTTGGTATGATTTATAGGCTACCCTTCAGCGTTATTAAATCATCTGGAGGTGTTAATCAAAATGGCCATTGGGCACTACTCGATACTAATGAAGTAGCCTTTCGGTACCACTTAAGTACAATCACGTTTTCATAGTGTATTCCAGAACTTCGGAAATTATGCTATTGCATTGTGCGTGCGACAACACTGGATGAGAGTAAGGTTGGAAGTGGTGGAGTTTCGCTGACTCTATCGATAGGCGGCTAAGCCTGAAGTGTGATTGCTCGTGCTTTTGGATCGCGTTTAGTGCGATGTCACCGACAGTTTAGTGCATGCGATATTTCGTAATATTTGCACACAAAAGTGCAACCTATCGGTGGATAGTGCTTTCCGATACGAATTTATTACTATTGGATGAAAGGACGTTTAGCGTCTGATATAAGCGATCCCTCGTTTTATTCTCAACTATTCACTAGCTTTGACTCTTCTCTTTTTTCTCTCGTTTTCTCCCTCTTCATTTTTCTTGTCTTCGCTCGAATTGCATGCGAATCTCTCATATAGCGAAATGTTCGGTTTGCTGTTGATTTTCTCATTGCGGAATTTTCGATTTTTTTTTTTGGCATTTATTACTTGAGTAGATTTTATTCAATGAAAGAGTTTCACCTTTATGGAATGCAACTTGAGTTTGCCTCTAGGATAGTAACCAATTCCCTATCACCTTTATTAATGACTCTTCAATATTAAAATATTGGAATATTTTAAATTAGAGAATTTAAAATTCAACAATATGAAATATTTTTATTTTCGTTCATTATTTAATATTTCGACGAATATTATAAAATAAAAGCGAAATTCTTCAAAAAAAAAAGCGCTCATTGATGTTTTTCATTGGCCTATAAAGAAATATTTTCAAATAAATAAACACTCATTAAAAAAATTTTCTATCATTTTAAATTTTTCTCATTCAATTCTCAGTATATCTGCACTAAAATTGTAGTATGTGTTTAGGTCATTGATCAATGATGCAACTATCTATAGTTTGATTATAGAATTAGAGGTATATATAGGTAGTATTGCACTTCATCTCATTTGCTTTTGATGTTCGCGTTTTGAATTATTGTTGCATTTATTTTGTATTTGCTTGAATATTTATGAATTTCTCCTTTTATCTTCTTACCTTTGTCCACTTTGCCACTCCTTATCTCTCCTCATCCCTTCTTTTGTTTCTTTCCACCTTGTGCGACAGTAGTGATGAAACATTTTAGAAATGACTCACATTATGTAAATCCCTGAAGAGCATTAAAGTCGACGATCACATGACAATCCAACGAATGCAACCAATCTAATCCATAGAATATTCCAAAATTTTCGATCCCAAAATCGGCTTCTTTGATCAATTTAGATTTTAATAATTGATAGTGGGGTAGTATAAAATTCGGACTTCTCTTTTCAAAAGTACATTAAATAAGCTTCTCGAAAATGGGAGAAATGATAATGGAATATCTGAAGCGATACTAATGCAATTGGACGGTCTATGAACGGCAAAAGTGCAATGAGCATTTAATAAAGCAGCCGAATAATGGGTAAAGCAAGAAAAAAAAAAGGGTAAACCAAGGTTAAGGGCAAAAGATTTATCGAATTTCGGTGGAAATAAAAATAGAATTATTAGATATCATAAAAGCTGTGAAAAGATTAATTATAAAGGAGTGAATAAACGAGTTTTAAATTCTTTTTTTTTTTTTTAGAGCTCTAAGGAGAAGTTTAAATTCGAAAAAGAGGAATTCTACAATTCTATGCATAAATCGGAGTTTTGAAATCAACTTATTGCTCCAGAAAATATTTGCGGAGTCGAATTGAAAAAAAAAAAAACAGAGCGAAAAGAAATGTAGATTATCGCTGAAAAATTTTCAATCGTTGTAATAATTGACTTTATAGAAAGCTTTTTTAAAGGAGAAATACAAATTTAACTATTTGAAAGCGATATGCAAAAAAAAAAAAAAAAAAAAATTCCGGAGATTTGTGTTAGAAAAATTTTTATTGCCATAAATGATCTAACGAGAAAAATTTTTTCACGAATAATTAATCTCTCTTTTTTTTCAGTAATATTTTTTTTCCATTTCGTAATTTTTTTTTTATTATTTCGTTTTTTTTTTCTAAGTTATTCAATCGTCGTTGAATTATTTTTTCCATGCAGTAATATATTTAATAAAAATAACGATCAAAATAAAAATTCAATCAATAGCAGAAAATAATAGAAAAGAAAAAAGAGAGTTGATAGCAATATTTGCAATTTTTTCAGCTCAAAAAAAAAATTCCAAAAATAAAATCCATTATCAAATATATAATCGATCATTTTGTCATTCAATTTTATCATTTCAATTAAGTACGATGAACTTTCTCCTATTAATAAATGAGACGTCACACGAATTGAATATTGAGCAAATCTAAAATATCGCTGAATGCAAATCCATATAAAGTGCAAACGAAATACGTTCATCGGAACCAGCCGGCTTCCACTTCGTGTATCGCATTCTCATATCATCATGATACGACATATCATGATACGTAAATTTGCGTTCAAAATGACAAACTAGATGTCGATCTTTATATGATGGTGTCTGTGTTTGTATGTTTGTATGTTTGTCTGTTTATATTGTCTGCATAGTTATTCCAATGATCTCATCTATTGCACTTCGCTATGATGAAGTCGCGCTTACAATTCTCACATCTGAAGGTACCATATTACTTTATATAAATTGGGAATTCTAAGGAGTATCTATTATTGGAATAGCAGAAGGAGGAAAATTATTGAAGTGGGAATTATTATTTCCTAAAAAATTACAGGGTACATTAAAAGCTTACAACCTTGTAGAAAAATTGTCTCTTGATCGATAGTTACTTGTTTAGAGGATGTAAATTTAAATGGGAGGAGGGGAGGAGAGGGGAAGTGGACAGGAGGGGGAGGGGTTTCTTTCAAAGTTTTATGATTATGTTGAACCTTAAGAGTGTATAAAATGGACGAGTAAATCAACTTTGATTTATTGATTGCATCATATTTGCATAAACCAAAATAAAGAGCAGGTGCGGCATACGTTCGGTATTTTTTTCATTGAGGCTACCTCGAGTATTGATATCTGTCAGTCGTAACTCTTTTCTATTCAGTTCCTATTAGGAGTATACTACATTCCACTGTTATTGATTGTATTTTTTTCCGGTTACCGGATCTTTACTATTTTTTGATTTTCAGTTTTGTAATACTTTTCTGGTTTCCGGTTCCATAATTCATCGTCCAGTTTCTGAATCCGGAATACTCTATCCGGTTACGGTCTATGCGATGATTTCTTTTCTTCATGAATTCTTTGATTATCCTACAAATCTGCTTTAACTTAAGATGGAATCTATATAATGTGCTATAGATTTGATTATGGCAAAATTCTTTCTGAATGCTCTTCAAATATTTTACTCGCTTAGAGATGATCGTTATATAAACATAGGGAAAGTTCTCTCAACCTGCTTTCTTCATCGATTACTCATACTCTTATTGCATATTAAAAAAATTGTTGAATAGATTGTTCCCTCTCTTTTTTTTTTTTGAAAAGAGTAATTTTCATTGATTGTAAAAAAAAAATAAACTTTCAAAAATGCACTTTTATTTTTCGTTTTCTTTCAAAACGGTTTCTATACGTTTCAAAGTTCATTAATTTTTGCAGCAATTTTTTTTTTTTTTCATTAATAACGATGAGAAAAAGAAAACTCTTGTTGACACTAAGATAATTGTCAAATTTAACGAAAAAAAAAGTTGCGATAATTGAGTGCAAATTTTGGATGGTTGCCAACTTTCCAATAGTAAAAAAAAAGATCGAGGATCGTGGGTATTTAAATAGGATTATTATTAGGCGTCGTATAGTTGATCAAGTATGCAGATCAGAAAAATATGCACGTCGGGCGCATTTTTACATTTATGTTGATCAAAGTTCTTACAAAATATGACAGAATCGGTCGCAGAATATATGCAAATTTCTATACTACATTTAAACGTACACGTACATATGCATACAAATACGAGTGCACAAATGTGACACCGTTATAATGCACCACACAAATGCAAATTTTGCATAAGCTCACAAAAACGAATTTTTAGCGCAGAGCTGAGATATTATTTCGTTTTGATTTTTTTAAAAAACATTGCGACCGATTGGTTGAATGGATCGAATTGCAAAAAGCACGCATCGTGCTTTTTGCAACTCTTAATTTCCCATTTGCTAGCTGTGTTGTTTCGTCAGCACTCAATGTTTTACGAGGCCATTTTTTAGTTATTTGTTTTTCCATTACTTTAGAAAAGTTGTAGGTTGATATGTTAAATATGATTTTTCATTTTTAATGCATTTTTGATGAAATTTTTATTTCCTGTGATTTTTTTTTTTCATTTCTATTGTGTTATAAATATTTCGCTTTTGTCTTTATTTCTTCAAATATTTATATCCGCAAAAATGCGAAAGCTCCTCATTGAACAGCGATAAAATATAGGTACGGCATGCCGAAATATTCAAGAAAAATTCGACCGATTAAAATCGATCGACCTTACCCATTCTTTTTTACCTTTATATTTCTATTTACCATTGGAATTTTTATCAGTTGGCCATCCACCATCCACCGATTCGGTTAACTTAAAACGATAAAGGAAATCGACTCGATTGTTCGGTGTTTTCACAAGACATTACGGTCGAAGGAAATTCACAGCGAATGATTAGAATGCCGAAGTTTTCTCGATGAAACCGACTAATTTTTATCAGTCTATCGGATTTATTTAGCTTGTAATTGACCCGAGTTTAGAGTGGTCTATACTCGAATTGGTGGGCATTTTCCTTATTGATAAGACTCGGCCCATCCGATTAAATCCTTTACAATGTGCCGCTCTAAAATTGTCCTAACCTATCAGCGTAAGTAAATGAAACGAATTAATTTCATTTTGGAGCAACTCACCTAACTGGGTAAACGTTCACCCCCCCCCCCCCTCCTCTTTCCCCCAGCCCACCTCCTTCCCCCTCTCAGTCCATCCCTCCCTCCGTATCCTTCAGAATCCTAAGTGACGTATTCGAGGTAACTTTGTAAAGAGGACTGCTTAATAGTCGGAAAAATGGTATTTGACGGACTTTTCGTTAGCCATGGTGACAACTCGCATAGTGATCCAGGGAAGAATCAGTGTCGCTTTTTCGGGATTAGCCAAGAGAATATTGGATAGATGGGATGGCTAAGAAAAGTGCAGCAAACGATCGGACGAAGTGCCGCTCCGCCCGATTGGTCGAATTGTGCTCCGCCCTAGTCGTTCTCTAATTTCGGGTCGGCCTATATTGCCCCAACGGGAGACAACTATTTTCCCGCGCTATCTTATTGACTGATTGGTTGACAAACGAATCGTCGCTATAGACCTGCGTTGCTTAACCACTGTTGGCTACCTGCATGAGTCTTAGTGGATTGTCTCTAAATGGGCTATTATTATACTTTGTGGTAGTTTATGTAGTATTATATTTGTATTTTTCTATTCTTTCATAATCAATTACTCGAAACACAATGAAAATGTTCACGAATTAATCGTCCATCTATTCAAGTTTAATATCATAAAATCGGATGATTCTATAGTTGTGTCATAGCTACACTCAACCTTCTCTTAGAAAAATTTCACAATCATTTTCAATGACAATTGTTCTCTATTACGAAATCGATGCGCATTATTGAATGTTCTAAGTTTATTTGTACTCTTGGATTGCGTATGTATGATGCAATATGTGCAAAATTTCAACGATCTTTATTTTTCATTATTCTTGGCGATGATAGAATATTTTTTTTTAACGCAAAGAATTTGCATATTAGATATGCAAATATTTTATTCAATAATTAAATTCGTTGAAAATATTTTTGAGGTATATTTCCCCAACTTAGTTCATCTGTGAAAATTATTTATCGCTTCTTCGCATTGCTTTAATTGTTCGTAAAAATTAAATCTAATTGAATGCAAATATTAGAAAATGCGTTATTTATTGATGAAGAGTTAAATTGCAATTATGTTTTTATATATTTCGATCTTCGAATACTTTTTGCTTCGTTATATTTGAAAATCTTTTAAACGATTTCTAAGAATATTGAAAAGAGATTAGAGATTCTAAGATGATTAGTGATATCGAATTTCTAATTATAGTGCTCAAAATCTATCTTCATATTAGTGAAACAATAGGGGTTATGCTTGCCGGCCATATCCGTGAAACAGATTGAATGACCGATTGAAGCGGAAGTGGGAGGGAGGGGGGGGGAGGGACTGAACAGAATCACCATCCTCACTGCTGAATGATCATGGCTAGATGAATTGTTGGTATCGTGAAGGATTGTTATCAGTTAAAATTAGTGATATCTCTGCATGTTCACCAATTCAAGGTATTAAGTGATGCAAAATATTCCCATCTTTGAGGGGTCGCATTGAACCAGTACATGGTGATTTACACTAGCCATGTCATTCGCATGATGATAGGGGGAAGAAATTTATGGTCGTTTATCTGAAGTAATGAGCGAAGGTGGTGTACTGAAGGGATGACTTCACGCCTTCTACTTCCGTTGAAGTGTTAAAGAAGGAAAGATCAAAGGTCGTTCAAATGTCCACTTACGTCCACTCTGACGTTTCTGTTGCAACAAAGTATCGTAGATAGTATTACAACATACCAAATTTAGCATGACGAAAAGAGGATTCGCTTGTGGTCGCATCCGTAGACCCCCAGAAGGGGGGGGGGATATTGGAGGATGAGAAATGAAGGAATCGCGAAGAGACCTCTCGCGGTGTGATGCGCCCCCTGCCACTGTATCTAGTAACATCTTGTGAAGTTAGCATCTGGTAGATTCTGGCAGGTTCCCACCCACCATCTCACATTTACTCGTCGCGGCGCCTGTTGCCCCAGAGATTACAAATTCGGGGATTAAGGTCACCTGACTTTCATTTTTCGTACATAACAACAAACTTTTTTTTGGAGGAGGAGGGGAGGGAGGGGTTAAATGTGGTGATAGAACAGAGCTCGATATTAGTAGGATACGAGTTTGTCTGAGGTGGAGGGTCTTCTCGTGCTTGAATCTTTGCAGCAGCTGATATTCGGTTTTGTGTCACCTCCCCTCCCCTTCCTCACACCTCTACCTGCTTTCTTATAAAAACGCCTCCCCATTTATACCAGCCGAGGTTTTATTCGGAAGCTGTAGGGTTCAATTATCTAAAATCGTTGGTTGTGTATTGTTATATGTCAGCATGGTGAATGGCTTTCGCTATTTTTTCTCCACAAACGAGTTTATTTAATGGGAGTTTCGTTCGCTTCATCATTAAGGAGAGTCGCTTTGACTTTCTGTAGCTTCCTGTTTTCACTCAACTTTATCCTGTATGTATTGGTGGAAATCTTCCCTCGTAAGTTTCCTCTCAGGAATTTTTTTTTGTTTGTTACACTGTAACATTTTTTTTTGCTCTATCTTGAATTTTTTTTCTTATGAACGTTGCAATAATACTCAATTTTCTTCTTCTTTATTTTAAATATGCAACAATCATCCTATTAATGCATAGCAGTTATTTTTGCAACGTTTAATTTTTTGCAATAAATTTTTGCATTTTTCAAATTTTGCATTTTGCATTAAATTTTTACATTTTCAAACCAAAAAGGCAAATAAATTTTTATTTGAATGTTTATCGTCTATGTTTATTTTTCTAGATTTGAGCAGTAAAGTATTTTACCGTTATTTTCTTTAAGTTGTGAAATTTTCCTACGCATTTGCATATTGAATAGATTCATGTAAGAGTAGATTTCTCGTATATTCTATATGTATGCTGATGTAGTGACTTGTATTGTAGGTAGAAGAAAAATTAATGACTTACAAGGTTAACGAAATTGCCGTTGATTTTTTTTTTCTTTTTTTAATTTGAGGTTTTTTGATGTAGTTCATGAAGTAGATCGATGTGGTTAAGAGGATTATTGATGTAATTTAACTTCAGCAAGAAAAAAAGAAGACGTTTCCATTCCAAATTTTTCGAAAGTATATCTAATAAGGTATGGATCATTGCTCCTCCTTTACAGAAATCAGTGAGAGATCATGTCCTTCCCCAATCCCCTCCCCCTTCACCCCCCTCTTCCCTAAAGGCACTAAGCGTCTTATTCGTGTTTTCCACCTCATCGGATGAGGATAGCATACTGTTCTTGTTGTTGATTATGAATGTTCTGATTATGTGGTCATTTTTGGCAGAGTCTCAAGAAAACATTAGCAAGAGGGGCGATAAGGTAAATTAAGGATCCCTTTGAGTTGGTGCATTGATAACGACAAGCTGTGGTAAGATGCACGTGCGGACATAAAGGCTTGTGATGGCAGAGGTTATGAGGGTGCGGGGGAGGGAGAGAGAGATTAACAGGGGGCGTTGCACGAATTGTCTCTACGACGCTTGACCCTCACGCTTGTTGTGAGTGATGCCTCATAACCGGTCGATGCTATTGTCGTGTCATGCGATTTGCTGGCGAAAAGACTTTTATGCTTTGGAAGGAATGCATATAATTAGATAGGCGGAAAGTTTTCACGTCGAAAGAACATGATATTTACCCAAGGTGTGGCAGTGTTGCGTTCTGCTTTGATTGCATCACGTTTCCTTGGATTTCGAAAGCTTCCGCTGTGTGGTCCACTAGGATGTGGGGATATCATGCTTCGTACTCAGACTCCTTTTCAATATTTATCTGCTTAACGGTTATCATAGAGGCTAGCTAAGGGATCGATCGGATAAATTTTAACCGATGTGGGCAATAGAAGAAGTAGTCAGTTTCGGTCGAATATGGTAACGAGGGATGTGGGAATAAAAGAGAGAGACCTTGTAGTCTAAACCAGGATCACACGATTCTCAGTTTCCACTGGCAATATCTAACGTTGCTTTTTTCTGCAATTCTGGTGGCACTGCTATGATTTTTCCCCAGCATTAAATTAGATCATTGCTATAGAATCTGTGGAGTTCTGTACGAGAAGCAGGCATTGTGGTGTCTTATTTTGTCTGGTAGCATTCGTTAATCTCTCTGATGTTCTTTTACAGCACTATAAGTTCATTTGGAGGGTGTCCTTTAATAAAAGATTAATGAACACATACATCGATATCTTTTTCTAAAGTTCATCGGTTTATTTATTAGCTTTGGGAGAGACTAGCCATTCGACGATCTTCGATAAAAAGTTTGATTTGTTATGGTTTTAGCTGGGATAGTAGATGAAAGTATTTTTGAAGTAATTCTATCTTGAATTTTTGGAATAAATTTTGAAATAGAGTGTTTTAAATCGATGGATGAGTATTTGTGCTTTTGAAGAATAGCACAGGTAAGCACTCATTACAATATGAGAATTAACGTAATGCGTTGGCGAGGTTTTTTTCAGTTGATTCAGAATAGCGTTTATTTTCGTTTAAAGGAGAGGGAAAAAAGTTAACAACACGTTAACAAATCAGGGAAGTTGTTTATTTCGATTTGAATTTCCCGCAAGTATAATATCCGATTATAGAAGAAGATTCTCCTTGAAATGTTAGTGATGGTTTTGAATTCTTTACAACTGTATGGAAGTTTTTCAAGGTTTTGATCTCTGATTTCACGTTGAAATTCCTAACGCTTTATAAGATGGAAGCAAATGTTTGCTATTTGCTTGTTGCTTTGTCTGTTAGTTTCTTTTGTTTATTTTTTCATTAATTTCTTCGGTTTGTTTATCTGTTTGTCTGTTTGTTTTTTGTTTGTCTGTTTATCTGTTTGTTGGTGTTTCTGTCTTGAAAGTTTTTGTAATTGACTGTCATTTAATGAATATGTGTCGTTTGATATTGATAAACCGAAATTCAAATGCCCTTGATAAACCCAAAGATCCTCGGAGGTAATTTTTAAGAATAAATGTCTAAGCGAAAGCTCTCGTTTGCAAAAATATGACAATTTGAAAGGCTCGATATACAGTGTTGACTGCAAAGAGAAACAACTGTCGTTACAATCGACTGAAAAATTTGTGTTGTTTGATATGTTCGGTGAGGCGTGAACCATTTTAAAGGGACAGGCCAATTTGAGGGATTTTGTTGGAACCCATCGCGTACTGAAATCGTAACACACCGAATTTTCACATTTCAGGTTTTTGCGTCAAAAGTATCGGGGAGACACGCGTATATACTCTATAGGTAAGGCAGTGCTTTTTGCATATGAAAATTTGCACAAGCGGGTAAGAATTGAATTACTAAATTGGTAAACGATTACTTATTATTGTATGTATATTTTGTTGCAGAGTTAACGGTTGCCCTAAGCGTGAATGTATTGACCGATATGGTGATACGATTTGTATATATATATATATATATATATATATATATATATATATATATATATATATATATATATATATATATATATATATATATATATATATATGTATACCACTTCTACCAGGCCTGACCCAATGCACCTCCGTCCCAATGGTCTTTGTGTCAGCCTTGCAGGTTGGTCGCGCGAAGGTATGTGTATGTACGTGGGTGTTCAATTTTAGGAACTATTTCTCTCTTTATTAAGTATTTGGTGAAGAAGCTGCAGCAATCGAGATTTTTGTTTTCCCAAGAATTTTGGGCACTACAGTTTTTTGGTTGCCCATCATCATATCAATTTCGGGGATGACATGTTGAGTTTTATGCACTCATTAAGGCGATTGAAATTACGGAATATATTCCACAAACTCCTTCTTTAGTGTACCACGGTGCTCACATCATCGGGTACATTGCTCTAAGCTTTTTTAACAAATAGTCCAGAGTATTGTCACTTTATGCACATTTTTTTTTCTCCTACACCTATCATTTCACTCAACGGATTGTGGTCTAAGTTTAGAGTTTATTTGTGCAAATATTCGGTGACATATAGCTGTGGAGTTCGGTTTTGCTTCCTTAGTTTGTCTATGTATGTGTGCGGCTAATGTTCGGCTGGTACAAAGGAAATGCGGATGGTACAAAGGAGAATTCGTAGGGCCATTCGAGTGTCAGGTACGAAATCTCACAGCTTCCGTATGGGCATCAAATTCTTGAGATTCACACAATGGAAAAAAACACATTATTGGCCACTTTTAAAAGTCGTTATGTTGACGGCAGCCGTTCGTTTGATTCTCAAGGAGGTATTTCTGCACTTGGCGAGAATTCTCAACCGGTGGTACCACTCAATTCTGGTCGGAAGTAAATTTTAAGGATTGATGAATTTCGAAGTCCGTTGAGTGAAACGATAAATGAAAGCGAATGTAAACACGAAAGACGGTCGGTATGCTTTTCATAATTACATCTATGCGATCGATTGTTTGCATCAGTATTCAATGACATCCCATCGTCTTATATGTGACCGACCGGTTGCGTAATTTCTAAAATAAAATTCATTTTTTAGATTCATCCAGCTGATTCGTTTGTAAAATAATTTCGATTTTTTATATATTTTTGAAGTCAAATAATCTATTAGTCGGTTAAAGTGGTGAAATAATCGATCGAGTTATGACGAATATAAATTGCATTAATCAGACATAAACTACAGCATAGAGAGAGGTGACATATGTGTGCTGTTGCACAGATATAATATATCTTTGTGTTATATCTCCGCAACAATATGTTGTAGCATGCGAATGTGTTAAATCATAAGCATGTGATATAGCATAGCGGCGAACGTGTTTTTACGAAATATTTTAAGGATTATTTGGTGGAATTTTAAGAATTGTGCAGAGCGCTGATCTCATTCAATAGGCGTTAGGTGGCGGAGCCAATGCTGTATCAGATGCGCTGCTCGGAGAGTCATAAATTTTGAGGTTCGAATGTGAGTCGTCAGAAATAGCGTTACTCTGATTTGATCGATGAACGCAGTTGTGTTTTTCTGTTCGCTTACAGCTGCAGTTTTGTGGCTTTGTCGTTTTTTAGGAATCGATGAGTAATCATGTCGGTTTTGATGGATAGTGATCTTGAAAGTGAAGATCACCTTCCTTCTCTCAAGCTATTACAGCGCTATAGTGGAGGAGTATGATTTCAGAATGTTTCGCTGTCATTTATACCTGAGTGAAAAAAAGAGGATTACTAGCATAAGTCAGGTTTCCATATCCATATTTCCTTTCCTTTTCATGGAAGGGGCGGGAAAAAAGGATTAAGCACTAAAATAGGTAAGTAATTTTGTAAATAGATCTAATTTAATATATTCTATCATTACATGAAACTTCAGCTTGCGGTTGATTTTTTTTATTAATCTGCTGTGTTCATTTGCGACAAATAGAGACAATCGAATTTTGTGTTCACAATGCTTTAAGAGAAATCCTCATAGAGTTAATATCGTTCTTGATAAAGTTGTTGGAATAATTTTTTAATGGCGATAAATAATTATTGCTCGATTATACAGTAAAAATTTTTGAATTATTTATCACGGTTTTCCACTAGAATATTTTATATTGCAATACGTTTTTTTTTTGGATTTCATTCGTCTTAGACAAAAACGTAGTTGTTCTAATTACACTTGAATGATGTTAAATTTAATCAATAAATAAGTTTTCCATTATTTTCCTGTAGTGATCATCAGTACTTCGATTAGGAAGTCAGTTATAGTAAATTATATTCAAGTGTTCAAATAGCATTATATTGATTTTCAGACTTAATGTCTGTCTGGTAGGAAGGTGATTGGTGTTTGATCGTACTTTGAACTTGGATGATCGAATGATATGTATTGTTCTTTGTGTTCCCGTTTTTTCTCTCTTTTATTATAGGATAATATTCATTCGACGACTAAACGGTGATGTATAGTCGCTTTATGTCGGTGGTATATAATCATTTTTGAGAGTTAGCCAATATCATATTAATTCGGCGCTAAAATGTGTGTTTCATTTTTCATGATTTTATAGATGAGATCATCGATATATTGATATTAGCTATTTACCTGGAATAGGTAAACATATTGCTATCGGGAGATTATGGCAGGTACCGATAGTGGTGAATGATAACATCGCTGTTTTTTTAGACTGCAGTTTGATTTTCTAGCTGCTATTTTTTTTATCGTCGTTTTTATCGCATTTTAATTGTAAAATTCGATATTTAATTAGATGTAGATTTTTTCATTTCTTTGGGAAATCATTCTCGTTGATCTACTAATGTCGGATTTTTTGTTCGTTTCTTTTATTTTATTCTTATTGCGAATTTTTTTCTCTTATTGTTGAGCAATTTTCTGTTTCGCTTCTCTTTTCTTTTCCTCGTATTTAAATCGGTGAGTATTTATTGGTTGCACTCGTCAAATATTGGTGATGATTCATTATTGACCTAGATGTGTTCGAGAGTGTTAGTGCAAGGCGCTCCCTCGTTTATTGTTATAACGAATAAAAAAATGTGGAGGAAAAACATCATTGAATTTGTGTTCGTAAAGATTTATGTGGTTGAATGCGCCGTTGTGAAACACGTTAGCCTCGTTTAGGTTCATTGCTCCGATTGATTGACTTACTCATCGCCCGCTATTACAGTCTTCTGTTTTTATAGCTGTTGCTTGCTTTGAAGTGTTCTTGACACAAAATTCTCGATTTGTATTATTTTTGAGTTCTTCAAAAAGGGAGACATATTTTTGAAATTCCGGGACGCCACATTTTGAAATATAATGAAAGTTATAATAATTGTAGATTTTTAGGTGGCTTTAATGCTTTGTATTTCAATCATTAGAGATTGCGTCGTTTTTTCTGAGTGAACTATCATGGATTTTTGTAGTGTTTTGTAAGCTATCATGGATGAGGTGAGTGGTTGAAGGGTTATAAAGGTAATGGCATAGGGGACTGTTATGTTAATTACTCGTTAGAAGTAACTCGTTAGAAGGGCAGTGCAAGTATTGACCTTAAGTATGGTTGCAAATCCTTACACTCTAAGGCGTCACTGGCAGAGATCGGTAAACTACGAACTTGATCGAATGGCCGTTGAGTCCGATAATCATTTTATTTGTCGGAATTGGATTGGCCGCATGTGCTTCTATAAACGGAAACGATGGTTTTGTTTGGGGAAATATAAGTGTAATATCTTTCGTGAGGAAGAGAGAGGGGAAAAACGTGTAAGTATAGTAATTGAGAGAAAGGGATGAGCAGAGATTGGGGGGAAGTATGGAAATGATGTTTTAAATAAAAGGAGGAAGAAATTAAGAGAGAGTGAAATACAGGAAAAACTTTGGGCGTCTTATCAGTAATACTTATCATTTTTATTTAATTACCTCGTGTTATCACTGCAGTCGCGTTAATTGTTGCAATAAGTTTTGAAAACTTTTCAAACTCGAGGGAGATTATCATTGCAATTGCAAGCTTTAATCAAGAAAATAACGAAAATTAAAATCGATAGCGATGGTTTTTTTCTTTCTATTCTTTTTTTTTTTTTTTGAATGCGTTGTAAAGATATTTTTACATGAAGTTTTCACTTCGATAGGGAATTTTTGTCTAACACTTCGCACTCTTTTTCAATTTGCGCTTTTAGGAATAGGTGATACTTTGTTTTGTTATCTAGTTGTGTGCAGTGAATTTTAGGCATGGTGAAAAGTTATGCAAATGCAGGTTTTTTTTTTCCGTTGTTTTGTTCAGCGTATGAGTACTTACTGACCCGTTGGGTATATGCAGTAGATTTCTATTGATAGGAGTTATTGCTAGTATTTCTTCCATAGTAATAATTATTATTACTGTTATCACTTTTATTGTTGTTATTACTATTAATATTTTGTAATAAAAGTGGTAGCTAAATGAGTAGTGGTCGTCCCGTTGGTGTGTTCGTCTGAGGACGCAGCATGGGGAATGGCAGCGGGAATGCGTTGACTTCCGTGCAAAGCGGTTAAGAAAGAGAGGAACCGCAAAGAGCACACACATTTCGGAGGTGCCTTCGTCACTCAATAGGCGACAATTTCTTGCTATCGATTGAAAGGTTGTGGGTGTGGTTGGGTCGGTCACTGCTTCGGCTGGCAGCCAAGTTCAGTGCTTCGGCTGGCAGCCAAGTTCAGTGCTTCGGCTTGTAGCCAAGTTCTTCCGCTGAGGCTGATACGTCTTTCACAGCGCACGTGTTTTTCACGCGCGTCTGGTTAATGCACCTGCATGTTTTGCTTTTTATTTCACTTATGCCACGCAAGCTGTCGGCAGTGTTCCACCATGTTGATTAATCGTATTATTCAGCTCTTATATGTCCTTTATAAGGAATATATTAGTGTGCTAGATATTTTGTGGAAATTGCGACTGCCTCGCCACGAAAATTCGGGAGTAGCTAGCCCCAGATCACGAAAGGTCGAGAGTAGCTGGCTGACCCATTAGGAAGCAGCAGCCAGCTTTTTGATCAATAGTGAAGTAGCGCATTGTGTCGCTTCAGCACACTTTCCATTGTGTAATGTGCGCAGTTGTTGTGAGCCGTGAAATCTGGTATAAGGTGGGCATGAAACGGGCTCAAGTATACCTGAAACTTCCAGTAGGCGAAGGGAGTACTCATCTGGGCCGGAAGAATTCGTATATGATCCAAGACATGAAAGGGGGAACGACGAACGTTGCAGTGAGCTTTTCTGAAAGTTAATGCAAAGTTGAAGAAATATTTGGTGAAGGGGATGCCGATTGTTTTGGGCAAGAAAAGCGATTGTAATGTTTTTTAAGCGTGTCACAAGAATTCCAGAATGGCGTCTTATCAAAGGTGTTTATCACGTTATTCCATTCGTTGTTGTTTACGATAAATTTCTTATCATCAGGCACTTACATTCGTGGGTGAATGTGGAAATGGCGCAAATGTCCGGCGTCATAGATTATCTCAGCGTGTTATCTAGCCACGAATATTTGGACTCTCTAACTCTACTTCTGTGTTTTGTTCCGAGCCGTCTTGTTTCTCAACTTATTTGACTCGTTACGCAACATTAGCGCATATAACATCGTTTGAGAGTAATGCGTGATATAATTTAGTGGAACTCGCTCAGTTTAGTTGTTTTCATGTTTACGTATGAATGTTATGGAATTCGAATTAACTGAAACGTAGGAAATTAATTTCGCTGTATTTGTGATTAATTAAAGGTAACACTAATATTGCGAGAAGAGAACACCGGCGATCTGGTTTGAGGCGCTGAATAACGTATGCGGTAAGAGCGGTCGTTTGCTTGGTTTATAACGAGAAGGGCATATTGAGCTGTATTGTTGAGATGATCACGATAGGCGAACGGTCGATATGCAACACTGCAGCAAATCATTGTCGAGACTATTTTTTCTTTTTTTTTTAATATTCGCTTATTTTATTGCGACTGATGTTGTTTCATGCGAGCGAAACCAACCGAGTGCCATAAATCAATACGACCGCCCCGTCATTGCGATTTATTCTTATTATTTGAAAAGAAATTGTTCATTTATTTCTTCATAGAAGTAATTGCATGTAATATTTACAGTAAGCAGTAAGCAGTATTACTTATAAACGAATTGAAATGTTACAGTTTTCGTCAAAGGGCTTTGTTTTGATTGGATATGATCTCTGCGGGAGAAGTTTTGTTGTATGTGGAATGTCTTTGTTCATATTGAGGTGATACTGAGGCTTCAGCGCGGAATCAATAGTGTACTTGTACTCCCATCTAAAAATTGTCCCTGAGATGACTAACTCATATTCAGATTGTACTAGGAATGTTTAACGGAGCAGTCATAGTTATGACAAGTGTACAGTGATAATCACTGACTTTTAATGGAAGTTTTTGGGAAACGTACGATGAATTATCAGCTATATATTTGCAGTATTTTTTAATGATTGATCATGAAAGATTATTTGCTCGTTGTGTGGTTCATAATCGTAGTTTTACTAAGCAATTTTTCAAAGTCCAATAATTAGATACAGATAGCTTGTGGAAATGATCAAAAATTATTACTGGAGGGAGAAGTGTGGATGGGAATGAGAGAGGATGAAGTGTAAAGAGATGAAGCGAAACGATTCATTTATTCACGAATGAGGCAACGAGAAACAATGATGATCCTCATTGCTAAACAGTTTGGACAACATAATAAAAGAAGTGCGTATAGATATTCGGAGGAAGAAAGTAAAATAGTATGGATTCGCAACTTTCTATTTCTCTCGTTCGAGGAATTTTTTTTCCTGGTTGGGAATAGTGGAATTGGCACAATGGACGATATAGTATCGATTTATTGAATTATAATAAATTGACTGCTATTCTCTTTTTGAGTACAGTTGATTTACACTAGAAGCGATTAGATGGTTCTATTGTTTTACGTGGTGCAATGCATCGTTCAGAACTATAATATTGGTTTCAAGTGGAGTTAATTCACTGAAATTATCACTTAAACGATTGTGCACTTCAGTTAAAAAGTGATAAAATTTTTAACACAAATTTGGGAAATTAGGATTGATTGCTGATTATTTGGGAAAACATTTTAGTAAATATCGATAACTTAAAAAAAAAATGCACTATTGAATGCGAATTACTTGAAAATAAATTGTGGCAGGCATTGTTTATTAAAGAAAAAAAAATCGTATTTGATACTCGTTTTTCAAAGAACATACAATCGATCAAGTAGTTGGTTTTTCTTGTTTCGTAAAGTTGCCCCAGTAACGCGTGATGTGTCCTTGAGTACATCCACCTGACGAAATTCGGATGCACATTAATTTCAGATGATAACAATTAATAGGATTGAGTAATTGTGGAGGGGTAGTTGCGTGAGCAAATACGAGCAGCATAACGATTATTTTACCTTCGTAAACTGCGAAAGAGGTTGCAAGTTTGAAGAGTTTTGTTGTTATACTTGCGAGATGAATGTGATGTTTATTTGCGTAATGGGATTCAAAAGAGATTACAACGGCTTATTACTCCCACCGTCGTTGCTTTTTTTCTTTGCTTTTGCCCCTTGAATAGCCACTGGTCGATAGTTATGAGTAGCCAATGCACCTCGAGTAGCCGATGCTCGAAAGCATTAACGCCGTTGATAACGACATTGGTCAATGTTCGTTCTCTTGGGCAGTCGTCGTCCTTTGCACATTATTAGTACTATCAGAAAAGACGCAGATTTTATATATCAGCTGTAGAGTATGTTGACGAGATCATTTAGTGATAGAAGACAGTGAATGACCCGTATAGTAACAGGTTGAAAGCTGATTAGCTGATCATCAGAATCTAAGTTTGTCCATTTCCTTTAGATATTTTGTTGGTGATTTGCATAGATGAAAACGGGAAACGGGGTTGCCTCCACACGGCTGTCCTCTGAAATTCGCTAATTTTTTCAGTTGGTGGGAAAGAGAAAAGTAAGTGAAATTTTATAATAAACGAAATATTATTTACGTTTCATAATTTTAGCGGGATGAAAAAAAAATTCTCGACAAGCAAATTAATTTTTTATTGTAAGGGAACAGCACAGTCTCATTTAAAAAATAAAGTTTTTTGTTACGTTCTGGAAATAATATGGAAGCTTATCATTTGAATTCCTCCGTCGTTTTCATCTCTTCCCTCCTTCTCAGCCCATCATATTCTTCGACCTTCCCCGCCCGCAGCTCTCGTTAGTTCTATTCTACCATCTCCCAGCTCCTACTCTTGCTTATCTTCCCTCATCGTCCCCGTCCGTTCCTCTCCTTGCTCGGCTTCCTCTGCCTTCTTCTTGCCTCCCATTGAACGAAAAAATTGATAAATGCTTTGTGACAGTCAGATATGACGTTTCATTGCCATTCTCAATGCTTTAAATGGATCAGACGTCCTTATAGTGCAAGTGTGATATTATTGCAGTCGATGTTGAGTGGTTGTTCGATGTTTTATCGTTTCGTTCTCTGATTTTAAGCAATTGAAGCTATTTATCGTCTGGTATGTAAGTGCATATTGGGTGTACGTAGTGGTTTATTCGAATATCGATTGTACTTTTACTTTGTTACGTCATCAGGTCATTGCAGTGACGTTTATTGATCATTGACGTTAGTGACTGAGTATAAATGTCGAACGTTCGGAGAGATGTGTTCGATTGTTTGAAGTCGGCTGACTCGAACGTTGAATTTATTCTTTGAAATGATAAGCGTGATTATATTCGGTGTAGTATTTGAATTTATGGATAAATGTCTCTTAGAATCAATTGCAGTTGATTGTCGAGCTTAAATTTTTTCGAAGATATTGAAAGAAAGTTCAAGTCATAAAGGGTTGCTTCTTAAAGTTTTTGGTATATTAGGTTTTGCCTCGTTTTTTTTTTTTTTTAAATATTTTTACAAGCACATTTGTTTTATTAGAGGATATGGGAAGTTGACGTCGATTTGCTCATAGGAAATGAAAATAAGAGTGATATGGAACCTGAGGAGGTTCATCCTATTAGTTTAGGTGCTGAAATAAAGCTTGGATATTTAATCATGGTGTGCTTTCAAAAAATTGATCTTTTCTTCCTTCGTTCGTTGTCGTTAGGGAAGTTCAACTAGGATGGTCATTGAACAAAGGAGAATTTAGGAAGGGGAGTTATTATTTAATTAAGTACGGTAGTAATTTGATAGAATAAATAGATTTTATATACTTGAAACGATCTCATATGATCGATGATGGGTGTTTTTCGAGCGATGGGAATTTGTTGGTCGCACATTGCAGCACAATAATTAGTTCGTTGACCTCAAAACGATTGATTGCATATTATCGCAAATGCGATCTGGCAAACACGCCACTAAGATGTCGCATTTTCGCGTTTTAGTTCACGTTTGCTGCCAGCTTGCAGCCGTTTCTTACCTCTATTCAACGATTGATCGGGTTATATCCCATTGTTTAGTTGTTGTTATTGTTTTTTTTTTATTTTATTGAAGGCAAGTTAGTATGTTGTTATGAGTTTAATTAGAGTTTGTAAGTAAAGGTTGCATCTTATCCTGTACTCATTTTGTCATCCCACCGATTATCGATCAGAAGCTTGATCACTGGTCACAGATCTTGATCGATGTCGATCGGAATTAGTCATTTTCGATTGTTGACTGTGCTTTGATGGCACTTATCGAAAATGAAGTTTTAAGAAGGAATAATTTAACTAAACTAATAGGAAGGAATAGCCTAGGCAAACCAATCTTTAAGGGTGAGGCTGTTTAAATATATTCAAATTCCGCTACCTGTCGACGAGCTGAGCGACCGATCAATAAATGTTAAATGGATAGACGTGCATCGGCAGGTACCATATAGCTGTGCATAATTGGAATCTTGTGCTGAACATGCCGCTTAAATAATGGAAATATTCACCGAGAATGAAACGTGAAAAGTAGAACCCCTCACGTGAATGTAAGATGAAGGAGAGAACACCTACCGTGACCGGTAGGATAAGTGTTGTAACTCCTCCTACGAATTTGGCTTCAGCCATGCGTTTCGATTTAATAGCAAATATCGTTGAAAAGCGATATTACCTTGAATGATCTTAGCGGGTAATTTTTATTACATTGATTGCAGATGCATTTTATTGATTTGTTTCTTAGACCTTGTTTAACGACGATATTTTTGCATAAACTTTTCATTTAAAAGCATTTTAGTGATTTTTCGAGTTAAAAGAAGTAGTTTTAATTAATTCCATTTCATCATTTTTCTCCACGAAATTAATGAAAAATTTGATATACCATGAGTTTATTTGTTTACTTGTTTACTTGAATCGACAAAGCATTCATTACGAATAAATGTCTCTTCATATCACTACCATTTCCTGATATATCATATTTGCATTAAATCGGCTAAACATTTAAATGGATGAATGCAATTGAGATAAAATATACGTTTATCATTTTTGGGTATAATCTGTTGCATGAGGTCTTTTAAAGGCGAATTTTAATTTCAGTGTGTAGAAATTTTTTCGAAGAAATTTTCATCGAATACTTTTTTACGCGTCTTAGAAAAGAGAGTTTAACTTATTCATGTTTGTTTTGTGGAAGTAGCCAATTTGATGATATCCTGAAATTCGTGAAATATTCCGGAATATCATCGGATTTGCTTGCTGAAATATGCATATTTGTAGATGGCAGATGAATCTTTGTAGTATGTGGCGTTTTTTGATCGAGAAAAATATGACACGTGCTATTTTGTAGGTGCGATCATGTCGATCAACGATAACATAAAGGCCTTGCTCTTAAAACGTTTCGTTGATTGTCATATGAGATACAGCCGTGCTTCCGTTCTCCTCTTCCACCTACCTTTGCCTCTTGTTCTCCCCCTCCACTCTACCTATGTTCCTTGCCATCATTGAATTCACGTATAAGTATGGTCCGATGAAGGTAAATTTATGAGGTTATTTGGGCACGTGAATTGTGATAGTGTGAATGCGAAATGGTCTGATGTGATGAACGTTAAAGGGTGGCACTTTATTGCGTCAGGTGTCATTGTGCACAGGTGTGTCGCACGTTTCATTTTAATGTGTCGTCTGTTTCTCACATCATTCTTTCGTGCATCGGACGTTCCTTTATTGAACACTCTTTTCGCTTATTTTGTTCATAAAATTTTATGGTATTTTCCGGTTTATGTTCGATATTAATTCACTAAACATATTTACTCATAAATTTCTTCCGATTGTGTTAAAATAGAATTGATATAATTAATGGACTTGATTTAATTAGTTTTTATTTATTGTAAGGTGGTGCGGGTTATGACTTACTGTTTATATTGTGTTCGATTTCTTTGTTTTTGCTATTATTGAGGTTTTCATTGTTCGATTTTTTAAAGTGTTTGATGAGTGAAAATTTTGAGCGCTTTCAGAGATGAACGACGAGGATATTAGAATAAAATATGAGATTTTTTCAAAACCGATTTTATTTCTTTTTATTAGCATTCTACTTATTATACAAATAGATTAATGTTTTTTTTACAAACGTGCGAATTATATCTCAGTGAAACTTTCTTCTCGCATTTATATTGCGCTTCCCAGTTTTATACATTCTACCATGTATGCATAACTGCTTACTTGTCTAGAAAAGGAAGTAAATTGTGGTGCTTTACCTTCCCCCCATCCCAGAATAAATTTGTGAATGATGTATCACCTACCTCCCTCCCTCCCCCTCCCTTCCCCAGAAATAGATATGTGAATGGTACGTCATGTCACCCTTCACCGTTTCATTCATTCCCAGTGAAGCCCCCTCCCATCTTACGTTGTCCAGCCAAACTACCCTCCCATTTCGCCTTTTCCCATTGTCCTTGAAATTTTGTTGATACTGCAATCGTCGAAGCTTGTTAACGACGGGATTGACTTTATGGGACTATATGCAAAAATAATTAGTGTTTCAGGTGTGCAGACTCAGCGATTTCCTGCAATCTTCTGAAACGGCAGCTAGAAGCGTTAGAGTTGATTCAATACTATCGCTGAGTCGATTATTACCGGAAGTATAACTTAGTTGTGTGGTATTCTCAAAGGTGACGAATACTATTTACCGGTTTCTATTCTCGAACTCTCAATTTCATCGGCAATTCCTATTTAATATTCCCTGTTGTGGGAATTTCTTTTATTTTGTGATAAAATTGCTCCCTTTGGGATATGGCTCGGGAGAAGATGTCGAGTAATACAGCAGATGAAGCAGCAGCTTCTAATGAAGAGAGACCAAGCGCGCCCACCTGTCGATCTAATATACCAGTGAAAAAGGTAAATTAAATGGTGTACAAATTGCTTCAGAATTGATATTGTAATTTCTAAACTTTTAAGCCTGATTTCTTTATCTGTTTTAAGTTTGTTGAACAAAAGCGATGGAAGTGAGTACCACTGAAACGAGGTCTCGGTCCATGTTGAAACCAGAATCGAGTTTGGCTCATTTCTTAGGAAGTATGCTTAGCCAAGGTCTATATTTGAGGTAGATTTTCTCGTGGAATTCATTTGCTAATAGAATTCAATTACGTGCTGTTCGTTGAAGTATAGAAGCAACAATGCCAACACGCCATATTCGCTATTCGTCGTTTTCGCAGCATTATTTTCTGATATTTTAATGAATCATATGTTGAGTATTTGAGGTGATGCAAGAGGATGTGCTGGTAGTGGGAGTGTTAAGCGTTTATCAAGTGATTAGTGCAATGCTTTTTATTATTGAGTAGGCGTTTACAGCATACGTGTGATCTTAGATGTTTCATTGTGTTTTTGCTCGTGTAATACATTCAGCTGTCGATCAATGAGTAAACTGATAAAAGACCCTTTCATGTGTTAACTGAAATTAAATGAAATCGATATAACTTGGCAGAAGAAGCTAACCGTAATATTTCATTTGGAATTATCATCTGTTTATTGGCCTTAATGGTTTTAAACTTCACTAGGAAGTTAAGTCTTCTAAAAGGTAATTAGTATTTCGAGCAGCTCCTAAAAATTTAGCTCCAATTCAGAGCATTTTTTAAAATTGAAACTAGTTGATTGATGTTTATTATTTCAGAAGTTATCGAATAAGCGAAGTGGTGAAATGGCAGGTGGAGGAGGCAATGAATTATCAGCCAATAGCGGTACCTACCAGTCGTTTGGTCGTAAGGGTTCCGGGTGTAATGGCGGTTCCACTGGCTCCAACTTCACACATACAGGCTTCAAAGGTGCAACGCAGCGGGGTAATAAAACGCTTGGATGGTATCTCAACGATGGACTTTTCACTACGACATCGAATGATAGCCATAGCAGCAAAAATAACAGTGAAAGTAAGTTTCTAAAGTCTTTTTTTTTCAAGCATCAATTTATTAGTGTTCTAAGAGGTTTTTCTCATTGGTGTTTATTTGTGCGTTCTTCATTGAATTCGAAGGAGAATGACCCCTTGGGATTATTGATGAATAGCAGTTTAATTTGTTATTTGAACGATCGGATTTCCGATGCTTAAGGAACTTTGCATAATTCCGAATTACCGTTTTGATCAATATATTAGACTGTATGCGTAAAAGGAAGGATTTAGCTGGTGAAGGATTTGAGGTGCATCCATTTGGCTGTTTCCTTTTATCCTTTATTGGCAGTATTCGACGAAAATTTGCATATCTTTTAATAATGGTACAAATTATTTTAATTTCTTTTTATCATTGCATTACCTATTAGTTGAAAGAAGGGGGTTTATTGATATCGGAAGGGAAAGAAGAGATGGTTTACCAGAGCGGAAAAAGGTGTCTCAAATTAAAATCGGCGTTTATGAAATAGGATCAAATCTTTATAATTTCGTAATATATGAGCATGGATGTAATGCGTTTACCAAGTGCAACGCAACACATCTGTTGTATCGCATTCAGTTTTTATACAGCGTATATTATTTTTCCTTCTTTTCCTTTGATATTCAGTATGACACATCGATTTGCACGGAGTTCATTTTCATATAGCTTTGAGCGATTCATTGAGGCTTATCGAGAGGGCAAGATGCGCCAGATGGCCGATGTTGATGCTAGTGGGGATGCATCAGATGCGTTGAGTTGGTCTCTTAGCTTTGAATCTCTTAGAGTGAAATTAGAATACCTTTGGCTTTATGGCGTTGTCATACTGGATATTTGAGCATTAAAGTGCGGTAACGTTTGTTTAGCATATCTCAGTCCATTTTGTATGGCCTTTATTTGGCTAATTTTGCTTATCCAAATGTGCACTTAAGTGCCCTGCTGCTTTTATATATCTAGAAGCTGAAGATGCTCAGAGTTATATCCACTGGGATTCCGACTTCAGTTGTTTGGGGCTTCTGCTGCATGGCGATGCTTTCAACCGCAGTCGTTTGCATATATAAACGTAAATGAATAAATAAATATGACATATATATATATATATATATATATATATATATATATATATATATATATATATATATATATATATATATATATATATATGGAGTTCGACCTTGCTACTCAAAACATCATGTGCAATGTTGGGTAATCCTATACCTGTTTTCATACTCATTCTCTAGTGTGAAAAAAATGAAGATGGGTAAAAAGTTACATCCGGTCGAAAAATTTTGCATCGATGAATCAACCAGAGCTGCTAGTGAATCTTACATAAAACATTTGTAAGTTAAAATATGAGGACATTACTGCTTCAGTTGTTTATTATTTGTTGATAATTTATGAAACCGGTTGATCAGGTGTAGGAACTACCAAAATCATTTCTCATATAACTTTTCTTTGTAGGGCGTGTGGGGTAACGTGATTGGTTTTCACATTTATTTCTGTCTCAGTGATATTCGTTATAATGGATTGTTGTCCTATCAAGTTAGGCGTTTTTTCCATCTCCATGCAGGTTAACGAATAGCCATTTCATCATACCTGAGTGTTGACGCCATCATAGAATGAGTCAGCATCACACTGTAGATTGTTAAAGTTGTGCAATCCGTAACGCTTTTATAGACGTCTTTGTACCGTTCTTTTTTGCAATTGCTTCGCAATTCTCTCTTCGATTTTCCACTCAAAAATTAAGCGTCTATGCGATTTGTGTCGGTTATATTTCTCGTAAAAATCACTTCCTATAGGGTAAAGGTTGGGTATTTAAATCGGGTAACGATATTTAATGGAGAGAAGGGAGATGAGAGGGAGGGGTTTGATGTAGAAAATATGTTTTGCCGAAAATATAAAATTTTTACTACGAGATTAACTCTTCAGGATTATTTCTAATTTGAGCATTTCTTGAGAGAGCAATTCTTCTTAAATACGAAATGGTCTTAACTTCCGGCTTCTTGGGAAAGTGCAAATAGGCGGTAAATAAACCTGAATTGAAAGGGGGAGGCCTTTTTAGGCGTAACCACAAGTTCATCTGTCAACTTTATTTAAAATAATTTTGCGCGACTTGTGTTTTGCTCCGATATGTTCATTCATCTATTGTCCCAGAGATGTCTACAGGGAAGAGAGTTTTTATATACGTATCACTTCCGCCTTCCGTTGTACCACTCAGATGATTATCTCAAATGCCTCTTGTGTTCATTGACGTTTGGCGTTCTTCTATGCCCAATCCATCTTTCTTTTACCTCTATCCCTTATTTCTTTCAACGAATTCAGCAGTTCCTTGCAATGGTTCAAAACATTCTTTTCTTTAGAGATTTAGTGGCATTTTATTTCTTCGGTTTTTTTTTGTGTATTTAATAGTATTTTAGTGATTTTCTTTTCAAAAAAAAGTTGGTGGAAATTTGAAAGTGATTTTAGCATTGCCGATTATCGTGTTGAATTTCTTTCAGAGATTTTTCTCTCCGTGATTTAGGTGCTCAAATTTCAGTTGAAAGCATATCTATTGTTGTCTGCACTGTAGCGTCGTTATTGAATGCTTAGTGTTTGTTTATGGCGATTAAGAACGGGCGCTGTTTCTAAATGATGTGCCGTTTATAGCGATCTCATTAATCCACGATGTCTTCATTAACAAAACAAAGAATTCGCTGTAAAACAATATTAGGGGGGGGGGGGTTATGAAAATTTGCAGCTTCAGGGGCTTTTATTCGAGGAGATGCGGTGTTTTTTTTTTCTAGATCTATGAGTTTGGGATAATTTTTATTTGATGTATTAATTAAATTCATAATAGTTAGGTATAGTACGTTGTAATCTTGTTTCACTTAACGTAACGTTTAATCTGGGCGATTACTCTGAATGGGCTCATAATTGAAATCATATTGTAACAGAATTTATTTTCGTTTCTTGTATTTTTTTCCTCCGCCACATTGCTGTAATCGACGGCAACAATCGATTCCACACTCGGGATCGGCGTTTCATTTCCCGTTTGTGAGCGCAAATGGTGAACTTTTTTTTCGGCGTTCGCTACATCCTTTCGTGCTCGCCTTCCGTCGATGCACTTTCGTATATTTCTCTTTCTCGTCGATTCGTCTCGTTTTCCATGATTTTGTCTATGTCTGTGATCGTCTCTCATACTCCTTCTCATCGTTCTCTATAATTTGGTATACTATCTCTTATTCTCTTTTTTTTTATTATATATATTTCTTCATCCGGCAGTGTTGTTGTTTCGATCATATGAATTGTTCCTTTTTGTGTGATTAGCGATTTGTCGTGGTAGTGTCTGCACTTTTTTTAAACTCACAGTCTCGTTCTCGATTTGATATTTCTTTTTTCTTTCCTTATTGCATGTTTTAATGTCTCTAGTATCGTAAGTGATCTATTAATTCTCTTCATTGAGCATATCTTTTCGTTTCGTAAATTTCTATCGCCAAAGATCATACCCATCCTATAGTTGGATTCATTCAGCGGTTTGGTTATTTCGTCATTGTTGTGTTGAATCATCACGACGTTCAATTGAAGTGGTATTGTGCGTGGTTGTAAGCTGATTGCTGCCAGACGGGTGGTTGGTACACACAATACACACTTGTAGAGGTGTGCTCGTGAAGCATTTTTCGTGTTGCATTAGATGCAGGTACTAATAGGAGTTCGTTCTCGTCAGCAGTCGCCGTTTTTGCCGTTCCGATCGGTTCGCTATTTACAGAAGGGTGGATTGTCCTTTCAAAGGTGTTTTAGTCGTTATTGAGAATATTTGAGGGTCATAGAAAGGAGTAACGGTAGAGGTTTTTTTTTTTTTTTTGAAGCACCTGAGATGCACTGTTTTACTTCAGACATAAGAATGAGTTCTACTCACTTTTTACCATAGGTTCTCAGATTTCGTCTGACGAGTTTTTTATTAGTTTCACCTTGAAATTCCTTTCATGTTGTTGGTGCATTCAATTCAAAAAAGTCTTTAAAAAATTCAAGGCTTACATGACATTCCGGGAATGGATGATTTGTTTCTCTACAGGGCTGTGTCAAAAAGTTGATATTGGAATGATGTGATGATGTTTTTGTATATTATTGTGCGGTTGTTGAATATATAATTGACCAGTTTTCATAGAAATATTTCTTCATTTTTTTTTCGACAACGATTTACACAAGTGAAAATATGTTGTGGTCAATGGAGTGGTCATTGTCCACTTGCGGTTAAACGAATGCGTTTCCCACAGCTGTTTTATTGGATGTATATCGGTGTTTTAGAGAAGTAAATAAATTCTTCGCATAGGTGGACGCTTTTCATTGTTGATCTCTAGGTGCTTAATGCATCATGAATATTATATTATTTGCTGTGTAGCTTTATTTTGAAATGAAATTGACGTATTATTGAATATTTGTTTACTACGTAAGTGTCAGTAGCGCTTTTCTTTTTGAGCTTGTAAAAGACTCGAGATTATTTTGATGCTCTGCATTATCTGTTCACTAAAAAAGAATCCATGATGAACTCCTCCACACTCAGTCTTCTCTCCCTCCCTCATATGGACCTCATCCCAATTCCCTCTTCCTCCTACCTCATCCCTGTGGTACAAGGTGGTGAATGAATTTGTGCATTTTTTGAGAACTGAATGCGCATTTTTCAACGTTTGATTCCTTAGGAATGTGATTTTTTCATTGATTCTTGCTGAATTCCTCTGATGTAAGCGACAGAATACGGGCAGGTGAATTAACGCAAATCACTTTTAAACTCTCATCCATTAGTATTTATTTATTGCAAAATTGTTTTAGCCGGAAATGTTACCGATATTAGGTTGAGACAATGGCGTCAATTTTTTTTTTCAAACTTGTCGGAAAAGCATTGCAACGCTTAGAGACAATATGAAAGCATTATAGTTCTTCAATGGGTTAGCGCTCATTGCTATTTATGAACTCATTGACGATTAATAAAATAGTGCATCATTTCGTTTTTCCCTTTATTGGGTAGCCAACATTTTTTTATTCCGCTCATGAGACTTGCTCGTCGTCTTAGCCGGATGCGTTCAATTGGATAACATTTTTTTTTTCAGTTATCGTTGATAATGCGGTGGCAAAGCAAGCTTATTCTAATATAGGGAATGATTGCCGATTGGATGGTTGGTTTTGAATGGGGGCTAGTCTGCGAACTGTCGGACTGTTGGAGGGGAACCGGAGAAATGGGTTTGGTAGGATTGGGGTAAAGTTGAAAGATTGGTTGTTTGATTCGTTGTTAACAGCAGCTTATTGACGAATATTGAAATTATCGTTTGGTAGATAAAATATACGTCACTTCCGTATTCCTCATTAATTGCTTTTTGCGGTGTTTGATTTTATGAGAGCGCACACAAGTATTTTCTATCTTTTTGCACTTTTTGTTATATGAATAAAGGTGCTAATGAGCACTGATAACAAAAAAAACGTTTTTGCATAAGTGGTGTTGATTCGTTAATAATATTATTTATCAGTCGTCATTACTAGTAATTATTATCCGGCCCTCAATATTATTAGATCAAAATATGATTTAATACCAAATGCAGTAATGAAGTCCGCTGATTTAATACTTTCTTGAAGATACGTTTGGAAAGTATAGGCAATAAAGTCGTATCTTTAACTGCTGGAAGTAGAAGGGATCGGTTGTTGAATCGTTTTAGTTGCTATCATTGGGCGGAGGTGACTTGTTACGACATTGGCGTTGATCTTTGTTCACCGTTGTCTGTAAGTAACTAAATTCGCGCAGAAATTTTATCTCTGTGAGAAGGACATTCGATAATTACTTTATCTTTTCTTTCAATTTTAATGTTATCATATATGTTTTAAGCAATAATTGTAGTATGTTTATGATTTGGATATGAGAGCTGTAAATGGAATGTTAGGTATGGATTTAGTTATGGTTTTGAAATATAAGCGAGTTATTAATTTCTTTTCCAGTCAGTTATTAATTCCTTATCTATATATTACGAAAGAAAATCTGTTAAGGGAGGTGTTGAGAGGGGCATGAAAGTGGAGTGAAAAGATAACGAATGAATTTCATCTTGTTTGAAAAATATTTAAGAAGCGTAGAATTGTTTGAAATTGTTTGCGGAATGCTTTTATGGCTCAATTTAATTGAGCGCTGAAGCATATTATCGATTAGAACTTCGCTGTTCGTTTGAGGTTTACGTGCGGAGAATATCGATCCTCATAGGACTATCATTTACATCAATCGTTAGAGGTTTAGTGTTTTGGTAGTCATTCGATGGATGAGTCAGCTAATTGTCATTTAGATTAACTGAACAGGTGATTAGTGGAAATGGAAATGGAGGCTCTCAGGTAATATTTATTAAAAGGAAATTCTGATTGTAGAGATTTCCTAGAATACATATATTTGCTTGGTGTAGTTGCTGTTCACTTGACACTTTTTTGAAATATTATATTTATCCTCTCTAGTGGATTTGAAGATGTCGATTGCAGTATTAAATTTTTTTTTTGTCGAATCGATTTAATGACGATTGTTAATGGAGAGGTTTTTCAAAAATAACTTGTGGAAATTCAATACGGATGTTCATTGTCGAAAAGGCGTCTGATTATTGACAAGTTTTGAAGTGGTAGTTGCTGAGGTGGAATATCGAGTTCGCAAAGCGGAGATTTTTTTTTTTTTTGAAAGATTATTGAATTAAATTCTTTGAAGGATATTTTGTTTGCATCGATTGAAAATATTACATGCAATTTAGAGAAGAAAAAATTGGAAAGATACAGGGAGATTATATGGCGAATACTTACCTTTAGAGGTAGGGAACTTTTTTTTGCTATTACAGCGAAAGAATTTTGAAATCAGATTAAAGTGTCTAAGTGGTATGAATGAAATACTACGTATTCATTCATTAGCAAAGTGCTTTCCGTCTTGTAAACTTTCTGCTTGAATTATTTGTACTTCGCTCGTAAACTTAATGAAGGTTGTAAGTACGGTGATCATTGACCCATATCCAGACATGTGTGAAGTTCATTCGATGTATTTGTTCCCAGTTGGCGATCTTTTTGCTGAGCCAGACACTTTCTGACTGAAGTCGATTGTGAAGTATGTTCGCATGGTAGATGGTTTAAATCGTTAAGAGCATATGTGGAAGATCATGCACACAGATCGATATCGCATATACATTCAAACATATCGTGACTAAGTTTGATGTACTTGCTTTGATGAAGCGTCATTGAGGAAGGGAGAGAGAGATAAAAGAGGGAAAAGAGCGTGGCGAGCGAGTTTTTATCACTACGCATAATGAAAAGCACTTCCTTGCACTTTATTGTATGCTTTGAGCATCTGCGATTCATACATCATAGCGCACTCAATTCGTCGGCAACTATCCACTAAGCAGTGTTGTATATATATATATATATATATATATATATATATATATATATATATATATATATATATATATATATATATATATATATATATATATATATATATATATATATAAGGCTCGGGTTTTGTGTGCGGCTACCTGGAATAGAGTATATTGAGGCAGCAGATGGATAGAAGTTAAGAATTTCTGATGTACCAGCAATTATAATTGTGCGTTGCTTTGAACGTGTGATATGCAGGCAAAACAATCACGATAGAATCATATGGAAACATATTAGCATTTATATGGTCTTAAACATTTATCTGCCACGGCGAAAATTTGCATAAACTTTCTGCGCCACTTTATCGTTTGTTATTAAGTATGCCCTTTTGGAGTACTCATTTTATCAAAAATTATTTTTTTTTTTTGGGAGGGGGATGTTTTATAGGAGAATCAGGTTTCCGAAGCCGGTTAAAAATCCCAAATTTTTGGTGAATTGATTTGCGTGGTGCAGGAATCGTTATTGGTATATCGAAATGCACCGTTTAATTGTGATAGTTGAAGAGAGAGGTTTTTCTTTGAATATCCTCTATTCAGTGAACAGACATTTTTTAATAAAATCGATAGATGGCGTGACAGTTTAATTGCATTGGATGGCACCATGGCAGAGTAGTGGATCAAGAATTGTCGATCACTGAACACGGATCTATTCGGTTTTTTATTCATTAAAGTTTGCGAAGGGTTTGCAACCAACGGGTCTTTTGTTCCTCCTTTCTTCATCTTACTCTTTTCCTCCTTCCCATCCCCTCTGTATTTTATTAGCGCTTGTCGCTTCATTTTACTGGGATTTTGATAGAGGTGAAGCTAGTGAAATTGTTCTTATGGGGAACAGACGTTATGTGTTTGCCGGGCTGCAGATTCATCAGCCAAAGGTGACATGATCGTTGATGTCGAGGCAGGTGACGACTTTTTTAAGTTAATTGTCCGTTTGTTATGCAGATGTTGGCACGATCGAAGTTTTGTAATTGAGTCAGCTGATATTGCTATGGAACGATGTGTAGGACGAGTCGGTAAACTCAGTAGAGCATGTTGTCACTTGCTTTCGTCCCTCCACCATTTTCACACGAGCGCTTTTATAGGTATTTAGTATCTCTGATCGTTCTTTGTACGTGTACCTTTCGTCTCACCATTCCTTTCTGCCCTCTTCCTCCATGAGCTCTCCATCTCGTTATTCCGTTACAGTAAGGTCTTCAGGATATTCCACAGTAACCATTCCTTTCTGCCGTTAGTAAGAAGGACTGTTGGGGTCTTCAGGTGGTAAGGTCGTCTCGGTTTTCAAGGTCTTCCAAAGCTGTGTTTCACTTAACACGATGGGAACTTAAAAATAGGATAACAGTGATCCGCAGTTAAACAGTGCACAACAGTGATCTAGAGCTGTAATAATCTTAAGGACAAAAGTGTCACTCGATATCAGAACTGTGCCGCTATCATCGATAAGCTTTTATCGTAGGTTATTGATCGGATTGACGAAGGTTTCGAAGCGGCAAATTCTTTGAACTTTTGGAAAGAGGTCATTCCTAAGTGATGGTGATTGAGTGCTACCTTTATCGCTAAATTATTCATTTACCTTTTATAATCTTTTTGGAGAGGTATATTTATTCAGTCATTTTCTTTCTTTCTCTGCTCTCTTTTTTTATTTGCGAAGTTTATTTCAAAAATGTTTACGAAGTGAATCATTTGACTGCATTGTGAATCATTTGTGCTGATTGCTTCACATAAGATTCGATGTACTTTAGTTTAGTGTTGTGTCATCAAAACGTTATAATGTTCGGCTGCACAGTTTCTTCGATACGATGTAATTGAGAATTTATTTTTCTGTGTAAATTTAAGTTAAAATCAAAACATAGAATCGGAATTGAAAATGAATTTTATGCAAATTGCGATCTTTCAGTTCTGATTACTTTAGTAAATTTGATTCTTTTATAAGTGATGATTTTGATTTTATTCAGTTGTACATCCATGATTGTCCTTATTTTTAGTACGTTTTGATTTATGTGCATCCAGGAATTAATTGCACGTACTTTAATAGTGGATGTTAACTGGTTAGAGACTAAGAATGTTGCGTTTTCCTTCTTAGCGGCAGCTAAAAACAAATCTCTTCAAAAGAGGTCTTTATATATTCTGATAGTCTAATAGTGAGCAGATAGAGGCAGACAGACAGGTGATTGGATAGTATCTGGACAAACTATATGCAGTGAGCATGCCAGCAATGCATGTGACATTTGTTCAGTGCAAGTCGTGTTTTTGTCTGTGTGTGAATTGTTTGCTGAGCTTTGAGCCGTTGATGTTTATTGTGTTCGTTGCTTGCAGTGATGACACTGTTATTTTCTGTGCTAATGCGAGATTTTCGATACGAGATGATGCAAACGTTTTTCCCACAATATTTCCACTTTTTCGGCTCCTTGTTGTATGCAGAAAATTTGCATAATTGTTTACTTCAACTAAATAATGCATTCGATAGAGGGTGACTTTTAATTTTCGATCTTTATTCTACTTTATTTTTCATCGTTTAAAGAATATTGTTCTTTTTTTGTAACGATTTTATTTTATCATGCATTTCGTGACGAGGCTCGGAGTATTTTCCTGAAGTAGAGAATATATAATGGTGAGGGTAAAGAAAATGGAGAGCGTCACCAGCTTGGCTGTGATTGAAAGGATTATTTGTCAAGTCGTTTACTTGGCATCATTTAAAGCGCTATCGCAAAACTCGTATGCTTTAGATGGCGTTGTGCGTTTTGTAATCGTAAGTTATAGACTTTTGATGAGGGCAAAGGCGATTATAATATTGGCGCGTTTCATTGTGAACCTGAAGACAAAATTTTACCTCATAAAATAAAGTGTTTTTTTTATTATTGATAACTATATCAACATCTTGACGTGACAAGGTGATAACTCATTTTGTTCACGCATTTCTTCATCGAACATTGTGATAGACGATTAGTGCATTCGTTCGTAAAGCACTTGCAGATGTTGAAGTGTTCAGTAAGTGGATTGATCCTGTTGTAATGTGCGGGAGCGGTAGGTATGATATAGCGACTGATACCTTGGGGAGGGGGACAGGGGTGGCGAAAAGAGAGTTGAGAATGGAGGAGCAGGCTGGATAAGTGTTCTGGTTCGTCTTACAATTATTATTTTTCTTGAAAGACAGCCTCAGATGGTTATGTCTAGGAGCATGTAATAGGTCTGAGCGATTACGATAGCAGATGGTAGATTTAATGCTTTGTTGGGGGGTTGTGTCCCTTTCTGACCGCTGTGCCAGGTTGCGACGCGTGCTTTCACATGCTGATTGCACGTGTATGTGTTGTTGATGTTCTGTTTTCTAACTCATCTCTTCTCCTTCCTCTGGTGTTTCTTTTTATTTCTATTGCGCATACATTTCTCCCGATGTCTAGACCCTACTAATCTTTAACAAATTGCTTTAAAAACCTTTTATTCTATTTCTTGAGCTGTCTCGCTTGCATTTTTTTATATCGTAAATTTTTCTAAAGCTTTTCACGTGATTATATTCTCGAAATGAATGTGATCTTGTCAGATGTAATCAGAGAAAAGCAAAATTGGGCATTTAGCAATTGTACAATTGAATAGAGGAAAGTTATGGCATCGTAATTTGGCTTTGGCAAATAGCGAAACTTGTTTTATTTTTGACGTTATATTGAGTTGTTCTTAAAAAATGAAGGATATCGTTTGCCAAATGAGCTTTGAAATTTCTACGAAAATATTCGCACATTTTTGAAATATTTTGCATATATATATATATATATATATATATATATATATATATATATATATATATATATATATAAGGAAAATGTTGAAAAAAAATGGAAAACTACGAAAAGCGTTTTCAGTAAAATTATTCAAAAATACAGGTGGAGTTGTAGCACTTTGAAAATTCATATTAGTGTGAATGGGGGGGGGGGGGGGGGGGGAAGGAGTGCTCATATAACGTTGCATATAAATGTTGAGTGATATGTCGACCTCGAAAGTGCTCTAATCATTGAAACGAATGCTTATTTTACAATATATTGTGACGCTCTAGCAATCTCGAGTGAAATTCCTTTATCATAAACTGTGAGAAGGGAAGGAAGAGAGGGATTATTCGGATGCTAAAAGCAAATTCAGCTTCATTTTAACATCTCTCTCATAATTCGATCTCTGATGATTCAGGTTTTTTTTTTGATGAGGTGAAAAAACATATCCAAAAATTCAAAAATTGGAGCTATGGAGTGAAAGTTGGAGCTGTGATTGGAGTTCAAGATTGGATATTCTCGGCGATCATCGCGAGAAACGGTCGAAGTTCCAAAAAAAAGCGTAATGTTTGTGCAAGAAACTGGACTGAAATATTTCTGTGGGACTTACACTTGCATAATTTGAGTCAATGTGTGCACATTGTGACTATTTTTTAACGCAATATTTTTTCTTTCCATTCAAAATACTAAAAGGTATTAACTGATAGTATGAGAGAAGTGAGAATATTCCACTAATAAATTTTGATTACCAGTTGTCCTCCCCTCCTCTCTCCCCATCCCCCCCCCCCCTCACCGATAGTGGTGTTTCGTTGGCAAAGAGTCGTGCATTCTTATCTCATAATGATAAATCTTCGACGTGCACAAAATGTTTTATTTGAATGTGACTATAAAATGGTCGGAATAGCTTTTTGTCGGCGAGGACATATAGGCTGTTTTGTTATGAATGTCGATTTAGTATTATGAAGCGGTAAATGAATATGATCATTGGGCGATAAAATTTCAGGAGGCTCTGCGTCACCGCCTGCAGCGACCGATACGGTTGCTGAGATGAAAGACGCATCTCATAGAGATATAACACATATGGAAGACGAGAAGAAACGAGGAAAACGAATAAGACAACGGCCACCGAGGAAAATGGTCGATTTGAAGACACGCGCCGATTCGATAGGTAAATATATTTGCATATTTTATTCGACTGATGAAGACATTTGTAGATTTGTTTATTTTATTCTATTGCTCTGTTATAATTTTTTTTTTTTAAATAATGCCTAGCATTTGCTATTAAAGTTTTTATCCAGTTTCTTTAATTTTTATTGATTGTCTTTCGGTTGTCTTTGTTGGATGGAGGTTTTTGAAGGAGATTAGTTTCACATTTCATCGGAAGTATATGGCAAGAGAGGGGGGACAGGTTCTGAGATATTTCTAGAATGCCTTAATTCGTGGTGAGGAGGGCGCCGGGGAGGGGAGGGGGGGTTAGGAGGTGGTGGGAGGTACGAGTTTAAAGGTGGGAATCTGTCAAAGTATTATATAAGCAGATGAGGTTGTATTGTTTACCTTGAGAGACGCTTTGTTTGCGTATTGAGAAATTGGCGCTTCAATTGTGGGTGAAGCTGAAAGTGTGCAAATAGTTTCCTCAAGCATCTGGTGGTTTTAAAAGTTTTTTTGGCAGCAGCTATTGTTTGCTTTCATTGAAAATTGGAAGAGAACCAAGAATTTAGTAGCTGATTTCTGATGTCTAGTTGGGCTGTAGCGGGTCAGCTTTTACTATTTAGCAGTCTGTTTTTATGGATTAATTGATAGTCAGTTTTAATAATACATTTGTAGGTTAATATGTTAGAAGAAGTAGACAGATGTTTTACCATGTTTTATCGGTTAGAGTTTAATGAAATTATAGGTCTAAGTATCGGTGAGTATAATAAACGTTTTTCAAAGTTTATTATCCGGTAGTATTTCTTTGTTTGTATGATCGTTTTTATTGGATTGCGAGTGATTCGCATCGTAGAAATATGTGCTAAATTTATTATTACCTATTTGATTCATTTTTTTAATGCGGTAGAAAAATCTTTAATGTTTTTATACTAATTTTCTAAAAAATCCAATTATGTGGAAATCAAATATTTTTTTTATTTTTTTTTAAATTGTTCGATGGCTGCATTCGTGAATTTTTTTCTTCGTTTGAAGATTTCAAAAAAAAAATTTTTTTTTCATTTCTTTATTTCTTTTAGCAATATATTATGGATGATTTGATAGAGGTTTTTGTCTGATTAGTTTCGTTGAGGAGATTCGTTTGGGCGCATATTTCATCGTCAAGAAGCCTTGTTAGAATTTCCTCCAGTGGAACGCAGCTTGCATTATTGTTGTGTTTCTAACTTCCGCTTTGCAATTCTTGAAGATTAATTTGCTTCAATTGTTAAAAAAAAAACGAAGTTGTTGCAAAATTAAAAAAAGAATTATGCATTTTTCTGCACAGCAGTTTGTAAAACCTTTGCAAAATTGCAGCATTTATTGCAATATTTATTTAAATTATCAATATCTTTTCATACTCATTCAGTAATCTCACCACATTTTGTGCGTTTAAGATTGAATCGATTGCCCCACGAAGAGTGCGTACGATGTCTTATATAAATCAATAATTTAAGTCAATTCGTTTAAGTTGATTAAGTTCACTTAAATCACCTAAATCAAATTCTTTGCTCCGAAAATATTTTAAAAGTGCACCATCGTTGTTTTTTGCAACAATTTTACAATGTGCACTTTGCAATTGAAATATTCGCAACGATTTTTGCAGAAATCTAACATTTCGACTGCGAGTAAATACAGTGGAAATATAGAAATTATGTACTGCATTCTTATTGCATTTTGCAATGAGCATATTTGCATTTCGTATGAACGCCATAAATGCGTACAGAAAAGTGCAAAGAATGCAACAGGATGTGGCTAGCTTGACTACTGCAGTTGTGCACTTTGTTTTGCACATGCAACTTTACTGCTTGCATCGATTTTTATTATTGTATCAGTCTGTAGTGCACAACTTTCGCGTATGGTTCCTCGTGCTCATCGCCGCCGTGTTAAAGGTTCTACCGGTTATATTTGATTAACGATGAAATAGGTGTATTTTATTTCCCTATCGTTCTTGGGAAAATTCATAGGTGGTGCTTTTATCTACCATATGGCTCAGTCGCTTTCCCTATCACCCGTTGTGCTGACCTCTCTTTCGCGGTTTCTTTTGCATTGGTTTTTTTTGGGGAGAGGGGGTGGGGAGAACCACATTTTTTGTGTAATTTGTTGGTGACTGTTTGAAATGTTTGTTAATTTATTTTATGGATAATTGGCATAATGGTCAAGATTTTAATCGATTGAGCTTACTGCTCTTGTTTGAGCTAATAGCCTTCTGGATTTCTCTCCATTGTTATTCTCATTCACTCTTTTCCGTTGATGTCAGTGTTTTCTATTCGTTCAAGGGCGATGAACATTTTCATATTTCTCTCATATTGGAGTGGTAAATTTTGTATGCTAAAATTAAATGTTTATGAGAGCATTATTGAAATATTTCAGGTAACTCGGATGATATTCACGATGCAAAACCGGCGCCTAGAAATGAACATAGCAAGGATGATTATTGGTATGTCATTTTTGTAAAGTCCAGTTTTTACTCTCTTTTATTGTGGTTTATTTTGTTTCGTGCAGTTGAATTGAGAGAAACTTTACAATAATTGGAGTTTTAGGATCAAGTATTTTTGTGTTGTTGCACAAATGCATGCAAACGATCAGCCGCCGATCGACTGCGCAAGTTTTGTTAAACCTTCCTGTCGCGTACCTCTGATATTACCAATGACAAAAAACATCTCCTATAGGTTATGTCGTTATTTAAGGGGTGGTATATTATTAACACAGGTAAAATTCGTTCAGCATGGTGTGCCGAATTCACCTTCAAAGCATAGAGGTTTCTAGCGTTACTGTTTGAACATTAGTATATGCATGTGAATAATGGGTATTCAGCCATGCTATAGACGTTTTCTACATGCAATTGTTGTGCCATTTTGATGTCGCAAAAGGTGGGATCACTGAAACCGTAAACGCAATCTCCGATGAATGAGGATATCATTTCGACGATTTTATCGTTTTTTATTATTAAGGTACTATGACCCAACCAGTGATGGCTTCTACTACGAAAATATGGGCTCCCGTGGTTGGCGAAGACGTTTACCGGTGAGCGCACAAAAACGACTCAAAATGGAACAGGTTTGGTTTATTTCTGTATTACAATTATTTTCATTTCGATATGTTTTTAAAAAAAAATATCGTTACATCGTTCGTCATTTCTAATCATTCGTGAGAGTGGGATGCTCTGTGGGGCATCTACGTTGCTCCATCGTTAGAAATATTTCATGACTCAAGCAGTAAGTTTCGAAAACCTCTACGGCGGAAGTGCACACGACGTGATTCTTTAATGACGCAAACGTCCGTGACGATGAACAAAGGAGAGCATTCTCCTTTACTCAATATTTCATTATATCAGGAGGCCCCGAATTTTTAAAAGGCTGAATTTCGCTGCGTACTTTTTCGAAGCACATCGCTTTTTATTGCGGAATTGTGCAGCAGTTGTGTCTTGTATTTTAGTACGTATTAGTATGTTAGCCCTAACAAATCGTCCTTGATAGAAGTGAAGTGAGTTGACAGTGCTGTAGTCGATTAGTGGCACTCATTTATCCGATTCATGATGGTATGTGCTCGCCGTGGTATATGGTACCGGCAATGCTGTTCTAACACCGATGGACAATCCATAATAAATTTACGGCTCTTATTGGTCATCCAAAGAAGTGATGTTATTATGGTACCATTTTATTGATAGCATGCATATGATGCTTGCAGGAGATGTATGCAGCATTTCTACGGGATCCGTCGCAATTTGCCTGCTATCAGGCAGATCTTTATGGTTTCGGATCGGGAATGGGTGCAATGAATGCCGTTTATTACGCCCCACAAATCAAGTAAATTTTTTTTTCTTTTTGAAACTTTTTTTAAATTATAGAAGTTGTAGCGTTACACAAATTGGTTCAGGTGAATTTTTGAGGAAATTGTTTGGGATTTGTTAAATTCAGATCCATTGTTGACTGTCTCATAGTAAATTTTGGCACAATATGGTGTAGTGTGTGAATTGTGTGGAAAGTCCTATCATCTGTCAGCACGTTTGTTGATAGAGTGGAGTCTCAACGATTCGGGTCTATCAAAATATGTCCATAACTCTGAGGGTTAATGGAGTGCAATTTCTTAGAACTTACCGTCTTTAATGGTTTTGTTGTTTATATTATGGGTATCTGTTCTGATTGATTTTGACGCATGCTTGTGTGACGCATTGCTTTTCAGATATTATGATCCGGCAAGTGATGGCTATTACTTTGAAATGCCATCTGTAGATGGTTGGAAGAAACGACAGCCGAACTCATCATCTACTTCAAGCTCAGGTTCAGGCTCAGGCTCGTCGACAAGTGGCTATAAGGGTGGCAGTTTTATGCGATCGGCATTCCTTCATCAAGAATCGCCACAAGTTACTTCATATGGAGCAGCATTGGCTCGTGGTCAGCTTCCACCGGCATATACGTTAGCTGATAGTGCTGTTGGTAGTCAAGTAAGTTGCTACTTTTCTTCAGGTTGTGCTCCGGTGTATGACTTGTTCAGTTTGTCACCATCGAAGTTATGCAGATAATATAGCCGAGTGCACTTTTCATTTAGATTGGCTGGTAATTTTTTTGGAATATATTCCTCCTATTATTAGTGGACATGTTTAGTATGTAGTCTGAAACAAGAACGTGACTGTTTTATTGTGAATTAAGTGAGAGCAGGTAATGGAATGCGTATGCAATATCTGCCTTGTAAAAGGGCCTTTTTAATGCCCTATATAGAGGTGGTGTAGTTGATGTTGATATGTATGCATTGTCAGTCATTATCGTTGACTAATCAGTGCATATATTCACGTGACTTCATCGTGTTCACGTGTCCCGAAAATGAAACAATCTGGAAGTATGCCGCATTTTTGAACACTTAGACAAAACAGTATTACTTCGGCCTGGATTAGTGAAACGAGGGAAAGAGATGGAAGAAGGGGGGGGGGGGGATGCCGTTAAGTCCACTAATGTGAAGCAGAACTGGCTTGTGGCCCTTTCTCTTTTCATATTCTTCCCCTCCCGTAACCCTTCTATCTCCTAGATTCGCACTCAACTCTTGAGAACTGTTGTATTCAGTGTAACTGGTGAGTGAGTATGCATATATCCATTAGTTCCTAATGAAAGCTCTCATGAGGTAACAGTGGTATTCGATGTTGATGATAGGTGTTAAGGGTGTGGAGGTAATCTTCTATTGAAGGATCCGTTCTCGAGCGGTGCGTCGTCGATGTCAACGCTCTCATCATTGAGTGAAGGCACCCCGACGCCACCTCCGCGAACCCAGTTCAGCACCTCAAATGGAAATTCGAGTTCATTGTTTCCGGATGACGAGAATTTGACGGATTATTTGGCCGAACAATATGATCGAGCCCTTCAATTAAACGAGGTTATCACATTCACCTTTTGAATGTTTCGTATCTGAGTCAGACAGTATTCTTTACTGACTGTTTGATGAATCATTGTTTCGATTATCGTCTTTATCGTTAAGTTTGGTTTAGTGGATGACGACTACCAAACTAGTTTTGTTGAAAATGGATTAAGGGGAAGAGCGGAAGGGAGAGGAGGATTCGATGGTTTGGAATAGCTGTTGCTTGGCTGAGCTAATTGCACAGGTTTGAGTCTTTGTGAAAGAGGGTTTGTTGATGTTATCAAACGGAAGACCAGACAAGGAAAGTCATGCATTTACGATGGAAAAATTTGAAACTTTTTGAATTATTCTTTTCTATCATAGTTGATTGTAAGCAAACGGCGATATTTTCGGCAATTCGATCCGTCGTTCGACTGAAGTGGTTTACGTTAATGGGAGTGGCCATCTCTCTTAGAAGCTCTTATTTGTATGTTAATATTTTACAGCAGCAAAATTTGTTCGAATTAAAAAATTCTATCGTTTGAAATTTTATAATGTTGTGAATATTGGCGATTTCTTCTAATATTTTTTCTTTTGATTTTCAGCTTAGAGATTTAAGAATAATTTAAAGGTTCTCATAAGAGTAGTTAGTTGGTAGAGATTCATTAGTGATTTAGTTATAGTAATATTAAGTAAAGGAGTTAAAGAAGTGTTTAGTGGTTATATTTCAGGTGATCAGCGATGATAGCACTAACGATATAGCGTCAAGTAATCCGGCTTCACTTCAACTTCCATCGTATCTTTTCCAGAAAACGGAACCGGTCACCTATGGAGATGTTGCGGCGACATCTTGTGATGTGGAAGATCTTGAGAATAGGCCACCAAATAATGTGAGCTTTATTCTTCCAGTTTATACTCATAATTTTTTTTTAAATTTATCAGGGGAATGTTGCTAATTAAAGCAAAAATTCAGAAATACCTGCAATTTGAACATTCAAAATTCATTCCTTACATGGTCGAACATTCCGATCAACAAATAGATTCGGATTCTTTTGATCTCGTTCGTCTCTTTTCCCAGCCGTGATTTCTGAAATGAGATCTTGCGCAAAGAGGTTAAACATCATGAGGACCGTCTCCTTATTTAAGTTTTTCAACTCGTTGTGTTAGAAGCTTTTGTTGGAATTTATTTCTGATGGGAAAATGAACTAATAAAATTCAAAATTTTCTTGTCTTTCTTCTATCTTTTTTGATAAAGATGTTCAGTCTCTCCTTTACTAACTCCTCTCTTACTCCTCTAACTTACCTTCGTATTCGTTGATTCCAACAGGTATATTCGTTTTACGTTCTCTTCTAATTTCTCACATGCAAGTGACATGATTTTAAGGATTCGATGTATGAGTGGTATCTGAATGTGGTGAAATTCGATCGGAGAAAAAGAATATTTCCTCGCAGTTCGCTGTATTGTTGACCGATATTTTTTTTTTATGTTGATGTGAGAGACAGTTGGCGGCACACTTATTTTATAAAAGAGTTCCTTTTTAGCCTCTTCAAAGCCCTTCCACTTTTTTCGATCACTTCACTCTTTGTGCGTTCTCGACAGAGTTGTTTGTCTTTTTTTTTTTTAATCTCAGCGGTTTGTTTAGTAGTGTATACCATTTTTGAAGGATAATTTCGATTTGCTTTGTTGGCTAAAAGTATATCCAGAAACTCGAGAGTGGTAATACCTTTTGGAGTTACGTCGGAGTCGATTATCAGTAAGGTCATTTCAGGAGTTGGAGTGCAAGAGACCAGGAACGTTACATTTGCGTACGCCATTAGAAGATGAGACAACTAACGGAAGTGACTTGAAAGAAAATAAGAAGCGAACAGGACATGAATTGCTGCTCAATTTCAATGCTGATAAATTCATCGCAGATATTGCTTACTAGTTAGTATTTTCAGGTCTTTGGCGACATTTAATATACGACTATTACATCCTCCTCCTCCATCCTCATCGACCACCTCTGCACTCTCTCCTCCTTCTGCCAATGCTCCTTCCCTATGATCATGTTCTTTTGAAGAATGCGGCTGCGTAGGCAACTTACCTGGTCACACTTATTTGGTCGTTTCAGTCTCGCCACCTTTTTTTGCCAGTGTAGTTGGATCTTTTTTTCATAGTCATATAAATCGAAATAAAGTTCTGTACAAGCCAAAGATTGTTTATTCGGAGGAACATTTTGTTTATGTTTGAAAATGCTCTCGGGTTTTTGACTAATGCGTAGAAAAATTTGCATATTGCATTTGAAATAAAATTCCTTAATATTGGTTCCCATTGGCATTGTTAGGTATATTTTTTACGGCGGCGGCTATCAGCTGGCATACTCTGTTAGGTCATCAGATTGCATTCGTTTGTTGAATGTTTCTTGTCGCATCGTGATCGGCGTTAAAAGGATTTTTCGTTCGATATCTGTCTTCGTGATGAGGCGCTTTCCGGAATTGCAGTCAGTAATTGGATACTTGATATGTCGGAATGTGATATTGTGCAGTGTATTTATCAAGTGGTTTTCTGGAAGCAAGGTTTATAAGGCTTAACTATTTTAATTTTTATTATTGCTGTCATTTTGAATATTTCCAGGAGGTCGTGGTTAGCGTTGAGGAAAATAGATGAATCGCAATTGTAAAGAAAATGCAGTTTGAAGTTTTGAAAAATTCATTTACAAGATCTCTTAAAAATTCATATTTTTATTGCGTTTCGATACATTTCAGCGGATCGAACGTCGAGCGAGTGTTGCGTGATCTGGCAGCTTTAAAAACACCGGTGACATCGTCGACCGTTTGTAGTGCGGATTCGCCTCATACGCCAGCTGTTTATAACACGTTTCCAGATTGGGCAAAACCTTCTGAAGTGCAAACGAATACGTCTGACGAGTGGTGGGTCTTGAACTCGACCTATATTGGCAGTAGGTGGTGTGGCCAAAGTGGTGGTTACGATATGGATTGGGGGACGTGTCGAGTAGGTAGCGAAAATAGCGAGACAGATTCACATATTATTTTCATTTTATGAGCGAAATCGCTAAAACGCGCATATTTTTCTTTCGTGTTCTATTTCCAAATTGCCGTGATGATTGGGAAAGTCGTTGCCATATGAATGGAGGTCTTAAGCTACAGGTTGACACAGGTTGCCTATTTTTGAATAATGGTTCACGTGGAAATGAGATTCAACCGCCCCCTAAGAATTCATGAACCCTGAGATCCAAGAATTCCTTTTTTCCTTAGTCTTTTTCAAATGTCATCGCACGTATTCATTGATCGGATATTATGTTGTGCTCCGTAGATGATGGTTGATGCAAAGCGATCGGAGTATTCGATCGCTCAGTGTTACTGTGGCGCCGTTTTCAGAAGTCTGTTCAGGTCGATTGAAAACGTTCAGGGTATACCGATTTTGCGATACAAAATCCCACGCTTCCTCTGAAGAGCAAGATCTTTTGGAGTGTGTTGGTCTAGATATGGATCTAAGCACCAAAACAGATCGTTTCATTTTCAGCAAGCTTTTTTCAAACAGTGACGTTTGATTTCCAGGTGGCTTGGCGAAACAGCCGGTGCATACATCGATGACATATGGTCTGGAGGTGCGACCTCATGTTCGAACGCAAAATCGAAATTGAGCATCTGGCGCGATGCAGAATTGTTGACAGCTGTTCCTTGCGATAACAACTGAGGCTGCCGACTTCACCAAGAGAGGGAACACCCCGTCGGAAGAGGAGCGCTTCCAGATGGGCTTCGTTTCCTCCTTCTGTCTGCCTTGTATAGTATTCCTGTTGTACAAAGTAGGCTGACGAGCATCGCAGTTGTCACGCATCCCACTTACTCGTCATATGCTCTCCCCTTGCTTCTTTCTTTCTGCCATCCTCAGTCCACATATCCCTTCGGGCATATTTATCGCCTATAGAGTCAAGCGGCCTTTGTGGTATGTGTTAATGCATAAAGCCCAATGTCGCCTTGCACTTTGCAACATTTTAAGGTGTTCGGAACAAGAAGCCTCGTGCGTTTTGTTTGTCTGATTTGTTAGTCTCCCATGCTGCCGCGCTCTTTTCTGCATATTGCGTTCATTTTACGAGTCGTTTATTGGCTAAGAAGTTTCCTGACCTTAGTTAATAGTGTCATAGGTGTATGGAGCAGTTTCTTTTTGTGCTGACTGATTCCGCCTTCTCGAAATTGTATATTTACGCTTGAGGTGTATTATACTTCTATCACCCAACAAATCGCGTGAGACGGTCAGCCCGAAGTGTTCGATAGGTTTGGCTGTGTAGATTTACAGAATGTGTGATGCGATGAGCTAGAAGTTTGATGAGTTTTTGATCTAAAAGCCTGTAAAAGTTGTGATATAAAGTAGTGGGTATGGCCAAGAAAGGAGGTAGCGCCACCACCACACGTTTTGAGGCTGCATTGAACAAGTGGGAGGAAAAAACAAGTGAGGTAATGCCTCCTATCCCGCTTAGCGCTCTCCTTCAGTTTTTCTTGCTTCGATCTTGGATGCACAAGATGCTTTTGAAAATTAGAAAGAAGTGTCTTAGTTTCCATTTAGTAGAAGTAGAAGCAGCCATCATTTTAGGCTGTCCTCTCATGTGGGCTCTTATACTAAGGCGAAATAAATGCCACAATGCACAGGAAGTTTTGTCGTTGTTTCATCTCTTTCTAGCGTAGGTCTTTCAGTGTTGCAACCCTTAATATTTCTTTATCTTTCGCTTATCTTCCTTTAAAGTTTTTCTTCGGTATCGTCGGAGTTGAATGAGGAATTACGTTTACGTTTTCTATACATACAGTATCGGTTGCACGTCGCGTATATCTGCGGCTCGTACCCGGAAATTATTGCGGTCAATGATGCGTTTGAATTGTTATTTTCCTTGTTTCGGCTGATGGAAATTAGTTTCGGCTCAAGTTGAAGTTCCACTGACGTTGGTTAGAGAGATGGCAGGATGGAGGTAGGGGGAGGGGGAGTTGTGAAGTTTATGGAACTAGCATATGTAGGCAGGTTATCCTAGTGGCTAGTTTCCTAGACGAAACCGCAGATTGCGTCTGTGATGGTGTTGGAGGCACAAGAAATGGATGGAGTGAATTTAATAGTTCTTTGCGTTCTGCACTGAGTTTTAAGTTTTTGGTGTTTCTCGCTGCCGATTCTCATTTTATAATTTTTACGATAATGTTGATTTCTTTTTCAGCTACTTCAGCTTATTGCTACGTGTGATTTGAAGCCGTTTAAAAGGTATCTGTAGGAAGGGTTTGGAAATTGTTGAGCGTTTATCCTTTCCTTGGCGAATCGATTTCTGATCAATTGTCTGCTTATTCTAGCTGGCTTGTGTCCTCTCGCTTTCCGCACTTCCCCTACCCACCCCCCCCCCCTCCCAGCACTTCGTAATCGAGGTAACTGGATTGTTTAAGGCAGCGAGAAATTCTTTGAGGAGGAGTATATTAGTAGTGAAGTGTTTTGTCGCTCACGTTATTGCGACGTTTCTAGAGGTTTTCTCTCGATATGTACATATGTATTATATGTGCAGATTCGAAGAATCGTTTTTTTTATTTGTCTATACTGAGCGATGAACAATGATCTGCTTCTATCTGCTCTTAGCTCAAGTGCTTTGTATCGTCGAATTCGCCGAATATTTCATCTATAATTTAGTTGTCCGTTGATGATCGTTGAATATATTTGGAATGAAATTTATTCAGAAAAACTGAAAAAAAAATCATCTCAGGTGATGTTTTCTGTCGTTACAAATTTGTGTCGATTTTTATTCATTTTATGTAATATATCGAATCATCGGATAACTAATTGTAGTTGATTATAGGCGTTCGTGCCGAAAATTTGAACCTCGCTCATTATTTCTTCCTAAATTTTTTTGTTGAGAATTTTCACGCTGATTTCTCTTTTTTTTTTCACTTGCCATTCATTACTATGAATTTCTGTATGTATTGGATTGGAAATAGCCATGAATTGGTGGTATCCGCGTATAGGTGAATGCACTATGTTTGGTTTTTGTCTTGCAGTTGTCTCAATAAAAATCTGCAATCCTGAATAAGGTATTCGTTGATAAGCATGAATTTCACAGGTAGGAAATGTGCACAGCTTATAAAATGTGAACTGTAATTTGCTGTACTATAGTGGTAGCAAGGTACAAGCGAATTCGTAGAGCAGATCAAGCTTTAAAATGGTTTGGGGAGGGTTCCGGAACTCATTGATTGATACGACAAGTATCAAGAAGAGCGTTTATGTGGTTTACTGGATATGTTTTGGCCATATCGTATCAAGGGTCGATTAGCACGATGCGCGCCTTTTGTGTGTACGTCAAAATTCCTCCGAGCATCTTGATTTTGGTGGAAATGCTTCGTTGACACTTAACACAGTAAGCATGTCGTGGCATTATCTGTGCTAGGGACTTGATATGTGAAAGCGTCACTCGATACGATTTTCTATTGTTTTATAAAAAAATATTCCACGGTTTCGCGGTGCTTAGGATGCAACAAATTTTAAGCATATGTTCAGTATAGCAGGTTGGTCTTCTGCACCGGGTCATTGACAGCTGCAATCCCGGAATCGTTCTGAATGATTGAAAGCTTCAGAGATAGTTCGCGTCAGCAGTGGCTCGAGCTGAGCATTCAAATGCATATCATCGTTCGGCAGGTAGAGAACTCGGTGGCAGGGCCGATAAGTTATAATAAATCATTCATAGACGAGTTCAATAAATCAAAAGAAAGAAAACTGCTAGACGACTGAGAAGCACACAGTTGAAATTAGCGGTTTTTGAAAATATCGGCTTAATCTTTTCTTCAAGAATGAAAACTTTGCTCTAGATAGGTGAAGATGCTTAGAGAGGAAGGGGGAGGGGGGGGGGGTGTTGGCGCAGTATGCGCTTTTTACATCCTGATTATCTGACGAACTAGTTTCACAAATTGCTAGAATACGCGGCTTAGTGTTTTCCTAGTTTCGCCATTCAGACCATCTGTGCAAGTCCTCCGTAGCCTAAAATCGATCGCATGCACAAGTCCTCCATAACTAGTCCCATCATGTATATAAATTCTCCGCAAATGATTTTAAGTTGAAATTATCGTACACGTCTATGGATGTAGAAGTTTTTGGAGTGGAAACAAATTTTGGCGTAAAAAATTCGCATCTTTCCGAGCAAGAAGACATCAAGTGGTGGGGTTTTAAATGGTTTTTGATCTTTGTTTTTTTTTTTTTACTAATTACTTCACGTATTGAATAGCTTTCTGCATAATATGATTAACCAAATAATCATTGCTATCATTTGAGATCTATTTGCGGAGATTTGCTTTATTTTTTTTTTTTTACATTATAACGGAAACAAAATGTTTTTAATTCATAGAAATTAAAACAAAATATAATTTTAACACAATTTCGAATAAATTTGTCCAAAATAAAATGATTCGATGAAGGGAAATTTTGAACTCATAATAAAAATTGCATCAATCGATGAAACTTTATAGCTTAGTTGTTTATTAGCTCAAATATTCGCTAAGGCTACAATATAAAAAATTCAAACTTTACAGCATAGTTTTTTTTTCTCTCCAGGCGATAAGCTAGGAAGGTGGTCGCGGAGGGGGGTTCAAATGATGAGATGATCAAAAATTTTCCGACCGAAGGAAATGTTTGATCGACTATTTAGCGTTTTGTTGAACGCATTTACTCTTCGTTATAAAATCTGTAATAAGCAATCATTGTCGTTGTGTATCATTTCGGAATCTGTTGCATTTGATGTTTCGATCACTTCTTAACATTATTTTCTGCTTATTATTGTACAATTGACTGTTTATCGTTATTATTTTTATGCCTAAAATATACACATATAGAATCGTAATTTAGCAGCCTTAGGTTGTCTTATTTTTCTTACAGTTTCAAATAAAGTAAAGTAATTAGTTAATTAAAGCAAAAAATAGAAGTCTTGCAGAAATAATTTTATTTTCCTAGTTTTCATATGCAAACAAGTCAGAAACTTTGTCGCTAACGTTTTAGACGGCGAAAATGTTTTTAGCACATTTCGGTTACATTTTAATTAATATATTTTTTTGTAAGTTTTTCTATGAAACGTTCCTCGGCTAGTTCAAACGATGGTGTTTATATGCTGAAAGTAATCCACTAGAATTCAGATATAAAAATGCATTCTTGCACAACTGTTGAGAATGAATTTCATAGTTATGAATAGCATTCATTGGAAAAATTGGAGTGCGAATATGTGCGACTGACCTCTGAAAATTTGAACGAAAACATTGACCTTGTGAAACGAACTAAAAAATCGAAATCTTTCAATGAATATTAGGCCCGAATTTCCTTCATTGTCGACATCATCGAAATTCAGGGATTTCAATGGGGAATCTCCATTTCTGGAGTTGTTAATATGTTCCATCTCTACGTTTGAAGTGGGAACGTCTCCGAGAAAATGGCATAATCTTCACTTCTTACTTCCCAGTTCGCAACAGGACGAAGTACCCGAAAAGTTGAGACTGTCTTGCTGAATATTGCTTAAAAGCACTGATTTCGATCGGAACAATAAATGGTTTCTTTTCTCGCTCTTCCGTTGTGAATTTTAGTGACAACCTAAATTATCTCTGTGTTACTTTTCAATGCATTTCAAAATTAGAAAAAAAAGAGATTTTCTATTTCCATAATTTCTTCAAAAATTTCTAATTTTTAAATTTTTCTTCGTGGATTTCCGAATATCAGTCCTAAAATGGAACTTTATTATGTATAGGATGAACGGAATTGTAGAAAAAATAAATGAAAAAAGAATGTATATATAATTTGTCTTTCTTTTATCATAAAACATCATTTTATTACATTTATGCAATTTTAAATTACAATTTTATCGCTAATAGGTAATATTCAACACGATTATTATTCATCATCAATAATATAATGATTCTAAAGATATCATTGAAATATCATCATTATGCGAAATATTAGACAATGTTAAATGGCAATGTTAGATAATTCTATCAAAACTCTAACTAACCAACGCCGAACATATAATTATGGAGGTATAATAACTTATCTTCAACGTTTTGTTGCCTTCTGCCATCATTAAACGACGTGGTGGACCTCAAATGTTGTCTGTGATCCGAGTGTTTGGTATTTATCGGTAACACCATCGATTTCGCACTGCTGAGAAAAATCATCTTGCTTCTTGTATTTTTCTCTTTATCACTTACAAATTGAATTCCCCTTTCATCTACTGGTAATAATACTTCCTCTTTTACGATTAGATCAGTTATTTGAATATCGGAAATGTTCTTACCTTCTCGTGTAAATCATATATATATATATATATATATATATATATATATATATATATATATATATATATATATATATATATATATATATATATATATATATATATATATATATATATATATATATATATATATATATATATATATACCTATGAATTGCTAGCGAATATTTTTCCAGAATGGCGACTTTGCCACCACCTTATACGATTCCGTGTGATGCACCAGCTTATCCAAATCAGCCATATCGTCCCCCGCCAAGTGCACCGACAGCTCCAATAAATCCACCTCCACCACCGACAAACTTTTATCCGGCAGCACCAACTGTGGTTCAACAACCACCTCCGGCTGTCGTTCCCATTGTTATGCAACAGCAACAGCAAGGTTTGCTTCAAACAATTGCTATGTTTGCTTGATTTATAATATTAGTTATTATAGGTGCCAACCCGGCTTATGAAAAGTCCTCATTTATATATTATCAGAGTTCCCAAGTTTGCCTCTCCTTATAAAAACTTAACGCGATTTTATAGACAAATACATCGTAAACGTTACGAACGACATGTTTGTCAATGCTTAAAAGAGCATGGAAAGCATTGAGCGCATATTAAACGATACTAGCACCGAAATGATAGCGCTGCTGCATTCCGACTCGAGTGCTGAACGAATTACTATGGATTGCTTAAAAAAACTACAAGTTGTCACCTGCCAGAAATAGGTCAGTGGGACAGACAAAGTATGATATGATAATTGGGACCCCTCTCGAATGCGTCCGCAGGAAGTACTCATATAATAACACAAAAGTATTCCGATGTTTTTTAGCGTTAAAATTATAAATGCAGTGCTGAAATGCTTGCCGATGAGATGAACATTTAATCTGGCAAAGCTTGAGCCTTAAATCGGCTGATAAGTCTTTAACCGGCTGAGAGGCTCGAAAATGACTGATAAGCCTTAAAATCTGCTGATAAGCCTGAAGACGGCTCATAAGCCATTAATCAACTGATATGCCTTAAATCACTTGATACGTGTCAAATCGATTGATAATCTTCGAATCGGCTATTAAATGTTAGATCGATTGCCATCTATAGGAAAGATGTTTAGTGGGGATGCAGCTGTCACTGCACTTGACGAATTGAGCCGCTGCGTATCGAAAAATGTATAAATTGCGTCCGCAACTTTTCAGCAATTCCAGCTGCGTATCATCATTTTATTTAAACTATAACAATTAATTACTTTCAGCAAAAAGCAAAAAAATTGATAACACATGATAACAAGTGATAAGAGGAGTTATTCCTCTGCGGTTATGGTGAATAGTTTTATATTGTCGGAAACCTCATAATTCAATATTCACTTTCCATTCTGCGTACACCTTTAATATAAAAATTAACTATGGGAAATCTCTAATGCAGAAATAATTCAGCGGAATATCGTTGCAACGAAATGAACAAAAAAAAAATCTCAAACTGAAAGTATATTCCACTAGTTTCTGTCTCATAAAAATAACTCTATTTTGTACGGTTCCGATGAACTCTATCCCTCCATACATAACAGACAATTTCCGCTCACATTAAATTTTAGTGGATTTTTAAAGAAACAAATAGTAGACCCAAATGCAATTATCATTACTCGTTATTTTAACTGAGAAAGGAAAGTGCAAAAATAAGCCACAAATACTGGCGCAATATGCGCTTTTCATTCATTTACGCGGACCATAATCTGCTTTATTTATCTCTCTATCGATCGGACGGTTTTCCAAGTTACTCATAATTACAAAATATACAGAATAGTGTTTTAAATTTTTATCTGCACTAGTTGCTCGTACAAGCATTTTACTCAATGTTCGCAAGAAGTTGCATGTTCGAAATACCTTCTTATTTTGATTCACCTGACCACCTGCATAAGATTTCTGAGATATGCAAATCTTTTCACGATTAAATTCCTATGGCTGCGAATGAAACTGATGAATCAATATCGGTTACGGTTTAGAAGTCACTCTTAGGTGCAAATGATGTCCATGAAATTACCCAACTTTGGCTGCATACGATGTCACCATAATGCTTCTTAGCGTAGAAAATTTGTAGAAGCGCAGCAAAACGAATGTTTTGCAGATTTGCTCGAGTGGGCGGTTCAATTAGAATATGACGTCATTATTCCGCATTTTTCGCCAATATTTGGAAACTCGGTAAATCGATCACTTATGTGAGCGAAATATAAAAAACACGTATATTGTGCCAATTCCTGTAGTATATTCTTGCGCTTATATTTACAATGGTAACATTTTCTACCCACTTATTCGTAAATAAAGTGAGCAAATTAATTTGCATGAAATCTAGCTGTTTGCATCTATGCAAATTTGCTTGGCATAGCAGTTCAGTAATTTCCTAAATATTTGCAAGTACATTAAACTGAGTGAGAATTGTTTCAGCACCGGCAGCCTCACCACCCGGTGGTTCGGGTCCGAATATAGTTGTCAATACGAATGTGGTAGGTGGGGGTGGTGGATCTTCTGGTGGAGCATGTCGCATAGCAGCTATTACATGCCCCATTTGCAAAATTGGTGTAATCGTCAGTCGTAGGTAAGTTATTCCCTACTAACTGATTTCACCTGTTTCCGTAACTTTTTACGTAAGTTCTTCTTGTATTTAGATATTTCAACTCACCAACCACAAAAGCTACGATGATGATATTTGCGCTTTCGTCTGCGATATTTAGAGCTATCATAGAATTTTGAAGTCAATTTTCCGCGATCAACTGAATTAAATGGAAAAACGAATTATTAGCTAAATGGAAAAGGTCATATAAGTGTTTAGTTGTCTAAAAGAAAGTATTTGAGACAATATTTCATTGTTTTTTTTTAAAGTATTGGCGCAGCTGGTTGGTTTGAAAGATGGAATTGCGAATAATAAGTCTATTGATATTGTGCCAACCTCTTTGCTATATTCAGTCATTGATTTCTTTGCAGTTACGTCTCGCATATGTGATTATTACTGATTCAAAGAATTACAAGTTCAGGTGTTGAAAAAATCAAAAAAATTTAAGCCAACAACTATTTTATGAGTAAGCAAGATTCAAAGCAAAAAAAATGTGATCCACCTTCGAACTTATCAAGTTCCGAAATATTCCACCTCGCATTAAAAACTTTAATAAAGACATGATCAAATAAATACATCAATCATTCATTTTTATTATTATTTCATCAAATGAAAACTTCAATGAGATTTAAGAAATTTCATGATCGTAGTTTCTTTTTTTTAGGAATCCATTGATATTTTGGCTCATCGTATGCTTATCCTTCGCTTTGCCACCGATATCGCTATTTCTTTGCTATTTTCTATGTACGGATCTAGTTCGAGAAGATGCTTGTACCGCTTGTCGATATCATTCGGGATTTCACTTGTTCTAATAAATTAGTTTTTTTTATTTTTCCACAGCAACTGTTCTTTTTTTTTTTTTTTTGCTTTTACGCTATATTCCAAAACTATTAAAGCATTTTTTTGAATATGTGATGTGAGATACTCTCATATGCATTGATCACACTTTAGTCTTTTCTTCTCAGTTTTTTTTTTTTTTTCTGCATCTCCGTTGTGAATTTCTCGAATATAACAACTTAGAAACCCATATAATTGATACCTCTTTTAATTTCGAAAATTTTCGTTTTTTTTTCCTGTATGTTTTTTAATGAAAATCTAATTTGAATAAATTTTTTTTATATAGGCCAATTATTTTTTTTTCTCATTATTTCATTTATCTATGAAAGTATTTTCAGCTTTCAACTTCCGGAAAATTTTATCGATCACCGTTTTTTTGCATAAAATTTTCAGCAGAATATTTTTGTTGAGAATTTTCAACTAGTTAATCAATCAACTTTTAGTGGATAATTTTTTTTTAATGGAGAGAAATTAAAATCTAAAGAGATTAAATTGCTATGGATGATTTCATTTTGAGTGATCGTCAAATAGTTCGATTAGAAAGATGTGGAAATTTTTTCGTTTCCGAATGATTTTTTTTTCGCAAATTTTGCGCGAATTTCAATTTTTTTTTCATTGTTTCTTAAACTTTTTACGATATCTTTGTTGAAAACCTCGAAATTAAGATGGCAAAAGTGAATTGCTTATGAGTGCTTCCGACTATTCATTTCTAAGCATAAAAATTTCTGATGATTATCCTAAATTCTATAAATTTTGATTTTAAGACTATTGGAAGAATGCTCATTTCCAGATTCCTTAATCGATCCGCTATTCACCTCTTTAAAATCAGGTCCTGTGAATAGGGGTACGGGGTATATCGAAAGAGAGGTTAAGGAGAAGAAAAAGCTATGAGTTTCGACCTGAATTATTGAACCGAATCTTTTTACTTCCATAAGTTTTCATATCCATTATGAGTAGTTCGCATATTTCAGAAATAATCAACCTTAAGTTTTATAGCATACAATCATTTCAATCGATTTCCAACTATTTTTAACTTCAGAGCGATTTCATATCGGCATTGAGTATCATTTCTCATTATCATAAGTCGTTTCATCAATGAAATTTTTTAAAAAAAGTTGTGATGTAATTACAATGTTACCTCTATTCATTTGAGGAACAATTATCGTTTTGTTCTTGGTAATTAGATTTTTGTTTTGTCATTTTCTGTCGTTTTTTTTTAAATTTATTTTTGCAATTTATCAACGAATAGAATATTTGCATATCGAATGATGCTATGATGATCTCTTTTATTGTAATTTTCTGATAAATATGCATAAATTTTTATTCAAATTTCTTATTTTGAAAATATTTTTAATAAAAAGTTTTTTTTTTGCTGGAATGAATGTATGAGGTAAATGTTCATATATACGACAAACATCAAAAATCTAATTGCCGATGTTGTTGAAGTGAAGTAATTCTAAGGCATTTTGTAACTACACATATACTAGACGCATTATGACCGCTTCGTGTCCGCGTGCATGTGCACTTGTCTGTCCGTGTCGGTGTGTTTGCCAACCGGTAATTACAGCTCAAGAATCACTAAAAGTAGGGTTCGAATTTGATAACTAGAGCTGTCACGAAAATTGCTTGCCTCCTGTACGTGATGAATTCTCGCATGTTACACGTATCAACTCATGAAAAACTACTCTTTTGGAGATTTTTACGAGTTATCGGGCCATATAATGCTGCAATGCATTATTTCACTTGCACTATGGATGAAGATTCCATCGCAAAGAATAATTATAAATTCGAAAATCCGAGAAGATGGTTGATCTCTTACAACATAGAGATTATGAGCGTACACAGATTTGCACTTGGAAAGCGCATTATCACAGAGTTGCGTCCGTTCTAATATACACTTGTGTATCTCCTAAATCCTGTATATTTAATAATTTCAACTCAAGAATCACTGAAGCTAGGATTACGAAATTGGATGATTATAATGTATTTTACAGGATCACTTTCAATATCTATTTTCAAGATGATCCATCATCGTTTAGGTTAGCTTACCTTTCCGGTATATTTGGCAACCAACTAAATTGCATTTTCCACTAAAACTATCCCAAAAAACGAGTCTTTTTTGAAGAAAATTTTCGCAAGCGATCGGATCGATTAAGATTGGGATGGAATTGATGCCAAATTTTTTGCTCGCTAGTATTTAATCGGATGAGCGGAATGTTAAGATGGATGTCATGTCGGATAACGTTTTGACATCGCTTTTGATCCATTTTGCGCTTCCGCTAATTTCCTTTGCCAAAGGATATGATGGCTGTATCGTGTCTGCGTCCACGTATGTGTACGTTCGTCTGTCTCTTTAGTAGCATCAACAGGAGAACTACTGAAACTATAGCTTAAAAAATGGTGAGTATAATGTACGCATAGGCTCAGTAACATCTCATATGACTGAAGCCCATTTTACTCCATAAACAAAAAAAAATTATAGCCATTTCAATTGGAAATAAAACTGACATGTATTTTATGACGGTCTATTTTTTATCTATAGAGGCCTTTATAGGAAAAAAACAATAATATGAGGGGTGATTTTTATGAACGGTTTGGATCAAATGAAATATAAACCCATAATTTTTATATTTTATTTGATTGGCAAATATATAAAAATGATTTGTCACGTGAGATGAATGCAAATGTGTACATATTATGCTACCTTCACTGATATATTTATTCGAGTTCAGTCATGCCATCCGACCTACTAATTTCCATTAGCAAACAGCGTGAACAATTTTTTAAAAAATTTAATTATGTCAACAATTGCGTATATAGTATAAATGAAAAGTTCTTACGACGCATTCTTATCACCAGATGTCTATCCGAAAGGATGCGAGCGGAAGGATAGGGAAGAGGAATGTGGGGCAATAGTTGCTCCCTTGTAGACTTGAATTCATCTTCAAACGTCTTTTTGCTTTAAACACGGAGAGAAATTCATACTGGATTGCTCGGATTTGAAGAATTTGTGGTTCATTACCGTCTTTCATTGCTTCTAGATTTCACAATTTTCCTTCGCTTGCGAGCTGCTTTTTTCGCTTAGTTGCCAATTTTTTAAGCACAAAAAAAGGTGCGAAATGGAGGGGAAAGCCGAAAGGGGGAAATTTCGCCCCTCACTGAAAGTTTTGCAAGGGACGCCCGTTTTATTTGCTGTTTGTATATCGTTATCGCACATAACAGACAATGTATAGTTTTTCCTAAGCACAACATCTCCGACACAAATCACTCGGGAATATAGACTTGGTTAGTATTTGTTGTGTACAGCTGGCTGGTTGCAAGTTTCATGGGAATTGATTTCATCTCCTAATAGTTGGTTAAATGCTAGCAGCTTCGAGGAGATTGTAGGTAATGTTGCCTGGCACGATTCGATCGATCCTTTAGCTTCTCGTCGATCATTGATTGCTTTATCGATATCATCCTTCATCAAACTTCTACGCAATATTGTTCAATGATGTTTAACGGGAGTAATCTGCCGTTTTTCGCTTATATTTGTTATCGCCAATTCGCATACCACCATACGACTTTTGGCACCATGCCGAAAATATTTATTTATAAATTTTTTTCGAATCGCCCTGAAAATTTAATAATAATCACAAATATTCGAAAATCACGCTCAACGGCATGAGATATGATTGTTGACGGTGAATGAGTAATGCATTTGAATAAGGGGTACGAAATTCGAGTTCAATATCGCGCATAAAATTTGAAAACAAGAATGTGAAATTGGAAAGTTATCTTCATTATAAATACTGCTCTTGTTGATAAAGGTGGTTATTTCGAGATTCGAGGATAGATACATCAGTACAGGCAATTATGCTTATATACTATTACATGATAATATTATATTTATTTATAAGACGTTGAAATTAATTGCCAACTACTTATTGAAAAAAGAAGAAATAGTCACATTACTACAGAAATGAATAATATAGAAATAATAAAAAACCTATTGAATGCAATATATAATATTGGAGTTAAACCACAATAGAGAATCCATGAGACGCTAAGAGAGAAAAATGTCCATTCTGATGGTGGAAGAAAGATTGAATAATTGTGAAAAGTGAATATAATGAAGAGAACCCAAAAATACATAATAATTGAATGAAATAAAATTCGTAATTCGGTTTTATTGAATTCCATATTATAATTTCGACGCTGAAAATAAAATATATTCCATATACTCTCAACAAGTTTAATCTAATAACTGCTTTTTTTTCAATCTTATGGAAGTAGCCAATATTATTTCAATCTCTTTAAAAGCCATACTGAAATATTCTGCAATAATTGTTGACGAAGTAAAAACTATAAATTGCACATTGTTTGTTTTAGTATTTCGTATGAAGTTCGAAGGAATTGAAAGAATCGACGGTATCTTCCGAAAAGATCTCCAGAAGAAAAAATATTTGAGGAAGAATCTCGAAAATGATATAATTTGAAAAACAGAGTGACCCATGTCAATGATACTCGTTTGGGTTGACTGAAATCCTCTCCTCCTCTCATCGACGAGTATGCCAAAAAGCTGATCCGCAAATTTCGCTCTTGCATATTTATCATTGCCTAACGATGAGCTTTTGAGTGATTATGTATTGGTGAACTTTAAAAGACTTCAACATATTTGTATAAGGTTTTTTCTTAATCTATTGTAGAGTTTCTCACTCGATGTAATATAAACAAAATGCATTCGGCGCTTTCTTATTCATCATCACTCTTTGCTCTTTTCGATTGTAGGATGAAACAAATTCAAAGAAATAAAAAAATTGAAATATGACAATCTCAAGAGTTCAAAGCATATATATCTAAACAAAAATGAAAATATGTGCTTCTAGAAATTCTATGCAAATTTTGTTGGAATATATGCGTCAGAGTGAAACTTATAGATTTCATTGAGAAATATAATTTGCCTATGAAAACTTATATAAAAATTTTCGAAATTATAGATAGATATTTACATCTAAGGCACTTGGAATGTGTATTAAATGAATTATTGCTTCTATACATAATAATACGTTTAATTTATAAGAAATGCAAAGAAAATTCTATAAAATTATTATTGCTGCATTCAAATAATTAAATAGTATAAATTTAATTAAAAATTTTATCATATTTCAGTGATTTTCAAATGCAATTTGCATTTTGTTTTTCAAATATTGCAAAAATCTGAACGGTAAAATGAAGTTTGCTTCGATATGTTGATATAAACTATGCAGTAATAGTAGTAACTGCTCTAGTTGTATTTTTTTTCTCTGTAAATAGAAATGCAATTGAAATTCAGTTTTTGATTATCGTGTTATCATCTTCTTGGAAATTTTCGTGGTTCTTTTTAGATTTTATTCCCGAATCGATGCTAATGTTCGATATAAAAAGTATACTCTTCGAATAATGTTTTAGGCACTCTATGGAATGTTTTGATGATTCTTCATCATATCGTACGAAAATATTTCAATTATTATTTAATAAAGTAATGTGTTGTTCAGTATAGTAACATGGTATTCGTTACGGTAATATGTTATCCGGTACGGTAATAAGTTATTTACAAATTATATAAGCATCTAATCGTTTAAAAAAATCTTTACCTTTCTAAGAACTAGTATGAAAATTAATACGTAGATGAAAAATGATAGCGAAATGATTATTATCGTATAGACCCAATCGATTTGGCTAATCGTTTCATTTGCCTCTAGATCTTCGGCGTATGTAAAGCAAAATGCTTCCCGTAAATAGATAACACCAGACCAAGGCGTCATAAATGCGAGAAAAAACATAATGCCAACAGAATACGCTGCACATATATGCACCTGTAATTAACACAAATTTTACAATGAAAAAAAAACAAGTTAATTGGAATCTATATACATAGATTTCCCATCTCTAATTCCTTAAAAATATATGTTTTTATTTGCAAATCTATTGGATAGTTTCAGCTAGGAAATCATTAAATATGCAATTATAAAACTTGATTTGTATAATTCAAATCATAGGACAACTACGTATATAATATATGTCGTGTTAATTCATTGTTAATCCATACATATTATGCCAATTCTTCTGACCCGTTTTCCCATATGTTACTATCTCCACTTATAACTTCTGTTGTATCAACTCAATTCAAACCATCAATTAAAATGAGAAACTACATAATAAAAGACGAGACATTATTTAATGCTTTCCAATGTTTCGAGATTGATGTTGAGTGCTCGATTTCTTTATTTCTCTCACTCAACATATTATGGCATTTAAAATTAACTGGTTTAATGAATCGTAATCGGGATGAATTAGCCTGCACTGAAAGAAGGTTGAAACGACCTTTACCAGGTAATCCAACACCAACGAGCAGCAGTTTACGCTGCTCGAACACATATAGAGCGCATTTCTTTACGAATTTCTCGCATTTTGATGTTAGGTGTATAGTTCCCTGTGTAAACATACATATTCAAATCACTGGCTGCATTTTACATGGATTCAGATTAAAATTGGTATTTAAATAGTATAATTTGTACTATTCGGTTGTATGATTATTCGAATAATTCAAATAAGAAAATCCACTCACCGTTGTAGCTAAGGTGAAACGTAGTAAGCAATTGTTCTGCAGTTTACTAATGCCGTTACTGACAACCATAAGCTGATTTAAGGCAAGCGCAAATATTAAACCTGACATTGTAATCCAACTTGAGTTTAGAATTCCACCAGCTATCTGTAAATTATGCATCAAATCAATATTACAATGCCTTAATTAGATTAGCTTAACTAATGAGGGCGTGAACGTGTGATTAGGTTCTTCTAAAATACTGAGAGTGAGAAGATCATTTCTTTAAAATACAGACGATATGTAAATTTTACTTATTTTTAACTGTCCTCTTCTACTGGAAATTGCTCAGAAAATATATAACACCTCATTAAAACTTTGAACACGCTTTTTTTTTTGAATTGTGGAGCAGCATGTCGTTAGTTAATCAGCGTAATTTTAAAGGCTAAGTCATTTCTCTAAAGGGCTGGAAGTTCGGTCACTTGCGCCATCGGATGTTGTTTGATCGTATCGATACTGAATAAAAAGATAGCATGATGCTTATTCAAGCATATCGAAACTGTGTAGGTGAGCAATGCAAGAATCAAAGGAAACACTCAAGCAGCAAAATCTATAGTCGGAATATCACATCACTCATTTCAAATATCATTTAAAAAAAACCTTATCGAAATATTTTATGATTGAGAAAAATGAAAAAAAAAACACAACGAACAATTTCCAGGTATAAAACAAAATCCACTGGAAGCAACAGAGGTTTCATTTACAAGAAACATCAAAAACGAATTTGAATAGGTTGCAGGAAATACATTGAATTTCTATGAAGCGAAAGAAAAATAGAGAATTTATGCGCTTATTTATATTGGGTATAGATTATTTTTATGAAATTCCTGAAATTTTAGAGTGCCGTTATTGTTCGAGGTTTTCCGTTAATTTCCGGATGTCATCTACTCAACAGTAGAGCACAGCTCATTTGAAAATTTAATGCAAATGAACCAACAATGAAATATGACTACATTGCGTTGATTGTTAGTTGAAAATTTCAGCAAATTTCAAGTAATAGCGATCTAATAGATCGTTGGACAATAAAACGTAGGATGCTGCTTTCTGGAACTTAAATTTATCTAAATATTTCAATGATTTATTATGAAAAGCTATAAAAAATTAAAAAATTTGACTTGATTTTTTAAAATTTATTTGACATGTCTATTTGATTATGTCAATCATTAGCTATTATATCAACTTAATGGTAGAATTATACCATTAACTATTATGCCAGTAACTAAAACCGGCTATTGTTTCAGTAATTTGCCATCGAATAGTAAAATGAACACTCAAATTTCTTATCGAAATTTTTTGGGAAATTCGAAATCATGTGGTTCTACTCTAGAATAAGATCAAAATTTGCCATAACCTTGTTAATCCATTTGTTAAACGTCGATCGGCACAAAGTAAATATACCACCACTACAATGTGCAAATAACTGCAGGATGTTTTGAATTGAAATATGTAGCATTAAACGATAGGCTTCCATCTTCAATAACTCGTTATCAGATAGCAAAATCTGCAATTATATTTTATTTTTTTTCCCTCATATTTCATTTTGATAAGTCTGTTTAATATTTCACTGCTACTAATTGAGCATTGCGCAATGAAAATACGAATATTTCACCATATCTGAAGCATCTTTTACTTTTTGATATGCATTTTTTTTCACTAAAACGCTAATTGCATAAATTTTTTTTTTTTGGAAATTTTTTGACAGGTTGGAAAATTTGATGCATGAATTTATTCAAATTTTAAGAAACACCTATTTTAGCACATTGAAAAATTCAACTTATATAATATAGTTAAGATGGTTATGGCTAATATGGTAAAGATTTGTAAATCACTTTTTTATTCCAAATGAAAATCGATATTCAATATTGTTTACATCATGCAGAAATTTTCTTATAAAATTCTTCATACCTAAAGCATCTATACATCAATTTTGATTTCCTTTGAAATATTGCTAACATTTTATTAGGCTCACGCCAACTAAAAGTAGTAAGCTTCTATTAACGCATCAGTTAACTGAAACGATATATGCTTTCGTATTTCATTTCATAAGTTGCGAATGAAATAAAAAATAAAAATAAAAAATAATGCATTAATATTATAATCGATTAAATTATTCTCTTAAATCTTTCAGAAAAGATAAATTTTTCTATTGCCGACTAGCAGAAATGATTTTACGACGTATTCAAAGTACATGTGACTTATTTTTGCACTTCCCAATGTCGATATGTTCATACATCCATGTGGAAGTTGAAATTACCATAAATATTGACATTCACATACGTACACGCAGGCATGAGACCGAAGTATTCTCTAAGCAAGTAAACTTGTAAAAGCGCATGAAAGTATAAGAAACGATAAGTTGGAAATTTCGACCAATTTACCCAATCAACCATTGCGGTCGAGACGATAAAGGCTGTCGATAATGCCACATAAGTGGAACCGATAATAATCTCGGCGAGTGTTCCATTCGTAATCCTCTCTAAGAAACTCTCATCGATTGACGACATGACGTCGCAATTAAATACTCTTCGTTAAAGGATTTCCTGTGAAGAAATTCGTTTCTCCCGAATAAAATTTCTTCAAAAGTTTAAATTATTTTTTGATTAGCATAGATGTTCGCAAAAAATTTGTTAAAGATTAATAAATGATTAATTAAAATAAAATAATAACACAAATATTGCTTGAAAGGGAGCAAAAATGCGATAATTCCATACAAAAAAATAAGAGATCGGTGACGATGAAAATGCACCAGATACAATCTGCAGATTCTTTCAATCAAAACGTCAAATTGCTATATACAAATTGACTTCATACAGACTTTTTTTTGCAAAAATCAAACGGATTCAGATGGAAAAATGAATACATTTCATTTGAGAACAACAATGAAAGAAATGTGGCGTAAACAGCATTAGCAGATGCGCTAATCATGTGCCAAAGACTTCGACTTTCTGGATACCCTATCGAATGTCTTTTAGCTTTTCGAACTGATCCAGCCGCATCGAACAACTACAAGCATGTTCTTTAATAATTAACAACGCTATAAGAAAAATTGACAGTTTGATAGAATCAACTAGACTATAATTTTTCCAATCAAGCATAAATGAAGAGATGATCGTAGAGGAAAGAACTCATTAAAATAATAGAATGCAGAAAAAGCAAAAGTTTAAAAGTACATTGCACTGCAATTTAATACTACTGATAAAGGACACGAATGCTAGGAGTTACTACGATCGAAGTGAAATAACCGCTTGAAAAAAAAATGAAAGATTCAACGATTTTAGCGACTGCAGGAAAATATATCTAAAATGAAATTTTTTTTTTTCAGAGCGCAAATACCGCTTGAATAATAGCTTATAGAACGATAGTAAATATTACTGATCCCATCATGAAATAATATTAATGCAGTCATGAAGATATTTGTTAGTGCTAGTGTACACTCTTGAAATGATTTTGTTGAGAGTTGAGCAAACCTAATGGATAACTTTTATTAATCCTTCATTGCTCATTAACTACATTTCTTCCGCATATTTTTCTGACTTTTGAGAACGTCATCGAGCGTTCTGTTATTCAACAATTTCGCCCTCTTGGAGTACAACCGAATTAACGCGCCTAGCCCGAAAATTTGATAGCTAATAGCGAAATAGTGACGGCGAGCGATGAGAATACTCGGTTGAAATTTGCTTAATGTATAACACAATTTTTGTGTTATAATTTAATCTGTGTTAACGACTGCAAAGGATTCCAGGATCACCGACCGACTTCTATGCACGTAGAATCGAGATGGATCAGTGGATAGTGCTGCCACTATCTGCGCTTAGCGACAGTATGTCTGCTCTTTGGCACTGAATACATAGATTATTCGTTAATGCCATAGTATTCAACCAGCTGTGCTATATCTCCGCACTATAATGTTACTTCTTTTCAGCTTTTTTTCCTATATCATCATTGCTGGATGCTTCATTAGGTACCACGCGATAGTTTTCTGTCACTGTGGGGGATGCTCTCGCCCACCTAACGGGCTTCAAAATATATCCTGTCGGTATTCTACTCAATGATTTTCATCTTCAAAAGTACAGTTCTTTTTTTTCCATCGCTCCCTTGTTAAAGACGGAGGCGAAACACTGAATCACCGCAATCGCAAGTTGATTTTTGCTGCATTTCACTACACTCATGTCGTGTTCGCTTAGTTGTTTTGATGGTTTCTTTTTAAGTTCAGGATGGTAACCCGATCTAACGAATGACCTAATATCAGAAAATTCATAACGTCAATTATGATGTCTTGATGTTGAATGCGGCAAAATTTGCATATGTATAAATATATATGTAAATTTTTTTGAATAACCAATTGCTCAAGTAGTCGGTTCTGTAGGAAAAATTGTTGTTTCTCATAATGCGGTCTGACTGGCTTTATGGTACGCCAACCTGAACGGCGGAATTACAAGAATTGCAAATCATATCAGCCCTCCCTGGTTTACTTCTTCACTTATTAAACTTAAATTTGTGTTGTTATGATTGTTGACGAATATTGAAGGACGACAGAATACGAACCCATCAACTTGCACCATATGGGCACTGTGTACCCTCGATTGCGCGAATTAGTAATCAGCAAGAGGTCAGCAGATTAGTGAGGGGAAAGCATACAAATGCTTTTCAATGTGTGAACGACATCGAAATTCAAGAGTTCAAGTCCTATATAGTATAATGTAATCTTCCTTGGATGTTGTCAAACATTACATAAAGTGGTGACAATTTCTTAATTCAGCCGGATAATTTCACAGAAAACCTGGATGAAAATCTTTACGTTAGAATTCAAGAATATTTTTGTGAATAGAGGGAAGAATTTGAAAAGAAATTTTTGAGGATACATTCATAAGAAGGGTGCATATATTAGGGTTATAGGACTAAAAATGTGACAAGTTGGGCTATAAATAACGCTCAGAGTTGAGAACAAAAGACTGAATTGCATTTTGGCAGTTTTTGATTCTCAGTATGGAATTTTTTTGGAATACAAGGATCTTGTCGCGTCAGTTGGCGAAAGAGACGAAGTAAAATTCCAGCGGAACGAATAGAAACATTTCGCTGGAGGTTTTGTGGGAACGGGAACATGGAACCCCACATTGTTGTGAGAGGATTCTATGTCTCCTCCCATTGTTGTCATTCTTTCTAATGTACTTAACTCTCTATACCAGGTCTTAGTCGCCTTTTCTGTATTTCTGCAAAGCCCGCGACTTCCCTCGCTGCCACTATTCATTTTATGGCGCATCTACGCGACAGCTTGGCGACCCTGGTAGGACTCCTTGAATATCGACCGTCGATTATCTTCACGTTTCCTTGAACATGTCCATTGCTTGTTGATCTTCATGCTCGGTTGGTGAATCTTTAATACATAGGAGCTCAATATTCTGCTAGTTAGATTTGTTAGATTTGCCCTTTTGCAAATTCCATTTCTTCCTGAGCGTCGTCTGGCATTTGTTCTTCAATACATATCACCGTCGGGTCTACTTCATTCTTTTCGGCCCGTTTGGACGATTGTTTGTACGACTGCATATAGACCAATTCCGCAGTTATAAATTCTTGAAGTTTGGCTCATAATTTTGCGACATTCCAATCAGGATCTAGCACGTTATATTCGCTAATGCGTCTTCTTATTCGCTCTGAAAGCTTCTGAGGATTGTAAATGTCAGCAGAGGTAAACCAGTAAATCGAGATTTTCGTCCGCTTGGTCATGCTGCCATGGTATTCTTTCCAGTAAATCTACAGTTGGTACCAGCTATGAGCCATTACAGCTAGGATTCGCGAAGACACGCGAGTGAGTTATCTAGCTACTAGAGACCTGGAACTGAAATGCTTCCAACGTAGTAACTCATGAAACTATCAAATTTGACATCTTGCCGTAGTGACTATATCGTTTCACTAAAGCGGCATTGCGCTTCATAATGGAAGCGCAGCCCTGATACGTTTCTCAGCAATATCACCTCTTTATTGTTCCATTATTGCTTCATGTTTGAATTTCTTTTCTCAGCTTTTTATCATCGTTGGTTGCTAACGATATCGATGCTTCGCAATATCTTTACTATATTCTCGCATTTCCTTTGTTAACATTTCAACGAAAAGCTATCTTAGCTATCTTAGGACGTCTTTTATGGTTGTTCTTGCATTCATTTCTTAGTTACGTCGCGTCTTAATGTTGTTTTAAAGTATATTAAGGTTTTGTTACCCAAGTTTGAGGCGTCGGGCGATCGCATAATTGAAGAGTGTTCCCCGAGCCTTGTGAACGAACTTGGACGAATCAACCAAGAGATTGGTAAAGTTTGGTTGAGAAAACGAGGGGCGCAAGTGGACGAACCCTCTTCTAATCAGGCCATTTTGTTTATAAGCACAATTATATCTCACTCACTGCTGAAGACTTCGAGCAGCTTCCAATCCAGCAGGGAAGTTGAAGGGCATAAAGAAGGAAACATCAACAGTCCAAGAAAAACAATTTGCGGTAAAAATCTGTGAAAATCCGCACGCCACAGGCAGTGGCGGTTTGCCATTCTTCAAATAACCTGGTGGTCTGCACAAGCGCAGTCGTCCGACCCTCGTTTCTTAAAAAAAACTGCGTACGTCAAATCCTGCGATAACTGTTACAAGTGCTTCATTTGTAAAGCAACTTTACGGCGCCCATAGCGTACATCGTTCACGTTGCACAACCTGCCCCCGAATTCTTGTCATTTCTTATAATTATCGTTGTCCTATCTACTGCTTTTTTATTGACGGCGTTGTGAGGGTCCTGTATTGCCTGTTCTATTCCACGTACGTCATGACACTTAACCCTGTTATACTTTCCTCTAATAAAGCAGCGACCTCGCTTTCTTTTTTGTCGTCTGCATACGACCCGCAATTATCGTTTTCTTCACGACAAGGAGGTTTTGCAATTCGGTTTGTACGCTGGCTGTTATAACGGCTGGGTTTCCGCAATTTGATTTTAGCGCATATACCACCAGATCAAAGCTACTTTCCGTTATAGTGTAGTCCTGAGCGACGGTGCTGCTGGGCATTCAAGTAGGGAAGGCAAGTAGTTCAAGCGCTGTACTTTGTGAAATCAAATGTTTCCCACAATCCAGTCCACTCTTCAGTGCTTCCAGAAAATTCTCTGAGTTGAATCTGGGGCAGGGCAACCTGGATGCCTACGGGTTCTGGAGGCGAAGAGGTAGAGATTGCCTGTAAATTCGAGGACACTTGCGTCAGTAGCGCAATGGGTGACGAAATCGAAGATTGTAAATTCTTCAGAATGTCAGTGATATTAGAAATCCTAGCGTTTAGTTGATCAGCAATGGTTTTTGCTTGCTCGCATAGATAGAGAAAGCTGTCTGGCTGCATAACGTAATCTTCGTACGCCTTAGTCTCCGCTTCTGTTGCTCGCGGATCACTCAAAGTGTCCAAGAATTCAAGCCACTTTTCGTGCTTATTTTCAATTTGCGAAATGAGGCGCGTTACAGTTTTCGAGTAACGGCGCAGGCAATCTCTACGTTTTATAAAAGCGGTGATTCGAAAAGAACTTTTCTGGGACGTGTCGATATCCTCCTCAGTCAGCAGGACCCGTTCAACTATCGCTCTCAGCTCTTGAACCATAGGTTCCAGTCAGGCCTTCATACGCCGGGCCATTTCGCAGCGAGTAGATTGTGCAGAACCGAGGGTTGCAGAAGTGGAAGGATCGCCTAGAAGCGCGACGAAATGAATAGGAACAGCGAGGGGGAATCGCAGGCTGCTTTGCAACAACACAGAAAAACCGACTACGATCCGAAATACAGAGTTAAGTACGTTAGAAACAATGATAGCAATGGGAGTTCTATGTTTCCTTTTCCACAAATTCTCCAGCGAAATCTTTCGATTTCTTTCGCTGCAATTTTATTTTGTCTCTTTCGCCGATTGACGCGACAATTCCCGCAAAAGTTAGCATATCATTCTGACTGAACCCCATTACATAGCGAGCATTTAAATGTATCTTGAATTCTCTGTATGATATTAATACGATGTGCTTGAATTATGAAAATTTGAAATTTTCCATTAGTCCATTAAAAAATCCAATTATAGTCACATCCGTGTCGCAGATATGAATGCGAATTCCGGAGTAAACCTCATAACGCTCATTGTGATGTTTCATTATTAGTTGATATCGTTCTCGTTTTATTCCTCGAGCATTCTTCCCCTCAGACGTTCTCTTTTAACTGCTCGTTAACGTGCCAGTATGATCATAAGCGAATTTAAAGGATTATCTGCATATCCGATTTCATCAATGGCCGATATTCTCATTAACGGATTTTACCCTCTGCACATTGATATTAAATTCACATATCCGAAACAATGAGCCATGCACTGGTGCATTCCTTAATACGATCAATATTCACTGAAAATGATGGCATTTGCCATCCGGTATAAACCGGATTGCCAGAGTTCCCATCGTTCTTCAAATTGGGCACATTTCTTCAACAAGGGAACTATACATTTCCAAGGAAATAGGCCCTGGTTTACTGTTTATGTAACCTGTTGTCTCATACTGAATAAAGCCCAGCTACCTGGTGTAACAGGAGGAATTTTTTAAACCTTAAACGTGATTGGAAAATTCATTTCCTGTGCTGCGCGTGATGCATCGGAGAGAGAAAGAACAGAATGGAGGAACCTGCAATGAGAGCACATCTTCTTCGGGTCGAGCTAGAAAACGAAATTCAGAAAATCTAAGTGAAATTTGATTTGCTTCAGTTTGGTCTCCTTGAGTAGTGGATTCTATAATTGCTAATAGAATTGCATCATTGCTTTGTAATGTGCTCGTTGTGTAGCATTCACGAGAGATTAGTTATACTACCTGAATATTTCGTTTGTATATCTTGAAAGAAGAAGAATGAAGCAACATACCTATCAGCCGATTCTCTAAGTGCATTGAAGAAGCGCAACAAACAAGAAATAAAAAAGTCGCAATTCAAAAAGAAACTTTTGCAGTGAATGAAGAATTCGAGCTAAGAAACGAAGAAAAAAAAACCTTGATTAAACTTGACCATTCTCAAAGCGCCGAATGAGTCAACAAAAGAAGTGAAATCAAAAAAAAAAGACAATAAATTGCCAGGAGCAGTTAACATATAATTCAAATAGTAATCATCGAAAAAATTTACAGGTAAAGGATGCATCGAACAGGGAGAAATCCTGCGATAGACAGATATCCTTTGACATAATCTCGACCATAATGGGTGAGAAATTTTTCATCAAATTTCACCAATAAAATGTAACCTTCATAAAGATCTGCAACAACATGAGTTGCAATAAGAATATCATTTCAATAATAACGTTATAAGATGAACGAAAAGGAAATACGATGCATCGGATACGTAAACAATCATCTCAAAAATATTCCAATAAAACATGAGAAGTAAAATGAACGACTCACCAGTACAATCACTCTGGATAAATTAATATGAGTATGAAGATTTCGATTATTCATTGCTTAAATATTTTGTTTGTGAGATTTTTTTCTTTATCGTGAGCACTTTGTAATGCAATCATTTCATCAGCTGACTTCACATATCATAGTTAAGATGCTTCTATAAATATCTTATATCTATATGAGATAAAAATTTGTCAAAAATGAGACATTTCGAGCTGTGAAGAGAAATAGATATAATAATTATTATTATTTCATTTGTTCACAATTGATGGTTATCAAATTATTTGTGAATTGCAGAGAAGGAAAATGTAGGTGAAATATGGTATTATAAATAAACAAAACATTAAACAATGAATTACTCGATTATATTATTAGAGTAATTGAATTTGAGTATCAGGAAATTATATTACAAAGTAAATTGCTAGTTTTTGATGCATTTTAAAGAACCTCAAAATAAAAATATAAACAACACAAAATTAGATCGTTATTCTCACTGTCAAATGTTCAAACAAATAAAAACCACTATTCATCAGATACGTGAACGATGAAGCAACCCTTTCCCCCCTCCCCCACCTCTACTTCGTGGTCACCTTTTCTCCAAAAAAAAAAAGAAAAAAATGGCAAACGACCTGAATGCATCAACAAGAGGCCAGTGGACGTTAGTTACATGTAAATCGTTTCGTAAGCTTTTATACTTAATAGCAGCACCAACCTATGAACTAGGTTTTAATGAGTGGGAATGAATTTTTATTAAGAATAGTCAAAAGTTTGTCGCAAAACATCAACAAAATTGTTTTTCAATATAAAGAAGACTAGTTGAAATTTATATATAAAGTTTGATTTCAAACTAGATACCAACTAAACTGAAATATATTTCGCCCGAAATTCTTGTTGGAAAATGTTGATAAAGCAGATAAAGCTCTCTTTTTATAGAAGTAAATAAAGCTTTTAACAATAGCGTCTATGATCTATTAGGAAAACAGAAGTATGGAAAGTATCTGACATGCTACAATCATAGCAAATACAGATATTACAGCTTTTTCAGGAACCACAATGAGTTACATAGTAAGCGAGTTGGATGTGATTTAAAAAGAGATGAGACGTTGACTAGGAGAATGAAATGGAATACTGAGAGAAGCATATGTTAATCATCGAAATGATACACTAGAAGAAGACTTAAGAAATATCGGAGATTTTATTGTCGTCATGTTGAATAAATAACAACAAAATTACGCGAAACAACAATGGGTTTACTAAGTAAGAAAGAGATACGAAGTAGATATGAAAACCGTTCAACGAATTTGTCCACCGAGCAAAAACACAAAGTGCAAACATAATCTTTCCGGTTTGACTATCTGGACGATTGCTTTGTGGCGACTAAACCTTGATCAAATCTAAGCAAAACAATTTGAGGTGAAAATAAAGCATCTGGAGGTCGAGTTTTACTTTAAAATTAAATGAAATGCATAAGTGTTTGCAAAAACTACTAGGTTATGGGAAATTAGCTACGTAAAACGAGCATACAGGAAAAATTTGAATATTTCCATGCCTTTAAATTAAAAGCTGACCATATTATATTTAAATAAGTGAGCCCATATAATCCAGCACTTCGAAAATTCAAAAAAAAAGTATTTATGAGCAAATCAACAATGCAGTTAAACCCCTATTCCGTTCATTTTAGCATACATTCCACAAGCAATATTCGATAGTCATGACGCTAATCGAAATTATGGATAACATCCATAAGGCAATGGATTCGCAAAAAGAAAAAAAATCGGTTTTTATACCATATTGGAATCACTTTCAATTGTTGCGATAAAATAAACGATGTTTTGAACTCGAAAAAAAGGCTTTAAATTCCCTCATGGAATACTCTAAAAAGGAGAGGAGATGGGGGGGGGGGGGAGGGGAGGGGAATGAAATCGCTTGTAGATAGCCTATACTTCAAGCTTAGCAAACACTTTGCAATTAAATAGCCTTAGAGAGCGATGAAAGCTGCCCCAATAATTTTTAAAGAAATCGACAAATTAGTGGCTATAAATAGAAGGCACAATCGCAATTTGTCGGCAAATATAATTGCATATGAATTTTTCTTTGAAAAATGCAATATTTGAAAGATTAGTTTATCTGAAGCATTTTTGAATAGAACACTGCAAATGAATTAGAATAAAACAAAAAAAAATTTAAAGCGAACTGAGCGAAAATAATTTAAATAACATTAGAATACAATTAAATACTCATAAATTTGAATAAATATTGAACTGTTGTTTCAAGTAAATGGCGGTGCTGTATTTGTACTTTTTGAATATTCATACAAATTCCATGGTTTTGCTTAGGAGCTAATTAAATAAGTGGTCATAAATTTCATCAGCAAATATTAGTGCTCTATAATAATCTCGATTTTCCGTTTCCTCTACGAAATCAAAAAATGCAGAGAAAATTTTGAAGCGGGATGAAAAAAGCAACATGATAGTAACTAAATGGGAAGTAGAGGCGAGGAATAGAACAATAGGGGTAGAGTGGGTGGATTGAAATAGCAGAAATCCATTTTTTTTTAAAACATGCAGATGAACAGACAGCTTTATGGAAATTTTTGAATTCCTTTGATTTTCAGATGGTTTTATCGTGAAAAAAATGGAATTGAGGAGGATGGTTTCACTAAGTACGTTGTCAAAATTGATCTCACAGTGTCAGACACTCTAGATGCTTGGCGAAACACTACATATCGATATTGAAGTGTGTTAACGAGTGATCTACTTAAAAGTGTTCTGTTGTGATCTAATCAGTTTTATGATCGCTGTTATCGTTGTGACCTTCATTATGTAACAAGTTGTAGGCTCATAGTTGTTGATCTTGATGTGTTGTCTCTCCCGTGTGTATTTGACCCCCCATGCCTTCAGGGCCGTAGACGAAGGTATAAATAGGCAAGGGTCTTGCTTGAGAGTTCAGTTGTTGTGTTCAACAGGCCATTGAGCAGCTCCTCGCCCGGTCGCAAAGTGGAAAAAAAAATCAGCGAAATTTAGGTAGGAAACCGAAAGTGTCTGAAATAAAGAATGAACAAATTTCCTCGACAGCAAACAAGCAACGGTATCATCATTTCCTTTAAAGTTTATATTAATCACTGGTTAGGATATCTAACGAAATGAATATTTTTACCCTCCCCCCCCCCAAAAAAAAATGCAAAACGTTTATTTCATGAAATCAAAATTATAATTGAGTTTACTGGGAAAAAGTCGCAATAAGGGATGTTATAATGGTGATTTCCGTTGGGGATACAGATGATACAATCGAATAATTATTAATGAGCATTAAAGAATCACATCATTCAACTATTAACAAAATCAAAATACCATGAATTCATATATCCCCCAAAAAAATGATGGAATTTGCGGCTAAGTTTTTGTGTTAAAAAACCTCAAGCTTAGCTAGAACTTGAGTGAGCTTTAAACTGAATGATTCATAGATTGTAGAAACCCCGAATGAATGAATTCCGAATGAATATCTGAGCAAATATTTAAGGAGAAATTTGTGTCAGTTGCCTGATTTCTGTAGATGAATGAGTTTTATTTCAAAAAAAGTTGTTATCGTTAAAAATAAAATATTTAAATAAAGAGAAAATTATTATAAATTATTATAATGCAAAAGAAAAAAAGTCATAAAGAAATATAATTATTGTGTTGAAGTTAATTATCGATAAATAAATATTAAAATTTGATCAGAGTAATATATGAGAAGATTGATCAAATATTAGTTGAATATAAAAAATATTGGCTGCATTTGTGATGCTTTGCAAATCTTTGCAAAAAATTAAACAAATATTTACACATTGGAAATATATGACGGAAAAGTTCTTAAAAAAAAAAAAGATTTGCAATATTCATAATGATAGAAAAAAAATTTAATTAATAAGCCATAAATGTGATCAATTAATGAAATGATGGATGTATTAACAAATGCACAATTATGTCAACAAGAGCGTATTTTGCATTTTTTTTTTTAGCGAAAAAGAAAGAGATTTTTCTAAAATTCATTGAATGGTTCAGCATTTCGCATTATCATGACAGCTGAATGACTGGCACTCTCACCGAAAGTTCCCCCACTCCCCTCCTCCCTTTCTCTTTCTTTCTTTCTCTTTCTCTCTCTTTCTCTCTCTCTCTTTTTTCTCTCTCTCTCTCTCTCTAGTGTATCAGGCTCTATTCATATGTAAATAGAATTTTTATTCGTATTTAAATATTAGTGCTGCTTCAGTTAGCTAAGGCATTACTCAATGCAGACAACAGGTTACATAAACAGGAAATTAAACCAGTGCCCATTTCCTAGGAAATGTATAGTTCCCTTGTTGAAGAAATGTGCCCAATTTGAAGAACGATGGGAACTCTGGCAATCCGGTTTATACCGGATGGCAAATGCCATCATTTTCAGTGAATATTGATCGTATTAAGGAATGCACCAGTGCATGGCTCATTGTTTCGGATGTGTGAATTTAATATCAATGTGCAGAGGGTAAAATCCGTTAATGAGAATATCGGCCATTGATGAAATCGGATATGCAGATAATCCTTTAAATTCGCTTATGATCATACTGGCACGTTAACGAGCAGTTAAAAGAGAACGTCTGAGGGGAAGAATGCTCGAGGAATAAAACGAGAACGATATCAACTAATAATGAAACATCACAATGAGCGTTATGAGGTTTACTCCGGAATTCGCATTCATATCTGCGACACGGATGTGACTATAATTGGATTTTTTAATGGACTAATGGAAAATTTCAAATTTTCTTAATTCAAACACATCGTATTAATATCATACAGAGAATTCAAGATACATTTAAATGCTCGCTATGTAATGGGGTTCAGTCAGAATGATATGCTAACTTTTGCGGGAATCTCATATTCCCAAAAATTCCCTAGTCAGAATCAAAAATTTTGCCAGAATCTCCTTCAATCTTTCATTCTCAATTATAGAGGGCATTATTTGTAGCTCAACTTGTTATATTTTACCTATAATCCTAGTATATGCACCATTCTTACGAATGTGTTCACAAAATTTTCTTTTCAAATTCTTCCATCTACTCACAAAATTCCTCTCGAATTCTAACATACAAATTCTCATCCAGCGTTTCTGTGAAATTACTCGGCTGAATTATGAAACTAATGTTAATTTATGTAAATTGCTTGACAATATACAAGAAAGGTGATAATATAAAATATAAAATTGAGCGCTAGAACTTTGATACCGTTCAAAGACCGCAAAGTATTTATAGGTGTTTTCCTTTATTTGCTCGCTATCTGCAAAAAGACTTCTTGCCAGATACTTATTTGTGCCATCGGATCATACTGCATATATAGAGCAGGTTGAATGGTCGCGCTTTGCCATCTTCCACTGTTTTAGAGTCCGTGTACCATAAATTTACATACAAAAAATGAAGAAATCAGCCAGGGAGGCTGGCACCATGAGTATTTTCTGCGTCTCTACCATTTAGACTGTTCCATATCAGATAGAATTTGCATTAAAAAACTGAGAGTATTTTTAAGTTCACTAAACTCATAAATGAGGCGATTAGTCGAAGCGAAAGTGACCATCAATGACCACAGAAATCATAAATCGGATCATTGAATTAATAGTTGACAAGGGACGAAGAATAACAGGCAGCGCCCAACCTTTCTGGTGATAACTTTCTGGAATATCCAGCAAACCGGTTGAGAGTGTTTAAATGCAATTCATGCTGGAAGATTGAGTAAACTTCGATCACAAACACTTTGCGTTCTTCGCGACAGGCGCATGACAAAGAGCGCTATTTCTCTAAAAAGTTGTGATACTCACCATATAAAACTTGTATTATTGACTATAACTGTACAATCATATGGAAAGTTCGTTAAAAACAACTGCATTACTATTTATGACAAAGAGTTCTCTAACAGATGTAATACGTCGCAGTCATCATCGGTAATTTCCGCCACGAGCTTAACGCCCGGAAAATTTGCTAAGAGGGTATACGAGTCTCTCCTATTCTCATTTATTTTGGAAAAGGCAAATCGTACCACTCTTCTATAAGTTCTATAAGTGTAAATCTCATAACTAAAACAGCATTCCATCTCGATAGTTAGTGAATTTTCCTTGAACAAATATCTAATAACACTAGTTGAATAAATATCAATAATCGAATAATCCTCAGAGTTCTAACGAGATGCAGTTTAATAATTCTATAATGAAAAAAAAATCTTTTCAAATCAAAGTATAACTACGAATTATAAGTTCATTAAATTATATCCAAGTTATTGAACGATAAAATTAAAAAATATTTTTAAAATTTGACAGAATTAACTCATCTCCATAGATATTTAAATAAATAAATAATAGCATAGCAAAATAATATTCATTTCTAGATGATCGCCATTGAAAAAATTTTCAAGATCGAAAACGGTTAATAAAAATTTACATAAATAGAAAAGAAAAATTGCAAGTTATAAATTTTGCATTATTTCATTTTATTTGCCGATTTTTATCGATGACACCGAACGAAAGATATTCATATCACTTGCTTTATCGAAATTTCGAGTAAAACGTCAATGAAAAGTATGAATTAAAAAAAAACAATACATTAAACTTAGGTGAATTTTAATAAATCAATAATAGATCTTTAAATCGATAATTTTCAATTTGCCCATCAAATAAACTGATATCATTTAGAGATTGTGTAATAAAAACCACGATAGGAAATGAAGATCTCCAAAACAGTACTGCCGCACCGCAAGCAAAATAAATAATAAGTAACGATAGAGGCAAAATAAATGTCCATGGGAAAATTTTACAAAACTCTGAGCCAATTTTTGGTACATTTGACATTACCAAAAAGATCACGAGATCATGGACGGTCGGCATTTGTGACAGGTTTGTTAAATTTCAGGCAGATGAACACCTGACTCATCGAAGAATTTACATCGATTCCGATACGTAATGGCAATATCCCATCAGAATCATTTCATCGTGTAGCTAGGAGGACGGGGGTAAAGTGAGGCTCTAGCTTAAATGTACTTGATCCACAGGTCAAACTTTACGGTTGGAAAAATACGTATAACCAAGTCACAATCTATAAGTTGTTGCCTGTGTATTTCATTGGGAAGTGTACCCGAAATTTATAAATAGACAGCTCAAAGTAATCTCGCTCACGAAGGCAATTGAGAATGAAGTAGGCAAAATAGTACAGCGCATAAGGCGTGCTTATACGCGAAACACATTTCGCAGCTCCACCTATCTAAACCTCTGATGGTATACACGCCCAAAAACAAGAGGTAGTTGTTTTAAGATGTTCGTTTTTCCACATATCAACTGGTCATTCAAATTCTCAACGAGAAATTCGTTATCATCCGCATCCAATTTGTTGTGTAACAAAAAAATTTGACTTGTAAATTTTATATTATATTTGAAAGTTTGATAACAACGAATAGGGGATATATTCTATTGCAGTGATAAGAGGTACTCTCCAGATTTTATCATTTAAAGCGTTCGTGAGTTGAAATTACTAAATGGAAGGATATATGTACATGCACACATACGTATGCAGAAATTCCCGATTGAAATCAAGTGAATAATTAAAACGATGAAATGCAAAGAGGCAGTACGCTCCCACTAGATTGCATGACCTCTGAAGCGGCCACTGAAACGTCGGAATCACCGATAAGCGCGACCTCCTCGCATAGTTTGGACTAACTTGCGGTGAATATAATCTACTGCGCCTCGAACTTCTGCAGGACTTGTCGACTATAGAATGTCACCGATTAGTGCCACATTTGCTCTGGTGACCAACAAAAGGTGGCCTCTTATCTCATTTATAGCAATCTCGACCACCTACTTAGGTGAGCGAAAATTTGTCTCGTAGGTTTTATAACGTCTTTGAATGAGAATGAGGAAGAATGCCAAGTCTGAGACTTTTAATTACTCTTTAAATTTCATCATTGTCAAAAAAAAGTTAGTTATAGGGGTAGTGCATCTTCAATGTTCATCCTCATATTAAATTATTGCTGCAAGCATCTTTTGATACATTCGTTTGTGATAGAAAAAGCCAGCCGACGACTTTTGCAATATTTGAACGACCTCTTCATTTTGCAAAGTCCAAATTATCTTAATAAGACAAGGTAAGCGAAACAAATGAACTTTTAAGGCGAACGAAATGAACCGCGAAAGGTACCATTCATCAACAATATTTGCTTCCTTCTTGCGATTATCGACTCCTCAAAGAGTCGAAACTCATCAACCCATTTTTGCGCACTAATGCATATTTTACATATATACATTCATGTCGAATAATTCTGCTACGAATGACATGCAAAACTTTCAGCCAAAGATTGTTATTCAAAATATGCAACAAACTCTTATGCGAGCTCTTCACTTGCATCACCTATGCGACAGGTACACATCTGCTGAGTTTATACAAAATAATAGCGTCCAAGAAATCATTTACAAGTGAAAGACAAAAAATAATGGACCATTTTCACTCAGAAATAGCACATCGATAAGCATATAGGAAGATTAGGCGAACACTGAAGAATTTTGATTAGCGTAGTGAAATTTTTAAAAAATTCCCACAAATAATTGAGGTGATATTCGTTGAGATCAAAGCAACGATGCAATTAGAGTGTAAGCTAAATGCTCAGCGAGAAAATCGATGCCTTCGATAATAAAAAAATATACAACAGCGAGCATTGCAAGATATTTTAAAGTCATTTGAAATATGCCATCGACGCATTTCGCATACACAATAAAAGTGCTACGACAAATGCGCCACCCGACAAAAGCGCCAACGAAAAAAGAGTTATTCGACGAATATGCGGACTGGCAAGTTAACCACTGTTGTGCTTATGCTAAATACTAATATATAAATAGTGAGCCTTTTTAAAGCCTGATACACTTCAAACAACATGCCAAACAACACTGCTGACCAATTCCTTCTACAACATGTTAAATAACGACATAGTGGTCAACCTACTGGTCAAGCGGCATTTCATTGGTCAGCCGCCGATAGCACAATCACAGCAGGTAGTAATGAAGTGAAACAGATGACAGCCTTCTTCTGGCGCTTTTATATGCACATAAATATATGTTCAGCATAACGATTGGACGCTAATATCCACGCATTCGTTATTTTACTTACTAGTATTTATAGCATGATATAGTCTCGAATAGGCCATAAAGTTTCAACTCCAAAGAAGTGACATTTGAACCTGCACTGAGGCCCTCAGTGCACTGAGAACTCTAGGAAAACCTATAATCGGCAGTGAAAAAAAGCAATCAAAAGAAGGAATGAGGCGATAAAACCTCACTAGAAATGAAGAACAACAGCACTTAGACCCATAAATATTAGCCGATTTATAAACTGTTAGCTAATAGAATATATTAGCCTCAAAAATTACTCGATTCCATCAACGAATGAAAAAATAACTCGGTGCATTGTAAACTAAAAATATTTCGAAATTACAATACACTACAAGTGGCTATTAACGTATACACCCCAAGATTTGAAGAGAATAACTGGAAAGCCTTAGAAGCCTTGAGGGCCTTTCTTTCTTCAAAATGAAAAAAAATTCGAGGACAAGCATTAAATGAGCAGATATCGATTCAAGAGTTTTTTTCATATCCGCAAAAAATAATATTTAGCTCCTTGTACGATTATATTTTCACTTGTATTTGACAAATAATAGCAAATGAGGTAATTTTACAAAGTTATATCGATATCATATTCTTCATCGTTGAATGCTGCAGCCGCTTCTAATTTTTTAAGTTTTGAACTAGCCAAATCTGATTCACCTCTATCGCCCATTACGCTTGCTTTTCTGAGAATTAGCCGATCTTGTTCCCATTCGAATGGCTCCGAAGAACTGATCTTTAAAAACCATTATATATATATATATATATATATATATATATATATATATATATATATATATATATATATATATATATATATATATATATATATATATATATATATATATATATATATATATATATATATATATATATATATATATATATATATATATATGGGAATTATTAAATTAATGGGAATTAGTAAATCGGAATTAATTATTAAAATTATGAAAATGTCTAGAGAGCATGAGCATTGCAATTATTTAGCTACAAGTAGATAGAGTGCAATTGTCTCTTCAGACCTTTCAGATATGATTAATGTCATTCGATTAAGCATACAATAGAAATAATTCATTTTGCTTTCATTTCCTCTTAACGATAATTTCCCCTCAGGATATGGCAATTTTATAAGTGTAAGTTTTATGGTAATTTAATTTCTAACGGAAATTTCCATGAGCGGAAATGAGGTGAAAACGTCACAACTGCAGTTCTCAATAGTGTTATAGCAGAATTTTTAGGAAAATAACGCCTTGCTGTAGCTTATTAGTTCTGAGAAAATATCCAGGGAACAAGAGAACAAGAAAAATCCGAAGAAAAAACATCAATTCCGAGAAAAATCCGGAAAAAAACCGGAAAATACTGAAAAATCCAGATCTGTCTCGAATTTAAAAAAAAAAGCTGACACTTTTCATTTATGCATTGTTGTAATAAATTAGAAGTACTGACATTTATAATGTGACCAAAAACAGTGCAAAAAAAAGCGCCCGCATCCGCTCATAAGTACAATAGTATCTGTATTCAAAAATGTGGATGCGAGCTTTTCGCTGAGGATTCTGAAGCTTTATGTCTATTTTAAAATTTGCTTTCATTATATTATAACGGGGATAGATTCATGATGTATCCGGATTCAAAAACGAGATACGCTCCCTTGTCCCACTCCTACAATATGATCTAGAAACACACCGTCGTAGAACCCGCAATCCCCTCATCTTCCGTCATCCCTATCCCTTATTAAAATGGTTTTTGTCGATAATTCAGCGGATAAACTGAATAAATTTGGAGTCAAAAAGGAACCTTTAATCTAGTCATCGCATCCTCTATGTACGTTCGTATCAGTCGATAATCTGGGCGTGTGTTAAATCTAAAAAAAAGAACGATTGTCTATTTGACCATTTTAACCCACACTGATCTATACCCTTCAAATACAAAATAAAATAAAACGATCAAAAATTTTCCAAATTTTCATCTCAACCAAAGAGAAAATATGGTGGCTACATGCCAAATTCAGAAAATTAAACGAAAAACATAGAAAATATTGAGCATTTTATTTACGGAGTCGATTTCCGAGATAGGAGCTGAATCTACGCAATTGATGGAGCAGTAAAGAGCGCAATATTCTCCGCTCTTCAGTTGCTCTCTAAAAATTTTATATCTTTCGTCAGAGAGAAATCTTTTAAACAACTATTTTTACTGTTATTTTCTCGCAAATCCGAAATATATATCATAGGCATCCTTGTCATTCATCTCTCAAAATGTTGTTTGATTACAAATGCTTTACTGAGAACCTGCTGATTTGATATGAAAATGAGAAAGAAACGGAAAATGAGGTAATATTGAGAGAAAGCAAAAGAAAAAACCATGAGAGAACCCTTTTTTTTGATTAATTTCTCAGCTTAAAATCCAGAAAAATCATTGAATATCCAGCGACGACTTGTAGTCACAATTAGAAAAATAGATGCTCCAAAAATCTGCTTAATTTCAGAGTAAAATGAGTTCATTAAAATTGTTTGGATTTATGTAACAAAAACTTCATAAAATTACATTGAATAAATTATAAATAAATACGACAAATTTTATGGTTATTTATCGTAAAGTATGTTAGAGATAAAGGAAACTTACGATACTTACGATAAAAAGTAAAAAGATTTGTTTTATTAGTATTTCTTTGTTATATCTAAAATTGAATTTGATAACAACAAAGAACTTACGAGAATCGAACGAATGCAAAAAATCAGCAAAATAACGAACCCAATATTGTCAATCGATTTAAGAATTTCATCGAATTCTTTAGGGCATCCACGAAATAATTCCCATCTTCCTGAATAGCGTGCAAATCGTTTCCATTCACCAATTAGCATATATTCCGTTTTTGGATCCAATGATGACCATGGTAAAGAACCTCAATTTGATTCATTGAATATCGATTAGACATTTGGAAGAAACTCTTTGAAAATTTTGGACGATAGGATTACTTTAGTGACTAGAAATTTTTTTAAAAATTTTGAAAAGATTGTTTCATGAAAAATATTCCTAAAATAACGTAAATAAATTCCTCCAAATTTTATGCAAAATAAGAAGAGAGTTTGAAGAATGTCTCCTTATACTGTACAATTGCTTCTTACAGCTTCTCGACTAAGCTTCTCTGTTTAGAGCACGCATTAAGGCACATATCACTGATCCTCGTTATCATACCTCTTCGGTCCCTCCTCTTCCTCTCTTTCTTTAAGTCAAGCGATGCCTCTGGTGGTCAAATTAATACACAGAGCTATAATAGTAGAGCTCTGAAGACAATTTTTTTGTGTTTTCGTGCTTCTTTGAAGCTCGCTGTCCTCCTTTAGCTTTCACGCGCAAACGCATCAACACTACTTGTGAGCAATGAAGCCAACCGGAAATAGTTTCAATAGTCATGTAGAGCCACGATTCGAGATCATCTCTTCGACATTGTTCAGCGAAATTATGTGCCGATAATGGAGCATATAAAATAGTTCCAACCAAATCAGATGATCTTCCTTGCTCCAGCAACTTCCCATTTTCATCACTGAAAAGTTCCTATGGTCGACTATGCCAAAATGGATTTTTATGAATTGCAAAATTAAGCGCACCTGCAGAAAATATCTCGAGAAAGTTTTGAAAAAAATGAAATAATATGAAATATTTTGAATACATTTTTTACTATTCAAACAATTACTGTTTGTTGTAAATAATAAAGAAGAATTTCCAGTATAAAAGCAATTTTCTCATCACTCACATGTAACGTCTTGCAAAGCCGAAATCAAACATATAAATTATGCTCGCATTTTTGCCTCTTCCAACAGCATAGTTATTGGCCTTTACATCACGGCATAGCCATCCATTGTCATGAAGTGTTTCTAAGCGATTCAACGTTTGAATACTGATACGTAATGCCGACGCTAGACTCAATCTGCAAACACAACTATTTGATAGTCATTTCTGAACTTTCACTTTGCTTTACCCTACCTCAGTTTATTTCGACTTACTTTGCTTTACTTTAACAAACAGCCTACTCTTTACGAGTAAATGATCCCTCAAATCATTTCTAGTTATCTGATGCAGTGCTTCTCTGAGTGAATTGTTTCATGGAAACTTTCTTGGTTGATCAACCTATCTTACTGCAGTCGGCTTCTATTGCTTTATAAATTGCGTGGTTGAAAATCCGGCAAAAACACGGAAACGATAGATAAAAGATATAGAATTTCGCTATGAAATTCATATGTTATACAACTGCAGCAAATTTTGCTGTGATATTGTGAAGAATGGGTTAATAAGACAAAACGAGAGCAACTATAGAAAATACGTAACAATTATGAAGTCAAAACATTTCTATAGTGATATATAAAGGTGATTGCGGCTAATATAGAAGTGATAGCAAACAACGTGCTTAGTTCTAAATATATTTTATTTTCTAATGAAAGACATGCTTTTGAAAAATTCTCTGTGTACTGTTGAAAAGTTCATAGCGAGAAAAATAGTATCGCTGGCGAAAATATGTGAGGTACTCGTTAATATGTACAATCTGGTACGATAGCGATTAGCTGATAAACCAACATAAAGAATTACGATAGAGTACAGAAATTAATGATGATCACTCGTTTTCCTCATCATTCTCTGAATCCTTCTCTATCAATCGGAATTTCTTATGCTTCATATATGCTTCGTTGCGATGTGTCATCTATCGTACTATATTGTAAGGATTTTTCAAAAATGCTTCCATAAAATATTTTCTAACCTTTTATTTGGTAGAGCTCTTCTGAGACGTCCCAAATCTGGACCAACAAGTTGCATAACACAATACTTATAGAACGGTGTTCTACCGGCGATAATTATACGTGGAAAACCTTCCGACGTTTCATTACGATTGATTTGACTTAAAACGAGAACATCCAACTTCAAAACTCTTCTGAAAAAAAAATTCATCAAAGAATTTTTCGACGACGATTGAATTACATAACGTCGAATTGATTTCTATTTACCGATTTCCTTATTTCCGATTTGCTTCTTAAAAACCAAACGACGGCATATCATTATTATCATTTCAAGTAAAGTTATCTAATATAGCCATATTAGTTGATCAACCGATTTCATGATGCTTAGCAGTAATGAGTCATGATTTACTGATAAAATTCTAATCAAACTATATTAATACTAAATGAGTCTAGGATCCTGAGTCAATTTATAAAGTACAGTAAACACCTTGTCGCTCCATGAACTTTCTCGATTTTCATCGCATAACGTTGTCCACCTTCTATAACGACATATACCTCGCTAAATGGTCCATGATAGATTTGTGAATGTACATAGAAGCGTCTCTTCTTATGCTCAACATATTTACCCACTATAGGTTGTAACGCTTCTCGATTAGACATCTCGCAAAAAACTAAAAATTTTAGTGCTTTAACAAAAATATCATCATATATGTTTTGATATCTATAGGCTCAAAGAAAATGATCAACAACCAGACAGCTGTCACAATGTACCACTTCACTGACTAATTTCTTCACAATATTAACCGTCCTCATAAATTAATACTTCATAATGGCCACTTATTAAATTGATTCTTTTTATTAAAAATTATACATATCAAGACAGAATTTTTTCAGCAAATAACGAACCACACCATAGATATATGCCAAAATTTCTCATACGAAAATTTTAAACGAATAGCAAAAAAGTTGGCAAAGTGTCAAATTTACGAAAATTTCAAGTTTAGAGGATATTAAAGTTTTAAACACTAGATGTGAAAGTTTTTAGGTCACCAAGAAATCTAAACTCTCAAAACCTTATATGGATTAATTCATATGATCAATTTCACTTCGACATTAAGTGCTTCACATTCATTCATATGGCTAATGAGAAGCAATTAAGACCCCTATTTACCAAAATATGAACCAATAAAAAATTTTCTTCTTGTTCATAGGTAAATAACTATTGTGATCGATCACCGAAATTTTCATACGATAGGTGAATGCCAAAGAAGTAAGAGATATTCGATTTCTGTCAGTGTTTCGATCGCTATAATGAGCGAAAAATTTTTAGACTCAGGTCACCGGAAGCAAACTGAAAAAATTTTTTACCCATTAAACCTCGTAGGGGATTCCTAGAAAGCTGAAATTTTTACTTCTAAGGAAAGACATGTGAAAGGAACTCAGGAGGAGCAGAATCTTTTTAATTTAAAAAAGCGATTTTTTTAATTTTTCAAGCTTTGAAACATTTGAAGCTTTGGCTTGATAAATTTGGCATTACAGTATGTAGAAGTTCTATGCGTGCTTCTAAACAACTTCAGCTTCTTTTCTCTGCTTATCAGGTGCCTCATAGAGGATGGGAGTGAGAAGGGAGATTGAATCTCAACCGCCTACCTTTCTTTTAAAGCGCCATCGATCTGAACGAGAAACGAGTACAAAATGCACGATACACCAGACTATGTGCTCTGACAGTATGATGAAATTAAAGGGTACGCTAGAGGCCTATGGTGACAGTCGTGAATGACGGATTCGTTTCATTTGTCGGTGCTCCAACTTTATACATTTTTGAGAAACGGCTCAAGGATTTCCTATTGGTTTCAGCACAGCCTCTGCCGTATACTCAAAAATCTAGAAGCTTATAGCTAAAACTTCACCGGTACTAAGCATTGAGTGTGATTTTGTTCTCGAGTTCCTCGAGCTGTGTGGTCCACCTAAGTTCTACGTTCCCTAAAGCCACACAGCATCTAAATCGGTTATTCAAAATCTTCGGCGAGTAGACTGTTAAGGAGTTCGTCGCCTTGGTGGTGCCGAAGATTTACGAAGTTCAACAGTGACAATGCAACAACCGAAAGTCACGAAAACACTGAAAATTTTCAATGCCAACACTGAGATAATGGTAAGCGACAGCTGAATAAAACCGCTATTCACTTGTACACAGCACAACCATTCCCGATAACCTGTGAGGCATAAGTTGACGAATATGAAGCGAACCTCACGAGCCAAGCATCCAACAGCCAGATGCTCGCCAACAATGTCCATCGGGGATGTGCTCAGCGTTTTCCAACTATTCAACGCAATTATTCAAACTTCAAGCACCATCCTACCTTCGCTTGGGTCATCTATTCGCACTTTCCAGTTGCCATATTTTACTATTTGGCCTCAGGTCGCTCATTTGCCAACTTAATTAAATCCGGTCGATAGGTTGGTCTCGAGAAAATTTCCAGCCTTATCTGCGAATATCAAAATGTTCAGTTCAAATGCGACAACTCGCAGGTTTTACAATTTATTCACCGATAAGCCAATCGATTCTTCTATCTATGTTTGCCAACAATTTACTAAATACCGTTTACTCATCGATGCCTTACGTTAAAAAAAGATGGCATCCATATCAACGAGTCGGACACAATCGGTAGCAATCTTCAAAAAATAGCAGTACAGCCTTCTCGAATCTCAGTCTTTCGATTGCTAACTGATCTCAATCATGAAAAAATTTCATTCGCAACCATTCGAATACAAACATTAAGACGAGAATGAGATGTATGCTCGCCCAATCGTTCAATTTAATCGGCTTTTAAAGTGGGTGCTTGGGAAAGACAAAAAATCCACGAAATGATGCGTTTTCATGTAAAATTCGATCAGTTCTATAAATTGACATTTAAAATTTGCTTTGCACTTGCATGCGCATTTGATGGGTGCATATATATATATATATATATATATATAATATATATATATATATATATATATATATATATATATATATATATATATATATATATATATATATATATATATATATATATATATATATATATATATATATATATATATATATATATATATATATATATAAAGCAAAAATGGTACGATCTCTTCGATCGAATATAACTCAGATATGCTGCAAAGAGAAAAGAATCCGAACCAGGGATAAGCTGTAATAGAGCCGCGTAAATGTCCCACTGCTGTAATCCTCCTGGCTATCTAGCCTAAATTGACCAGGATAAGGATACTCAACAGTGCATTCGCCATTGGATGCATCTAACTGTCTCTCCGACCGTACAGCGTACATTGTTGTTGGTCACTTCCGCTGCTTTGTTTGTGAAGCTTAGCACCCCTACGTCATATCTGTTCCTATGTATGTCCATGTCTGTTTGTCCGTTCCTCTGTCTGAAGCGTTAGCTTGGGACTGAGTAGAGCCATGATACGAGCACAGGTGAATAAAGTCATCCTTATATTAGTTTTCACGCTGATCAACTTCGAAAGCAATTGCAAACACTTAAAAGCGTTAAACTGCAAAACACATTTCAGAGGAACTACACTATATTCTCGTGTCCAGCCATTAAGGATCATCAAATACCAGCAAAGACACCGTGCTATCGATATGTTTATTGCAATTCGTTAAATAATAAAGCGACTTCAAAGCATTTTTTAAATCCACTCTGAAAAAGCAAATAAAACATTTTGCCTTATGCCGATCACACCCCTTCCAACTCACATAAATTCGAGACAGGAGAGGGGGGGGGGCGAAAAGGTAGGATGGGCCCAGATGAAGCGGGACAGTTTGCCGTTCAAAATCTTTCAAAACAAACGCGTACCTCAATTATATATGGGGGGGGGGGGGGGGTGGGAGCCCATGCCGCTTACAGTTTTTGAAAATCTAAGTAACCTAGAACGGCGGTTTAGGTAGGAGGGATAGTGACTTATAAATAAACAAGTCCAGTTAATAAACTACAGTTTAAAAAACGTAAGAAACAAAACATACAAAACTCAATACAACATATCCTGCAAAAATTAATCGCTCGAATTGAACAGACCGACCATTTACCAATCAACAGTTGACTGCCACTGACTAAACCGATAGGCTAGGCAAAAACATCTATATGCCGGCGACTTGACCAATTACCAATGACCTACCGAAGAAAATCGGTCAAATCGGCTTGGTAAACCAAATTTTACAGACTGCTCGAGCACAAAACAAACCACAACGACGCTTAGACAAAAATCGCACTAATGTTAGTATTACAGAGATCCATAAGCGCAAACGATGCATCCCTCCATACGATAGGAGATCGATTCGGTAATCGACGTTTTTGCGCCTAGTTCTTTTATAAAGGATGCTGTTTATATAGAAACATCATATGCGTCAAACATCACAGCAAAAATTGAACTTCAAAGAGGAAATCAAATTTTCAAATAAGTGGGACTTGATAAAAGATCGCTTTTGAGGTAAAAAATTGCATTTTTTAAAATCCTTCGTCAAAAAATTTAAGAGAGTGCTGACATATAGAAAAGCTTCTTTCCTGTGAATCTGTGCCAATACTTTCGGAGGATGGAATTTCCGTCTTTCCCTCTTCACGGACGCCTTGTATGCCTCACACCTTAAACTCATTTCATTTTGCTAAATGCTGCAATATGCTTATACATTTGCAAAAAAAAGATCCCATCATACCAAATCCCATCAAACATATCCAACCTCTTCCTTCGACAGCACTCGGTTAGAAGCTAGAAATGGACAAGCGATCGATCCTTTCTTTCCAACATCTCAATATCGAGGCGACCGTTAGCCTATCCTACCCTCTTCACCACGGCTGCATAGATTCTACTCCATTTTGAAACGTTTCACATCACCGTTTTCGTGGTGACCATTCATCGCTGGTCCCGGAAAACTCATCGGTCCACCCGTCTCATGCGCTCCTCCGTTTTGATGTGTTTGCAACGGTGGTACACTTGCAGGACCAGTCACGTTTTGCCTCGACGTACCACCAGTTTGCTGTTGCTGTCCTTCAGGTGGCATACTTCCGCCTGTCTCTTGCCCTATACGACTCGGCGCATCAGATCGATCTGCTGCACTCGTTTCGCCACTTGCCACTTCACCGCTGTCGAATTCAAATTTCTGCAAGAAAAAACAATTACATAAAATATTTTTTAAAAAAAACTGAAATACCACACAATCACGTAGAAAAACCCTCAATGACAGCATCCACATTCCCCTTCAATTCCAAGCAGGAACATCACAAATCCCACCTCCCAAATTTGCCCGTCCCTCTCGTCAGAATGTTTCGGCTGTAAAGTTGCCTCACAACAATCGACTACTGAATCAACCATACCAAGTTAAGCTAACAGATTTCAACTCAACGTGCTACCGTAATTTTTTTCGAAGAGTATTACACTAATAAAAAGTAATTCATGAAAGTATTTAATGTTAAGGACAGTTAACTGCTCAACAGTTAGAAGTAGAAATGAGTCAATGATACGATAATCAAAATAGAAACCCTTTGTTGAATAAAAATAGCAATGTCTAAACATATAAACTTACAACATCATCGGGAGGTGGGAACTTCTCAAAGAGATCCCTTAAAAGCTGCTCGGTCCGTGTTCGCTGAAAGAATGTGCTTCGTGCTGTTAGCGGCTTCTCCTCTTCTTTCTTCTCCTTAATAAAAAACATTGCCTTCGATTAATATACAAAAAAAAACGCATATATGATCTCGACGCGGATGATCCATCGTCTATTACTGAGAGGAATTTATTACCGGAAGAACGAACCCCCACCCCGAATAAAAAAGACGAGGGTAGGAGGTGAGGATAGGGGGAGGCATTTCAGAGATTAATCTGTCGATTCGTTGAAACAGAAAAAAGACTGTAAAATAAACTAAAGTCTAACTACACCAAACATTCAATAACAGTCAGGCGTCAACACTACAATAAAAACATTCGAAACAAAGATCCACAAACGAACTCGTTTCTAGAAAGCATCGACTCCAACTCTTGACTCCTCTCCAAGCATGGTACTACTTAAATTTGAAGAACCGCATTTAAATGCGATCTGCTAGTTACGGCAACCCTATTTATTACTGTCATCTGACGCATGGAAATGAGAACAATTGCCTAAATGGAACACAAATTCGAGACTCTCAAACAAACTAACTGACAAATTTCTACAAATATTGCATCGGTTATCTCTTTTATACTCTTTTTAATACATTTTCTAGAAGTTCCACATTAACCCGCGAATTTTCAGTACAGAATTGAAATGGAAAATAAAATGGCGCAAAGGAAAAACGGAAAAATAAAATCAATATGCCGCTATAATAACCGCCGGCAATGCATCAAGATAGCAATTTGTTAGGAAATAAACGATTATAAATTCGTAATTATTATCAGTTTTGAAAACCAATTCATCAATTATTTAAATATTTGAGAGTTTCTGATATTTTAAATTCCAACACCATGAATTTTTTTTGCAAGAATCTTACACATCTATCATTTGATTTTCAATTTTATAATCGACATTGTTCTACATTTTTATAAAATTCAAATTTCATCGGATAATAAATGAAAATTTATTTGTTGATTAATAATCAATGATATGAATATTTAATGCACCAATAATTTGAGTGAACTAATCTCCAAAAAATTGGCCAATTTTATGAGCAATACAGTGATGCAAGAAATGATAATTTACAATAGCATAAAACTAGAAAATAATCCACTGATAATAAAAATAGAAACGAATTTAAAAAATAACGTCGAATCTGAGATCAATGATGCAACGATACCTTTTTTTCACTCTCTGCTGTTGGCTCTTTGAATTCCCAGTAGTAGCCTTTTGCCACATTATACCTGCAAAAAAGGTGACAAATCAACGTTCAAGCAGACATGGTGGTTCTTCTTATTTCAACCTATCCCGGGGATCATGTTGAAGCCAACTTGCTAAAGATGCGATTACGCGCCAAGCTCTCGCCGATTTCCGCTTCTTCGACCTTTCCTTTCGTCCCATCCGACCATGATGGAAATGTGATGTGAAGGGAGAGCTTCACCAGCACCAATTTTACTAAGCCATCAACGAAACGCAGGTAAAAGATGTTCAGTGGGTCGCCAACTTGTTACCATTGACGTCCACTCATACCTAAACGCCTCAAGCACATTGAAACAACCTGAACCTGGATATGTACAAGTCGCGTAACAAAGAAAGGCCATTTGAAATTAAACCTGCTGAATTGTCGAGCTTGTTCAAGAGCTCGTCTCAACGGATCCACAGCACCAATTAACTTCGACTGTACAAATGTATAAATATCTGGGCATTGATATACAGTGCCGTTCACCACGTAATAATAACATAACGGAGTCACTGAAAGGAGAAATATTGTAGTTGATTTAAAATCGCTAAAAAAGAACGGAAAATTTGATTTTGCAATTTTCATGAGAAAATTTTCTTACAAAAAGTGCAATACTATCTTGATTTTAATTTCAATATCACCATAAATATTGAAAAAAAACCTCATTTTCATAAACTTTCTCAATCATAGGTCAAGGTCGAATAGATCCGCAAGCAGCTCATCATCGTATTCCTATAAATTGCGAATAATAAAGAAGAAAAATAATATTACAATCGCTTTGTTATGAAGTACCAAGCAGCTATTAACCTCTTTTCTTATGTTCGTTTTGCCAGAAAGGATTGGTTGAAGTTGCTGCATATCAAGCAATCCAAACAGCACGCCAGAAAGAATGGCACGATATGTGCTTTTCTCATATACCGTATCTCAAATAATCACCTCCACAAGTACCAACAAAAAATATGTACAGACGTTTTACTAAGAACTTGATATTTCCACTAAACCAATCGCCCATAAAAAGTCATGAAAAATGAGTCATTCTGTATTTTGACCGGTCTAAAATGAAAATCCCATCCTTATTTTTTACTATGGATTTTTCCTTCAAACTTCTCCAAAATTAATGGATCAATATGAAATATGGTACGTGAGATCATCCCATAGGACAGGTCATACCCATAAAATTGGGTAAATGCATTTTCAGTACCTCACGCTGAAATTATCTGAACAATGCAAGTAGCCATGTGACACACATATGCACGAACACAACAATGCACAATGCACTTTTGAGAAACAAATTTATGAAAGCTCATCAAAGTGTAACCTTATGATGTCGTTTATTCTCTTCTCCACATCGAAAAATGGAGTTTCGCTATTTCTGTGTTGTAAATGAAATGGACAAAAAAAAATTTCGTTATTTTTTAATTACAAATAAAATCGACAAAGAATTTCGCTTTTTTTTACTGCAAGTGAAATCAACAAAGCGAAAACAGTTATTTCTCTACTACAAACCAAACCAAATACAAAACAAATACTACAATACATATTCGAAAATATTACATTACTACTACAAACCAAATACAACATATACGAAAATATTATACTAATTTTGTGAGGATACCGACGAATAATTTTAAAAAAAAAGAGAGAGAGAACAATGAGTCAATAGAAATAACCATTTGTAGGACTATTTCGTCGTTGTTTAACAATAACGTAGAGTGGATGATTGGCACCAACTACTGCGAATTGAATACCTTGCATTGATCTATAATAATAAAAAGTCATCGCAATACTAAACAAATGAATTCATTCATCATTCAAAAAAAAAAAAAATTTACTTTTTTAAAAAAAAGGCAAATAAATTCTACTATTAGGAAACTTCAGATTATTTTTTAGCACTGAAAAAAACAAAGTTTCTAATTTCTATGAGCTCGAATTCAACGTTTAGGCCGAAAATAAACCGAAAACACGCTTGCCGCTATCACAAATACAACTCATCAGAACGCCAAATAGGGTTTTATTTATTTCTCCTGAAGCTGCCACAATATTGACGAAATTTTCGCAGGAATAATTCTATTATGTGTAACGTATCACGAAAATGTCCACATTTTATTTCGGCTGATCATGAAAAAATTTGCCTTTAAAGGATAAATGGGTGTAAACGAATTTAGAGAATGGCTGTAACACAAAACATCATTCACAAGACCCTCTGTAATTCCGAAGTCACAACGCCACTGCAAAATTAAATTATTTTAACAGGAAAGGGGGGGGGGGAGTTGAGGAAAGCAAGGTTTCCAAACAATAACGACTAGCAAACAATGCATTTCAAGAGTCAGCTGAATCCACTGAACTAAACGCCGTCAAAAAATCCTTTCCCTCTTCCTTACTGCATAAAGGTGGAGCTTGTGGGGACGGAGGAAGGATGGGGAGCGGAACGAGTACCATGCATCTCTCTACCTATAAATTTGCACTTAAAAAAAAACGCCCTAGGACAGTCGGAAATCAATTAGGCACTAGTGCGGATGTGAATGCATACAAGTCTTATTCCTTTTTCTATCTTTATATATTCTCCCATAAAAATCATATACACAGTACTAATTATAACTTTCCAATTGCATCTTCTCCGTCCTCTCCCCCATCCTAAATATCTCCAAAATAAAACCTTTATTTTTCCGCATAAATTAATTTAGATAAAACTCATTCTCCGCTTCTCTAATCAATTCCATACATACATGTAAAGAAAAAAAACAATTAAAGCGATAGGATACTAAAGAATGAATGAAAAAGAAAAAAAATAAAATTATATAACTAAAAACGAGGATGTCAATTTTTTTCTGAAGAAAAAAAAGAAGAAAAAAATGCAAGAAAAAATTGAAATATAACTTACTGTAAACATTCACGTAATGGACGATTTAAATTTTGCATTCTTAAATGTTGATTACACGACGATACATCATAGAAGACATTACTCGGATCGCAGAAATAATCCAACACATTATCGGCGTTGAGAAAATTTGGTGGCCAATTCGGATTTTTAAATGATTGATGCAATAGTGAAGTGATTTGTTGATGTGATGTTCCACTACTTCCTCCACCTACATTTGGACCACCCATATATCCACCTATAAATAAAAATTCCTCACTCATATATATTTTAATTCATTAATATTTATAGCACGTAAAAATTTTTAGCTGAAGAATTCAACCAATATCGAAAAAAAAATTCATTTATCGCTGTTTCGTTAAAAAAAAAACTTTTTATTCTATTTTTTTAAAATTCAAGTATCATTTTCGAATAACGAAATAGAGGTTTAATATAGGATATGCCATAGATATAAGCTTAAAAAACTCGGACTTATACAACTCTCGAATCGATTGCCGAATTTTGGATCGAAGAGAAGCGGTTAAAAAAAAAAACTGTCGATGAATCTGAAAGAATTTCTTCTCTCTCTCTCTCTCTCTCAAAAAAAAAAAAAAACTCGTGTGATTTCTCTCGTTGAAAATTCTATTCAAATTGTAATCTATTCACGTAAGATCGATAATAAATAGTGATGAATAAATACCACTACCGATCTCTGTAACAGCTAATAAAGCAAATTATTGCAGCCAAATAGCAATATACTCAAAAATGCACTAAAAACAAAGACGAAGAGGAGTGAAGAAAATCAAGAAAACGCTGCTCATGGACTTGCAGCAACATAATCCACCAATTTCAACTACGCTTTACAACTAAGATGATGCACCCCACAACAAAAAACTGACTCCCCTCCCTCCCCCCTCCCCATCTACCTGAAAATATTTTCAGGTCACAACATTGCTACTTACGCTTACGAAGCGCTACCAATAGATAAAAACAACTCAAAATTTACGATCCACTAGATCTGGAATAACTTTTTTCCAGTACTGGCAAAATTCTAGCTAGAAGAATCTTTTGGTTTATACTTGAAAAACACCTTTAGATTTAGTATAAGTAAAATAAATCGATAATTTCAATAACCTTCATCATACATTGGAGATTTCTTTTCTTTTCTATATTCTCCTCTTCGTTTTTATTTTCACTCAACAAATAAAAATAAAAAAAATAAAAAAATAAAAAATAAATAAACAAATAAATAAATAAATAAAAATAAAAAACGACGCACAGATAAAGCGTTGAGCCAAAAAAAAAAAAAAAAAAACTTGCAGCAATGAGCAATTAGCAGTGCAAACACCAACACATCACAATCCCATAACAAATTTTAGTCACGTTCAACGAATAGCACAACCAATAAAACACAGACGGTCTGCGCACAGACTAGAAAAAAAAAAACTAGTCCCCAAGAATCATACAATAATTTGGCTTCATTTAGTAAGTATCAATGCTGTAGCTTACACGGTCTGTGCACACAGACCGTCTGCGCGCTTTTCTGGATACTCTGATCTTAGCATGCGCAATCCAATTATCCCAAAATACAATTAATGTTAGCGACATTTATAAATGCAAAAATTTACATCATCAATATAAAATCAATTCAAAATCGCAATTCCACAACTTCAATTTTGCAAATCATCCAGAATGACGTCATTTCCGGAAAAAACGCCAAAATTGCTATTGCGAATTATAACCGTAAATAAGGTAGAATGTAAATATTTCCATGATAGATGAAATTGAAACAAAAGTGATCAAGTTTGTGCCCATTCAAAAATTTCAACATTTATAATCCCTTGCAGAAAACACCATTGTTCTCAACTCATTCTTCCCCCCTCCCCCTCCTCCCTCGCCTCCCTCACTAAAAACTCAACTAAATCCCTCAACGGCATAATTTGTTAATAAATCAATATATCACAATATATCAGAAAGACTTTTGAAAGCAATAGTAAAGAAATAAGCGAACTTCGAAAATCTTTTGTGTATTTCAAAGAAGAGGCATTTCAAAAAATGGCTTCAGATTGTATAGATACGAGTAGTGTCTATGCAATGTTTTTTTTTCAAAGATTTGGCGACTTGAAGACATACATCGATAAAATCATAGAATTTTGCGGACTGCGATGACCCTCCGCACATCTCTCCACTTTTCGAATAGGTGTCTAAGCAAGCGAAGAGGATGAAGTGAGAGGGTGGGGGAGGGGACGGGGATGACGGAAGCTTCTCAAGGACACTTTTCTTCCCGAAGAGTTCGGGAAATCCTGAAGTAGACCAGCAGAAATAAACAGAAATTACGGAAATCATTAGGTTGAATTTGAGCAAAGCTTTATTGAAATGTTCACCGATATTGAATCAACCTAAAAAGAAACACTAGAATTTCGCAAAGGAACATAAAAACGCGTCAAGACTGGCACGATATGCGCTCTTTACCACTAAATCCAACAAATGTGGCTGCATAAATATTGAAGACTATAATATTATTAATTGATAAGATATTCACGTAAAATACTGATCGCCGATATGAACGAAAGAATGAATCTGAGAATCGTACCCCACCCCCCCCCCCACCCACCAAAAAAAAAAATCGCCATTCCTTCACTCAAAATTTAATGCGTTTTCCCAAATAAGCGAATTATATACACAAATTTTTCGTCTAAAATCTTATGGTTTCCTGAAGTTTTCTAAAAAGCGCAAAAAGTGCATTATAGCAATGCTGCGTGATTCATAAAAGACGTAGTCATGAAATTCCGTGGATATGACCTGTGCGACATGATGATCCTTCAGCACTAATTCCGTTCTCATCGACCCTCATTTAAACAAGCTGGTACTATTGCTTGCATAATCGTTCGACTGCAATCAGTGGTGAATTTTTTTGTAGCGAATTCGCGGTACCGGTCGGTCAGTTAAACGAAGTCAAACATTACTCGCGGCTTCCATGAATATCAAAAAAGAAGGATTTCCAAAGAAATAAAAATGCTAATCCGAGCAAAATGTTTTTCCAATCATCGGCTTTTGACTAAACGGCAAAAATTTACATATGCAAATTTCATGCAACCGTATAACTTCCTATAATTCATAAAATTGGTACTGGAAAGAAATGAGACTGTTTTAGGCGTGAGGGTGAGGTCATTTTCGCTTATTTGCGAATTGAAACTGCCACTCTAATAGACAAATACATATAATCAGCGTAGGTAGCACATCAGGAAAACGCACCTTCTGCATATATATATATATATATATATATATATATATATATATATATATATATATATATATATATATATATAAAAAGCGCATAATAAGCATTTTCGGATATAAATTTATGGACGAAGTGACCGATTAAGCAAAGTTGAATAGCATTCCTTGTTGCGAAAATCAAGAAAAACCAATTTCCTGTTGCAAGATGCACTACAACACTGTTTTAAAGTATTTTCGTAGTTGAGTGAGGTCATTCGAGAAAACACACAAAAAACATTTCGTTCCAACCCGGTGGTTAAAAAAAACCCAACGGCAATGTTTTCTCACTTGGTTCAATATTCATTAGAAGGATAACTTAACTGCTCTCTATGCTTTGAATGAATGCTAAATAAAAAGTGAAACTTTATTACTGCATTGCACTACATTAAAACTACATTACTTACTATATTTAAAACTGTCATCTCCGTATAGCAAAAAATTCTCAAATGAACGTTCGCTTGTGAAAATTGAAATACAAAAATTCAAAAAAAAATAGCGCCAAATATAGCGCAATTCTTTTCGTTTCTTCAACACCTATATTCAAATATGGCGCATTTAACTTAACGATTATAAATTTTAAATTCTGTCATATAATTGTCGATTTGCATTTAAAAACCGCATTAACTAAATTTGCTTCTCTAAAGCGTATTATTATAGTGTTTGCAGGCGCATGTGCGCTAATCTACCTGCCCAATAATTTCTACCTGTAAATCACTACAGCTAAAATTATGGGATTTATTAATGTAATTTGGTTGATTGGCTGGTTTGGTCCTGGGTTTTAGTTGCTATAATCTACATTGGAAAGGAACTCCTTTACTATCTTTCACTTTGATTTAGCACCCTCGAAACAAATTATGGATATTTCAAAAAGCTAGAAAAATCTATATGCACCGCACATATACAACGATCAGATTTTTCGTTTACACCAGTGAGACCCCGTAAAACAACACACCGTCCAAATATTCCGACTAGCAGTCGAATCAGGTCAGTTAGATCGTGAAATGATTCTGCATCGTTTATTCGACGATCTATTTGTAACTAATGAAACAATCACACTATCTCAATCAAAATAATCGTGTCAACTCCTCTGGCACATTTCGGCACGCGCTGTGGCAATCAATGAAACTCGACAATCATATGTAAACTTCATAAATAACGATGAAAAGTTGAATTTTTTTTTTTTGCTATTTCCTTAAAATGCGCAAAATTCGAATATTTTAGAGAGAAATAAAGTGAAAAAAAAATAAAAATTCGATTAAAAAATATTTTCTAATATGGAATTAAAAATTTTTGAAGTGAAATATTATTCCTCAAGCAAAAAAAAAAAAAGAAAAATTCAACGAAGTAAACCGCTTAATTAAATTTAAAAAAAAAAAAAGCGAAAAACAAAGAGAGCAAAGTGAACAAACGGAAAAGCGATAGAGAATCGTTAAACAGCGTACGAATACATAATAGAAAATATAGCGTTGTAAACGACAAAAGCTTTATTATTGAAGCGACGTAAATCCAGGATGCATTTATTATGGAATCTAGCTGCGATGCGATATCCGAATTATTCATGAGTGATCCATTATGACCAAATGAGTTCTTGTGATCTCTGCGATCCTCATCTTATGTAACAAGTTGTTTTGCTCACACCTGTGTCGATCTCTCCCCTGGTGGATTACGACCTCCTTATTCCTTAACCAAGATATAAAGAGACTGCAGTCTTGCTTGCTAAAACAGTGTGCGCTTTCTTATCGCCTCATGGTTGTTGCTGCTCATAATAAACGAGCTCATTTACTCCTTCACACAGGAAGGGTCTCAATAGGCGATCAGGACGAAATCCCCTTGGTGAAAAACTGCGACCTGTTCCCAGCGTGTGAAGGACATCATCGACGCGTTTATTACGAGCAACAACCAACCACGAAACAACAAAAAAGCAAACACTGTTCAGCATGCAAGACCGCAGCCTATTTATACTCGCGGCTATGGCCCCGAAGGTATGGGGAAAACATAATTCATATTGGGTGAGATCAACACCAAGATCAACATATGTGTGAAGGAAACGACTTGTTACACAAGAAGAACATCATCACGACCACAAAAACTCAACTAATCATGATGCATCACATGTTAACACAAAGAATAGAAATAACGACACCACTTTTTTTTTAAATTCCAGGTGGATGATTCAGATTTTTTCTTAATTTTAGCAAAATGAGAACACCCCTTTTCTTCCTGACCATAAAATACGACGTATGCTATGCGAATATCGCATCACTGCCAATATTCCCTCAGTACCTTGAGGCTGACCCATGCCCATTCCCCTCGTTCCGCTCACTGATTGCATCATCTTTTGAAGAAACGTCGCCGATTGACCATATGGCTCTCACAAACGTCCACTCTGAATATAAATCTAACCACTGAATAAAAATTAATCGCATACCTACACATTACAAGCGTTACCTCTATGAACTACTATACCATACTAAATGGTACTAAACTAGAAAACCCGTAAATACACCACCCAACGCTAATATTATCAAAACGTTTTATGAAATGAGCGCGGATACCGTTGTGTTCTTCGGGCTATTCATTCAACAACCAATATCTTAGCAGGCTTCTCAATAATCTGGAAGGATCCACGAACGGACAAGAATGTTAGACGTACGCCAGGAGGACGTTTTTGGATCAGATAATAGCATATTGGCTCTAAATATTCCATACTCAATCACACAATTCTCCACGAAACTATCCGACCCTCTAAATCCTCAAAAAGAGTACGTACGGTCGGAAACGATCCGCCATCAGACGGACTTAACGTAATCTCCAGTAACTTACCCTTCTGTCTATTTATGCGCTAAACCCTCCTTCCACCTCCCCTATACTTGCTTCCACAACCGTGCTTCCATTGGATTATTCGGCGCTGCTCACATTTTTCATCAGTGGAACGATAACCCGTGGAACGGACCGCAGGAGATGCATTCGAAATTTGTGCTCCAACCTCCATCGTCCCTTTTTCTTCCGTCTTACTTGACCTTAGAATATGAGAACATCTCGATTTTATTATGCACGTCGTTCTCAACAACACGAAAATAAATAAACAATAAAAAGTGAATGTATAGCAGAAGTGTAGATAACACTTAGTAAAAGGTAGGTCGGGAACACCTTTACGAAGAGATGATAGCTTTATTGTGATGAATTCAATCAATAACCAATAAACACGGACGTATACGCCACCACAGAAACGATCACGTCTACCCAGACTCTAGCAACGTATTCTTCAGCACCTCCTTTTGGTGCATAGTACAAATATCGCCTTCATAAGAATAAATTTAAATTTTAACCCAACATCTGTGATGATTCCCAAATTCGGTGCATTATAGTCGATAATGTATTCAAAAAAAAAACTAAAATTGAAAAAGTCGATGGCTTAGAAATTCCAGCAATACTCCATCATTAAAAAATGGTTTAGCATTCAAGTGAACAAAATAAATCCTTAACACTACAATACGTCTAATCCCCCCTTCCCCCCATATATCTGATAATATCACTCAACTGAATTCACATTTGTATTGACAAAAAAAACAGTAACACCGACCATCACATTTCATCAGTACTTCGCATCGCAATCAAAATTGAGATAATCAGCAGGTTCCAAGGTCTCGTCCTTACCCAAGAGTAAATCCCAATGCACACGAGACCCGTTCGAAACACCTGGCGGACCGCGATTAATCTGTGATGCCGTATACAGCTCTCTGAAAATATATCACCGTTAGCCTAATTCAACATATGCATATTTCCCCTCCCACATCCCCACCTGACTTTAAAGTGGGTTACCGAGTGCGGTTAAGCATTTAAATGAATCAACAGCATCAACCAGAGCTGGTCACCTGCGGGTCAAAATTGTCAGAAATGACCGAAGAAATGGAACGAAGGAATGAGAAGGGAAAGAGAGGAGACAAGGAAAGACGTCGGATAACGCGTCATCATGCTTGATCCAACTTTATATTCGCGTTAGATTAGCGCATAATTAACTGTAAAGAAAAGGGGCAAATGATTTATGTGGTGACTCAACAATCGGAAAATCTTTCCCCATCCTCGTTCATACTTACCATTTATTTGCAAGTACTGGTACCTATTTTCCTTTTCTATCCCTCACCACCCTCCCCCTCCTTCTCCCCCCCCCCCTCCAATTTTTGCTCGTACGCAATTAGGGAAAAACGACTGGGGTGAAAACCTCTTGAATGACGACTTATAAAATTATAGGCAACACTCATCTAAAGGATATAGATTCTTCTTACTGCAATCATTTGATACAATATAACTATTTTTTTAATGATTAAGCGATTCGAGTTCTAGAATATATAAAAAGATTTGCTTATTACATACTTCTAGCTCTAGGTTTACTTTACTTCGAGCGTCAGGTTGGCTTACAACTTACCTAGAACTTCAGATCCACTCAAATTACAACCGCTTAGTTATATCAGCAAATATGAAAAAACAAACCTAATGAAATGCTCTGCGTGTGCATTACCACAAAGCGTTCGGCGTTCCTCGACCACGTTTGCTACCGTCTTCAGCATTCTCGAACGTTCACTTAACAGCTCATGATCTACACACTGAGCATGAGAGCCTATAATTATGCATCCAAAGTTTAGAGACAAACAAAACTTCTTCTATTTAAAACTTCCGTCTGCGGCTATAATTTTATTCGATTGACCATATCCAAAAATCTGATCATTCTCCGCTATTTTGATGAAACAAAACTCCCACAGATATGTAAATATTTTCAGCAATAATAATAAATAATAAACAATTTAAAAAAAAAAGCAACGATGTTACGTTTTGGTGCTTCCAAATCCTTTCGTTGAGCAGAAGCGTTTGCAATCGGATAATCGTCAACACAATTCATTTTTGTCGAATCGGATACGTTCGCAAGAAGATCCGTAGGAACCTTCGAAAGTGATAGAATATTTGCCATTTTTTTCTTTTTCGGGTCCTTAAAAATTTTTATTTATTTATTTATTTCAATGTTATAAAATGGGAAAATATATAAAATTATGTGAGTATGAAAAGCAAAGATAAAACTTTCACATAGATATAATATAGGCGAGAAATTTAATATATAAGAGTAGATGCATTAATATAAGAGCAGCAAATAATATGCAGCTCAAAACAACTTAATTGTAGCTTAAAAGCTCAAGAATCGATGCATTAACGATACTGGCAAGAAGCACATTTCAGAATCGTATAACGCGAAAGTGGAAACTAAACAAAATACGTTAAGCATGGACTTTTATACAACGTAAAAAATTACTTCGATCCAAAATTATGTTACTTCATATGAGAAAGAAGGATCGGATCGGCGGACTTATTGGGCAACATAGATTGCTGTAAAATATATATCGAAATTTTGCGCTTATAAAAAACAAACAAAATAAGCCCCGGGTACCCCCATAGACGATAATGAAGTATTCTGAGAAGGATGGTACTTCCTCATGATCCCATGGCATCGTTGATTTGCAATGAAGTCTATGTGCCCTAATTTGGCCGTGTTTCTCATCTCCGGTCGCCACTTTCCTCGTTAGCGTTATCAGCATCAGTATGAAGTGTGGATTGAAGAGCCAACTAGAGCACTGTTGGGCAAAAATTTTCGAAAAACAAGTGCAAAAGTGTACCAAAGAAGGTGGCACGATGTGTGCCTTTTGCATCCTGTTTACATAACCAACCGGTTAGGAATATATGGTCTACGTTTGAAAATAAAATCAGATTTTAATGCAGACCTAAACAACAATCAATGTTCAGTGGTAAGTAAAGATTTCGTCCGCAACCAGAATCGAAACCGCAACCTTACATTTTCCGGCAAAATCCCTAACCGGTTAAACTGCGTCGTTCCAGCGTTCTTACTTACCAGCTGAAGAATGAAACTGTTGTCGCAATAAAGATTTCAAACAAAAACAAGAACCTCATCGCTATTTCTTTCCTAAATCTCATCAACCCCCCCCCCCCCCTCGACAAACGCATAACGCCAACATTCAAAATAGAATTGATAAAAATTTGATGATGGATAATATCTAAATAAATATTAAAACAGTACGAAACAATTTACACTATGTAACAATAAACTTGATCGCAAATAAAAAAACCCTCAGCTGACATAACTGGTTCTTTATTGATGTAGAATACTTTAAAAAATTTCTGGCACTTCTGTCTTCTAAATTCTTCTTCTTTGAAGTTGATGGACAATGTGGAACATGGTGCACTCTGCGTTAACTCTAGACGCGATCGTGAGTCCGGATTCAACTCAGAGCCGGTGAAGTGAGAGGTCAACCTACCGGAACATTAAGCAAAGGATTCCGTGATGCTAAGCTCAGCGGTGTCCCAGTTGAGGCTGCCAGAGAGACAAATACAAACACATAGAGACACGACAATCACATAAGGTACCTTGCTACTGCAAACATGCAACTCCTGCCCCCCTCCCTTCCGTAGAAACCTTGAAGGAAGCAAAAGGAACTTCCTCTGGTAACGCACAATAAGTTATGAATATCTAAAAGTTTCACCAATATCGAACATATAGTCATCATTTAAATTATTCGATGAGAAAATTCGACGAGTTGAAATTCTTTGCAGGATCCAAGAAGAAATGTTGCAGCTCAATGTGACGCGGCTTCTCTCAAGACTCTCGACGAAGAGCAACCCGCTAATTTCTTTCGTTTCCGTCCTTCCAGTTGCGCTTCCTCCCATCCCCTCTAAAATCACTAAATTATCTCTCTCTTTCTATATAAAAGTCTATCATAAGTGGGGATTTTATCACAAAAATGCCGTAAACCATATAAATAATCCCATTGCACGAATTATTTATGGAATTTTGTAAACAGATTCTGTGGTGTAAATTCTCTTTAATTCCAAATAATTACCCCTTATAGATTGTTTTTGAGGTTTTTATACGGTTATTTGGCTATCAGTAAAGAGATGTAACAAATGGCAATGTTAATATTATCTCGTTTTAAATATTTTTTGAAAATATTTTTACATTTACCGATTGAGCATACAATCTATAGGAGCAATTCTAATTAATCTTTCGATTGAGTTACCGGTGAATTCATTGTTCATCGATTCATCTCTATAGACAACAAGCAATCAATTATCGTTTCGGCAATTTCTTTATAATATGCAAATTTTTTTGATATAGGACTAAATTAGAACGACCAGGCCAACCGAATGCTTTATGTTGGGCTTTGCGTAAATCCTTGAATGTGAGCACTGTAAATGACTGACGGTTATATATAAACAAAAACATAACACAGCAATCATCGAAAGCTGAACGTCCGTATAGCAGGAAGCCGGCTACGAATCAACGATTATGAAAGCAATGAAATGAAACCGAAATTGTCATCAAAAACCAATTCCACTGCTTGAAATGCACAACGTTTTGTACCTTTCAGGTATATAGGTCGCATCGGTTTCAAATATGAATCTGCCTTCTTCTTCGTCCCACCTGTGCTTCTCTCCTTTCGGCATTCGAGAGTTCATTGTGACCCTAACAGATAAATAATACGCAAAGATCGAATTTTTTTTTATTGCAAGAAGAATTTTTCAGTTATGATTTCATTTCTTTCAAGCTGAATTTGTACGGCATCGGTTGATATGTTGATTTTAATTTTATTATTCAAATTTTAATCATTTATTTTCATCGAATAGATAAAATTTGCCTTCATTAAACAATCAAAAATTATACCTAAGAAAATTGGCGTTTATTTCGCCTCATATCATAACTAACTTGAATGAATAGAATATAGAATATAAAGAGGAAGAAAGAGAAACAAAGATCAGAGATTATTTGAAAGAGAAATCCATCAATGATAACTTTCATAGATCACTAAAAATTTTTTCAAGAACGATTCATTGTACAAGCAAAATACGCCTTCTGAAAGTGATCATATCAAATCGTAGAAGGTTTATCCATTCCAATAAAGGTGTTGTCTAATTTTCCTTGGTATATCGTGGATATATACATCTTCAATAAGTGACAGGTGTTTCAGTATACAGGTGTTTTAAACGATGATAACACGGATAATACGATTAAGAATGATGTCCTCAATGAAGATAATAGATTTATGGCACGTTTTTGCATATCTATTTCGGAGTTGATTGTTGTAGAACAATCGCGACATTCCCATGTTGTTCCTAAATTTCAAGTGATCATTAAATGATCATATAAAATGAATACGAATAGAAAAAGAAAATATGAGAATAAAAGGCAAACAATTATTTTTATTGCTTTTAGAATATCTTATATGATTTTTTAGCTAGTCATTGAAGTGAAAATATAACTTCGTGAAATTCATCGATGATTATCTAGATCAACACCGTCAATGAAATACAAATCCGTGGATTATATATCTATCCGGAATTCATCGTTATAGACTCATAAAATCCTGGCAATAATCGTCATTTCTACTAGCTTTTTTTTCCATAATATTACGCTTGAAGTAAGGAAATATAGGTTTTAAATCTTTCAAAGGGCATTACACTTAATTTCAAGGTAAGGTGATTGAAAAATTTGTTTCATTATAGCTTTTTTTTTCTTTATTTTATATTATTTTGCTATATTTATTCATAATCTCTTTTTTCATTAACTCAATAATTCCTACAAAAATGATCACACATTAATGCGAACTAAACAAATAGAAAATAATTGCACAACTTTAAAGCACTGCTAAGTAATGCTTTTATATTTCAATTCAACGATTTGATAAACCGATTGCGACTGTTTATCTATTGGCATAGCTATTAGAAATAACCGCCTTATTAGCCTCCCCATTCCTCCCCGCTTGCTCGCTGCCAATTCCCTCCTCGCGAAACGAGTTCCTCTACCCTGCCGTCTCTCTGAGTCATCCATTATCCATACATGAGAACAATTGTCATTGGACGGAAATCGGTCAGAAGAATTGTGGGTTAATTACGGACGTGAAAGACAATATAACTTCACTTTCAATGATGGAAACATCGATCAATCTGCATCCGAACGTAACAAATAATGCGAAATGTGCTAGAGAATTACTTAGACAACAAATCAAAAAAGAAACAAAAAACGCCTTTAGCATATGAAAGCTTCTTCCACTCTCATGCTCTTTCTAACAAACCTGCACCAATTCTGGAACTTTTTTTCCAAGCATTTTGGGTGGTCCGACTACAAATGAACCATTGCAGTTTAAGTATACATTGTATAACTGCTTTACCATATCGCTCATATACTTCATTTATCTCTCTCCCCTCCTATATATATATATATATATATATATATATATATATATATATATATATATATATATATATATATATATATATATATATATATATATATATATATATATATATATATATATATATATATATATATATATATAATTTCTGCGGCAAATAAATCAAAAAAACAAAACAAAGGAGTTGAATTAATTCAAGAAAAGAATGCGAACGAATCTGAGAGAGAAAAGCGTCATCATTTAACAGAAAGCAGAATTGAAGTTTTGCATATTACCGTTGATATTAAAGGTATTCTTACCGCATGTTTATATCTATAAATAGCATAGATAACAATCCCAACTACAAGGGTTAAAACGACAAAAGCGAAGAATCCGGCAAGTACATGCTTTTGGGGGTCGTTTGCGCCTGCAATTAACAATACTTCATTTCCGCAGACAATAATTGTAATCAATATTCCAGAATTTTACGGTTTCATTGGCACATGTGTGGTCTTGCAGACGTACATAAGTCATGGCTAATGCGAAAAGCCGAAATATTCCTCACTACTCAAGGTGGAGAGAAGTGAATGAGCAAAGAGGAGCTTGAAACGATTCGATTGATGGCTTGGTTTTTAGCAGGCTTGTCTGGTAAATGAATGTTAAGCAAGAGTTGACAGGCTCGAGTCTACAGACTGTCGAAATGTTCATCCACTGGATCACCAAGACGATTTACTTTCATGAGCATGAATTCCTTTCTGAGTGCACAAACCCGCGCTCCACCCGACTGCTTCATATTTGCAGCTGGTTGTCTCATATAAACGCTTAAATCTGCTAAACGATTCGTTGCCAATTTTCCCATAAATTGAAAAATTTTCTTCTGTCCGAAAATTTCCTATTCCTCTATATTACTCTTCGGTAGAGTTCCTCCTAAGTTTTCTGCAAATTTATTCGAGTAATTTATTGACGAATTTGCAATGAGCCAAACGAGTCGATAATTTCATGTTTTTTATGATATCCTCTTAGCTCTAACATCAACTTTCCGGATCTCATGCAATATTGCTCGAATTTTCCGCTGATTCTAATTTTTTTAGAATTCAGGTTCAATCCCCAACTTAAAGTCCTCAATCCACAAATCTCATGCAATTTCGGAATCTATCTCGCCGCACCACTGAGCAGCTATGCCGAATGATCGTTCAAATATGGTTACCTCTACGACGTTTACTGTCTCAACTTCAACTCAAATGAATATTAGAAAAGCTTCAAAAGGTTCATCAAGATGCTCCCAATATATCAAAAGAATATGAAAATTTTTTTATTATTATTTCAATAGAAAAAAAGAAAAATTCTTTGAATATTGCAGAAGAGAATTTTCAACATGCATCACACTTCAAATATTTGCAAGTAAATCTTACATATAATTATATATTCGAAAATTCTCTTTAATTAAATCATAAACTTTGGAAAATTTTTAGAGAATTTATTCGTCCGTTTTAATCGGACACCTAAGATCCTCGCCGTTAAGTTCTCCTCCGTGGATAAAATATTCTCTTAAAAAAAGAAATAAAAACTTTTTCGAATTAGAGCAATTTCTAAAGTTCTCTAAACTTCCGCCACCGTCCAATATTCTCTGGAATAATATTGATCCTACTCGTGAAACTCTTGTACTTCCTACTCATTCTTTAATACAATGAGTTAAATGATTGCTGATAATAAAAAAGATGAGAAATAACGAGGCGATCATAGTTGAAATAAATTTTCCACAATATTCGAATAGACCGAAAAAAGCAATTATTGCTGTAATGTCCACCTTACGGGTACCATCGATCTCATTAATGAAACTAAAATTTCAAAATCAATTGTGATTTTTTTAAAAATGTTTCTTAAATGCTATTTTTGTACAACGATTTATTTTCAATCGAAAGGAAACATTTCAGTATTATTGATGTTTGAATGGTACTTTATTGATTCAAGAAAACATTTCAGGTTTAAAGTTCGTCAGATCTTCTAGTTTACATGCGGACTAGAAAGTTTCAAGTTTCTGTTTATAGGGAATTCAAAGGCATTTAGAACTTGCCATATATAGACACCCTTAAATCTTCAATTTCCCTAATGAAATATATTCCTTGTTTTTGCATAAAGATTAAAACGAGCGAGGAAGTGAATGAGGATAGGGGATGGGGTAGGGGGGGGGGATGATTTATAAACGACAAATGAGACGTCACTCAAACCATAAAAATGTCGAAAATTTCAAAAAAATCTTCGAAAATAATATCAAAAATAGATTTTCAATAAAAAAAGGTACCCATTGAAAATGCTTCTTCCAAAGAAGCATCAACGACCAACCGCTCTCGATGACAACAATTATCGACACTGAGTGAGAAGTGAAATCGTTCCATGTGTTAGAACATTTTTATTACTAAATAATCAAACGTAACTAGTAATATAGCATGCAAATAATAAATAAAAATTCTTACTTATTATTTAATAATCAGTGATAATTATATTACCGGCCGCATTCGTCATCTTCAATTATTACCTGTCAGGTAGGACTCATGTTGGAGGCTATCAACATTATGATCAATTCAAGCACATCGCTAGGATCGATGTTTTCGAGGCATACGTTGAATGCCGCGTTGCATATTTGTCAGTGATCGGTGCAATTATCTTACTGTTTGTTTCAGTTATCATGAAAATATGCAAATTAATCAAAGACCATATGTAAAACATATGCAAATTATGTGACCATATGCAAATCAACGAGAACGATTGAAATTTCTTTTGAACGATAATTGCTCGGAAACATTTAGCGGCAATCGAAATGCGCTTGAAATCGAGAGAATCTCACAAAGTTGGTTGTTTTTTTTTTTCAGTTTCAGATAAATTCAAAAATTTCAAATTTGATCAAGTAGGTTTGCAAAAATGAGTGCTGATTGCAATTGTAAAAACGAATTGAAAATTTGATTTCCAATTTGTTAACGAATGATCTAACGTATCCAAATGAGATTTTGTGATCTCTATGATCATGATGACGTCATTTTGTGTAATAAGCTCACACCTGTGTTGATCTCTCCTCAGGTGGATTACGATTACGATCTTCCCATGCCTTCGAGGCTATAGCCGATGATATCAGTAGGATGCGATATTACTTGGTGATCAGTTGTGTGCTTCTTATCTTCACATGGTTTGTTGCTCAAATAAATAGCCTCGTTGATTCGTTGAGGCTCTTCACATATCAGTCGCACAGTTGTGCTTAAAAAATTTGCTGATGAAAAAGGTGGAACTGTGTTTGATTAGCATATTCCCACATCATTTATGCTCACTGCAACAAGAACAGCAAATCGATGCCCAATTGAACGGAAGTAAATAAATCATATAATATCGTGACGGTATCGCTATAAGTTATTGACGGACCTATAGAGGAATGCAAGGCGGGGATCTCCAATGGAAAACAGAATTAAGGAAAAGAGGAGTATGAAAATAAAGGTGAGGAAAAGGCATGAAATGGAGAAAGTATGGATTATTTTAATTTAGAAATTCGCCTATGATGAAAACTATAGTATAAGTTCTCGTTAATGAATCTAGCATAAGAAAAGAAAGAGATAAAAATATTAGTGAAATAATTTAATCATTTTGTATACAATAAAACAACTTCAAAATAATATAGACTTCTTCAGATATTTGCAAATACAATGAAATATTTTGCAAATAATGAGAAGCAGATATAGAATGAAAAAAAAAAAACGAGTAAAAATGGTTAATAACAAAAGGAAACTTTGAAATTGAAGAAGGAAAAATTGATATTGAAAGAAAAACAAAGCGCATTAGCCCTCATAAAGGGTCAACAATAAACGTTTAAAGAATATTTTCGCACATTTTTATCACTGTCTATCATATCCACACATATTAGACATCATATCATCATAAAGAACAAAGCAGAAATGATAATTAATACACTTATCATTTGAAAAATAATCGTCTTATCAAAGGATCTTAAGACCATAATAATTACAAAGGAAGTAAATCTTAAGACGCGAAATCTTAACGTCGAAATATATGTGTGAAATGAATTCGGCAAGTTCGATTAACTGAATAATTCCTAATACTTCTATTCAGCTCAATCGGATTGATAAAACATTTTTAGCGAATTACGAAAGTTTGAATAATATAGGATTGATTTTTCAAAGACCGGAATTTTGTGGTCGTTTCCGGAATTTTCCGGAGACAGTGTCATATAGCAACGAAAAAGTGATGGTGTAAAGTTAAGCTTTCCTGAAAGGAGGATAGCAATAGAAGAGATCATTAGTTTCGAACAATAGAAAAAAATAAACGAGTAGAGCAAGCTTGAGATTCTTGCTTCATGTTCGACTCCCTCTCCCTCTCACCCCCCTCTCCATGTTAATTCAGTTCAGAACATGGTAGATTCACTTGAAAAAATCCACCACCATCAAATAGAGAGGCAGCATCTTCATCACTATCAAATTCACAAATGGTTCATCCATCTCACTTTTGGAAGCTTTACCTTCCCATCTGTCATGTCACCTTCCAATATGAAACTGCTTGCCGTCTCAACTTTGCTATCCTTCAGCAACACATACCTTTTGGAATACCTTCGATAGAAATGGCGATTAGGAATATCCTCACAGGTAAGGATCCGTTTCGATTTACTCGTTATATTGCAAAATATTGATGAGACTCTCGAATTAGCATACTCGTTTTGCATTTGTTATATTATAGACCACCAAGAAAAGATTATAAACAACAATACCTATAACTACAGGATCCGTTTCGATTGCAAAAAAAGAATATAGGGTGATTTCATCCCCCCCCCCCCCCTTCCTCTCCAAGTTGGTCGGATCATTGATAAACGAATCTTCTCTATGTTCATAAAGGTAGGCCTTCAACGCGTTCCGCCGCTCTTCATTTCCCTCACAAATCTGTAGTGAATGATTTGTACAAGTGGTTGAATAACTGAATATATGAAAGCATTTCATCTTACCTCATGGTCAATCGGTTATCGTTCAGCAATTGGTCATACGATGTTCATCAATAAAAATATGGTCACTCGGTATTGTCCACTCCTTCTTAAGGTCACTATCATGCATATTGTCCACAAATACAGTGTTTTGCTTATCAATGAGCACATTTACCCGTTATATCTTTCAGCTTTTCAATGTCTTTTTAATTCAGGTGTGATGTATAGTTTATTTGGAGTAAATATATGGCAATTATTGTGAAGATCTAAAAAGACGATCAGAAGAGACTGAAATGAATTCTGAAATTGGAGAAGTTTTCCTGAAATTCCCCCTGTAAAAAATTACGACGTTCATTTTTTTTTTTTAATCGATCAAAATTCCATAATTTTCCCATGGTTTTCTTCATCAACGAAGTTATGATCACCCTATAAGATCAAAAACTTTCCATCGACCTAAAAATATCGATTTTCCTGTCTAATAGAGGATTTTGCTCTAATCACATCTCGTTTTTGATCTCTTATCGATTAGTTCATCAAAATAGCGATATAAGCATCGCGGCATTTTCTAAGTAATATATACTGTATGTCGCACGCTAATGTATGGTGCGCACGGTGATGCTGCTGGTATTCCGGAGAGTGATTCTGGTCTTCAGGATGGTCTGGATCCGGTCGGTGGTGATGGGAGTTCTTCTGTTGGTTTCATTCAGCAGAATTGGTGCTTATTGCGTATACCAGAATTATATTTTATTGATTTATTGTATCAGTTTGAATTCATCTTATCATATCAGAGTTCATATCTCTCATTATTGTTTTCGAACCTGAGGAGGGTTCTTCAATCGTTGAATTTCTTTTTTTAATTTCCACTAAACAGCGTAGTATAACCATTGCAAGACAACATAGCGTAGAGCGATGATGGGTTGTGGCGAAGTATGTGAAGGCATCTGGAATCCATCCATGATTGGTACATAAAAGGAATTGAAGTAGAACATTCACGGTTGTGGTGTGTTTATTTAAGCGTTAATTAAAAAAATTTTTAAATCTTGTAGTGCTGTTTGATCGTATGGAATTCAAGTTGATTTCATCGGTCGTTCGCAGGAAGCTCGGTTGTTGACTCCATTATTCTTTCCCTAAAAACCGAGGTAAACGCGTAGAAAAATAAGGGATAGGATAGATGTAGGTTCTGTGGAGGGAATGATGAGATAAACCTGATTCCTTGTGAGCGACCAGTGAAATAAACCCAGGTTTCCTCGAAAGACTGATGGGATAAACCTCAGGTCTCTGATGGAGAGTATGATATGCCCGGGTTCCCTGAGAAAAACGAATGGGGTCAAATATCTTTTGCTGATGACTAAAACGTGACATTGCGAAGCATTAATATACTTTGCACTCTCTGGCGTACTTTAGAAATTGCAATCTTGGGAGTTGTTCCACAGCTGATTTGTTTTCAGTATTTGGCGCGTAAAAACCCCATAGACCATTATGACCGGAAATCCAAGCCTCAACCTTGTGAAGCTTTGTATATGATATGCTTAGGGTCCCGGGGTGGAGGTCCTGGCAGTGGTTACGACCGAGATATATCCATGTTCAGCCACCTTCTGAGACAAGTTTTGAAGCCGAGATTTTCGGGTTCTTAGATGGATCTCAAAAAGTCTAGGTTCCGATCAAACATTTTACGAAGCTTCTCAGAAAAGGGAGGCGGATATTCGAGAATATATGGTAGTTAAATTGTTTATATTTTTCAGTTAATTTTATCAATATGATCGCAACATATCTTTTCATCATTTTAATGCAAATATGCACTTTTTGGACGGTAGATGATGGTGATTTAATAATATAAAGGCTTAGCCGATTAATTACAGCATTAGCGGTGGTTCATCTCAAAGAGTCCATCAATCTATTGGATCATGAATTATCAAAATAGAGGCCCATCATCATCGAATTCGCGTCACTACAATCTTCGTAGTCGTAATAACAATATCTCAACGAGCAATATACAGTCGACGAGGGTAAGTTATGCAGCTAGTTGTTCCAATACTTCTTTCTTTAATTTTCTCCTCACTTAGAAGAAACGGGGACGTAATAGGGAGGGAGAGAAAAAGTGAACGATTTGTTTAGCTGAATAACTTGAACCGATAATCATAACTATATTCCCTCTTACAATCGATCCTTAAAATCTTTTGTCCATATATTAGCGATCCCAATTGTCAGTTTCATCTATTCCACAAAGAGGAGATGGAATGAAGTTTTTTCTCTTCAAACTTTGTGGGGAAACGTTTTGCTGTATTGTTCAATTTTTATGGCATAGCGACATTTTTATTTCAGCTTCTCAGATGTCATCTCATTCATTCTTTTGGAATTCGATAATAGGTGAACCTTCTCGCTTCCCTTTATACACTATTCCATAGTTCATCGGAAGTGTTTGCCTCCTCTTATCGTCGCAAAAATTGGAGTTCGCATAGTGACTCGAAATAAATTTGACTGGCTGCGATTGCATTATCTCAGACCGAAATAATCTCGAAGTTAGCGTGATAAGATTCTCCTTTTAAAGGTCAACGGCACCGTCGAATCAACTAAAATTACGGACTACTTTGTGGTTCGTAAACGACGAAGCATCAGCTCAGATGAGGAGAGCGATATGGACACTTCCAAGAAACGAGTCAAGAATGAAGTTCACGCAGGCAACGACCAAGTGGTACCTGAAGCGGAGCAATCAGAGAATCTGCAATGTCGGTTTCTTTGAAAATATTTCTTGCATTTTAGTCACTCTTATCTCCATATGGAATTGTTTCAGTTGTTGTTAATAAGTCGTTATGTGTCGATGCAAAAGGTTTTTGGCAGTTTTTCAAAACTTTGGTGCACAATAAATGGGGCATCCGCATAAAGAATACAGTGGAAATTTGGATGGAGGAGCTTAACACTGCATCATCCACGAAAAAACTGATACATCTTCCGTTGGAAGGAAAAACAGGCGGGATCGGGATAGGAGGAGAGGGGAAGGAGCGAGCGATAATGAGAGAAAAAAGGACTCAAGATGGCTTGTTTTGGTTTTCCCGTTGTGACTGGCGCACATTCACAGGATCGTTCCACGGAAGTTTTGTAAAGAAAGTGCCATTCAGTGCTCATTTTCTATCAGGGGCACCTAGACTGAATGGTAGGACACGAGAGGGGGTCACAACAAATGAAACTCGACAGGTAGGGGCACTGGTGAAATTCGAACGGTAGAGGGGAGAAAGGGGAGGTTATCACCAAGTGATGGATCATTGAGTTTTAATATTTCGTGCTCGTATTGAGGGATTTTGTAAACTGAAGGGAACATATCAGGAAATGCAAGTTCCGGTACTTAAATTAAGTGCAGCTGAAAAAAATGTATGATTCACAAAAGAATCTAAAATTGTTTCACCAGTTTTTTTCATTCCTAACGCATTTGTGGAGGGGAACATTCGTTAAGCCCAGAATTTATTTAAGTGCTGAAATATTTTATTACTGACGAGGAAATCGAATAATTTCAGTTTTTTTTCTTTTTGATGATTGATTCGGTGGATTTGAAGATTCCCATAGAAAAAATTGCAAAGATTTGAAAGTTTGGCACCGTTTTCCATCCTCTGTTGGTTCCTGAAATATGAGTGGGAAATGCTTGTCCCGAGAACACTGCAGTGGTAGGAGAGAAAAGAAGGAGCAGAATTACACATACGAACCGAATGTTCTAATGGGTACTTGGCAAAATCAAAACATATAAATGTCGAAGTGTTTGAGATTTTCAGCGCAAATGTCGAGATGGTGCCGGTTTGCGATACTTAAGAAGCTTCCGGAAAATCCTCTTGGCATATTTGCTACATTGAGTCCGGATATTTTCCTCACAATCATCGACCGTATCCCAGGTGATCTCACCTCATAACTTCTTCTCCGTTTTTTTTAGTAGAAGTTGCTTCATTTTTGTATACTGTGTTCTTAGCGCGACAGTCGCTATTAATTGATGAAATTGATCACTTTAAATCGCGTTTTAGGTATTATTATCAATGAGGATAACTAACATCAAATCATAGAAAAATATCAGCAACGAAGCGATATGACTCTTTGAAGGTAAAATCTGTTTTGCAGAAGTAAAAGGACCTGATGAAAAGAATAAAAGAAGGGATGGGAAGGAGAGTTACAAAGTCATTTGATTTTTCTTTGTTAGGTTCGATTAGAAGGACAATTTCTTCCAGAAAGCGGCAGATTTGCTCTGTTACAAATTTTGCTTGCTTTCTTTCAGAACTTGACTTTTTTTCATGAGAAATTCTCTCATTGGATCAGTGATATAGGCCGTCCTTATTCAGAAAAACTAGACACCTTAACACACTCCATTCCAATGAAATGGTTGCGTGAAGTATGTTGATAGGACGCAGTTATATGATGAAAGACTCGTACAACGGTTGTGGGAATTTCCATGAGAAGTTCGGTTTGTGTATGAGGAACGAGAGGTTGCAGATCGACGCTATCCTTATATCTCGGTGAGCTTTTGGGCTCATTATGTAAGTCTTCTGGGAAGTTGCTGCTGTTTATCGTGAACGGAAATCGCGATTGGGCCTTATATAGTTTTATCCCTCACATTTGCGGGAATTTCATCACTTCCGGTCGCCATTGTGCTATAACATAGGAGCTGGCTAGTCGTTCTTCTGATCGCGTAGTCACTGTAATGTAATTGAAGTCGCACGATTGGCTACCTTGGCTGAGACTTCGCTAGAAATGAACTCTCTGCTGCGTTGCTATGCGACCTCGGGAACAGCTGGAAAACGCTTCATCAAGGAAACAGCTGTTATAGGAGTGCCGTTGAACGTGCAAATGACCAATGAGGATCCATTCTACGCGTGGGGTACCTTTTTGTTATATTCTACAGTGTTCTAGAGTGCTTAATTACCTGCTGAGGAAGAATAGATGGCGACAGTGATATCTGCGATACCTTCATGAGATGCATGGAACAGTTGGATCAGAATCAGAAGTAAAAAAAAATCTGAATCTGCTGTATGGAGGAGGGAGGTAGAGGACTGCCAGGTGATGTTGATGTTTGATAAATTTCAGCTGCTCTTATCATTCGCTGTATTTTCACCATATACTGATAGACTCATCTACGCTTCCAGATCTCTTGAAGGTCGTCCAATTTCACTTCGTGTTTTGAGGAGGCGATCTTTTATTCCAGATCATAAAGAACTTTTTAATAATGAGCAGTCGTTCACCTTGAGATGATTAAGTATCAACAAATATGACACCGTTCTATCCTTCTTCCTCCTTTGATTCTTATGAATTTTGTTGATTGCGGCTTGCAGGTCACTGAAAGCATCAGAAAATCGTGATGCGAGATTTTGGTGATGGCGACATTTTGTCGCACTATCTCGGTTAAATTCATTTCTGAATTATTCAACCATTAATTTAAACGTTTTCCTGAGAGGAAACTTGAAAATTTTCATGTAATATTACTATTTATTTCTTTTTTTTTGGTTATGTTGGGCAGCAGAGAAATTTGGTTTTTATGTCTCCGCCTGAGAAACATACCGCTAGGTGAATATGTGAGCTTCCATCCTTGTCGACAGAATGCTGTAGTCATCGTAGCCGAAAATGTTCGAGTAACGACTATTTGTTTTACTTGTGCATTTATTTACTTGTTTATTTATTTATAAACTACCTGGAATGGGAAACAATGGGAAAATTATGAACGAGAATAATGACGAAAATGAAGGCAGCAATTTGCGGAGATAAAACATTCAATATATAAGAGCAAGAATAGTGTCTAAATCGAAACTGCTCAGCCGTGGTTGAAAAGGTGGGATGGATGCATTAAAGTATGGCGGAATGCAGGATATAGGCTCATTCAACACGAAACTGGAAAGTTTCTGCAATATTGTCTATGCTGTAACATTTTCTGCAAAACTAATCTTGAAGCCTAGTGATGCTGTTATGAAGAATTTCGGCCCAATATTGCCGCATCTTGCATCGAAAAGCGAGTGTAACTTCTACATAACAGTGGCTTTGATCCTTTCGGTGTATTTTACTAGCACCCTTTGTTGGTGGTCAGGGATGTGAAAAAAGATTATTGAATATATTATAATGATCCGAAAAATAGGTGATATGGAAGTTCTTCATGGCGGTCTACTGATAGATATTGGCAACGTTCTAATCCATCTTACTTTAAGATTCTTTTTAAAAGGATTTGTAGGACTTTAAATTGCACAGAATTAAGAATATTTCAGTACTTTCAGTGTGCTCTCTTTAAGGCATGCTTCTTAAGTCGGTTACAATAACGGATTCTGCCTCTAAACGCATCGATTACTTCGGCGTCTTCTATGCTAGGGTATGTAAGCGTTAATTTTTGCGATTGAGCTTGAGTTTATTTAGTTAGCTTGAACTTATTCATTCATTTTGCTGTATCGGTTATCTGTATGCCGTAGATGTGAACATAGCATGGAGGTCAGTGGCTAATATGTTGGAATGTTTGAGTTAGAGCTTTTTAGCGTTTTATTTAATTTTTGATTTTAAGGTGCTTGGGGATAGAAGGGAATGAATAGCGCATAATGTAGATTACATCGTTTGTTGGTGTTGTTGCAAATAGTAGAAATCTTTTCCGATCTTCGCTCTCAGCGAATAATTCAGAGATGAGAAATGTGCGCTTACGCCCTAATTGAATATTCTTTTGGGGTACCAATGGTCGGAGCTTAATTTCCGATGATTTCGTGCTTAGAGAGAACCCATCTTACGTGACAGCAATCTCTCACTTTGCGAGACGCAACAGTTAGGGGTTTCCGAGTACAGCCTTGTCAGCTTAGCGATATTGTTGCGCAGCAATGTCGCTTTCAAGTGTTGCTGCTCATTTTTTCCATTTTCAGTACAGAAATCGATGCGACGAAGCTGGATGGGGTCGATGCATCATGGCCGTGAGCTTTAAATTTTATCGAATTGCATATTTAATTCCGTCGATATTCACTTCCACCCGATGTCTGTAAAACTTTCACTTTCGGCCACTAATCCACTGAATCTTGCTGGAATTTCATGCCAGTTTTACACATTGTTAATTCTTTATTTTATCTTTAATGGTAATCGAAAGTATGCTAACCTCGGCTTAACGATGTCAGTGACATTTGGCCGAGAACTACGTATGAGCCTTTTATTGCTGATTAACTTGTACTTTCAAATTGAGTTTGTAGTCCTAAATGATAGCGGTTGGTCCTTTGAGAGTGATTACCGATAATTCGTAATTGATGTTTTCATGCCCCAAGTAATTCGGTTATAAAAGTGTCGCTGTTTTAGTTCCTGACACAGTGGGACTTCTGTGAATGCGCTCGTCTGTTGCATTCGTTATTCAAGACGACGGAGAGCGGTCTTTATAGGGCGATACTTGAGACACTCGATGAACCGGATGGTCTACATCCAGATAAGGAGATGAAAGTTAGAATCTAATATTCATTTTATCTGGTAGAGTTGTTTCCATAATTTGAAAGAGGGCGATCTAATCACAATTGGCTCTTTGCATCGCTATTTGTATTTCACTAAGAATGAGGTAACAATTGAGGTTCCTTTTTCGCGTTTTTATGAGTACCATTTTGGGATGAGGGTTGCGAATGAACAGTCAACAATCTGCTTGGTTAAGGATTAGGGGTAAATAGATGAAAGTCCATAAAATAGCGCTTTGTTTGTCATCGTAGAGATTTGATTGTTTGCCCGTGATCGAGATATCGAACTGCTTTCGAGATGACTCAAAAATTTTCATCCTTGATTTCTGAGATCTTTTTTCTATGCATGTTTATGCGCTTATTGATTGGCGCATTTTTGTAGACTGTGATTTGTGGATTTATGGTCTCTCGAAAGAATACAATTATGAGTTTCAGTATTTATGGTTGGTACAGGTTTTATGCACACGAACCTCGAATCACCAACTCATCGATTAGCGGCTAATATCTTTACTTGAGTCGTATAAATCCTGGAGTTGGGTTTTGCGACGTCCACTCAATAGCCTGGTCATTTTAAACGTCTACATGAAATCCATCAAAAAATTTGAAATCCAGGTGAAGTTTTTTTACGGGCTGCAGGCTTAGTTCTCTCTTTCAATTTCGTTGTAGCACCTTTCTTGGATCATATGGTTAAAACCTTTTTATGGACAGGCGGATAGATATGTGAATATCTGTGAACAGAAATCTGAGGTATTGGGGTTTTGTAGATGCAAGTTTGAGAGGGATACACTGATGGAGGCGATCAATGTTATAGATTCGTCGCCGACTCAAGAACTTGTTTTTGAGTCATCAATATCCGGATATACGGGATGCGTCTTTCTGGTTGTCTGCCATTCTTCGGATGCACCTGAACACAACCAAACAGGCCAAGCTCTTGTATATTCTGTTCGGACCGACTCGGCTCAATGATTTTTTGGAAGGTGAGGTTATTCGTGCTGTTGTGTTTCCTGCTTTTTTGGCCGACCCCACTCCCCCTTTTCGAAAATAACCTTTTGGATGTTCCGAACTTCTTGACTCCTCGTTGAGTATAAATAAATTTCCATCAGTTTAGGCTGCAAAGTACACTTGAAATCCGAGAAGTCTCAGAAACTGAAGCTGTTTATGACAACGTGAACCTCGCCATTTTTCTTAAAGTGTTCATCTGTTGATGCACCTCCTGCATGGATCTTTTCTGAATGCTTCTATTCTGGAAAGTATAAAGGTGCGTCTTATAAGCAACATCGAATGACGGTAGGGTTAGGTCCAATGTAAGGGGGTGGGGTGGGGTGAAGGTTATGGAAAATTCCAGCAATGATACGTCGATAAAAGGAAACCACGATCAATGAAAAAGATTGGGACTATCATCTGGCGCGCGACAGTCAGAAGAATCCTTCACCTTAAGAGTTTTTACCTTCGAGAACGGATTTCTGCTCCTCCTCATTCCAGTCGTGAGGCGAACAAAAAAGGTAATATTGTTTGCATCACGGCTGGAATTATGCATTCAACCCACAACATTTATGTGTTCAATTTTTCCGAGCGGCTGAATTAGGTTAATGAAAATGTCTAGAGAAAATGATGTTGGTTTTCTGGCACTTTGTCTGGTCGTTGCTCTTTGTCTCTTTCCTTCTAATGAAATCGTTTTCTTCTTGAGTTGTAAAGACATCGTGAAACAAAATGGTCCTGACAGTATGTTTCGAAAATGACGGACATTGAATCCCTCCTGTTTAGGATAATCTTGCCGGTCAGAGTTTTTGGGTTGAACTAACTTGACCGGGGTAGGTGGAAAGGAGAAGGAGTTACAACTTCTCATTTCACATTCCATCCGTTGGTGATATCTTCTGACGAATCTCAGTTTTGAAAGAACAGCAATAGCAGCATTTTTGATATTGGCTGCAGGATATTTCCCAGAGAAGGAAGTCAGTTGGCTAGCATTGTAATGGCGTTTTTACTCTCATTAACTGTCGTTATCGATTGGTCTTTTAAACGTCAGGCATCGATAATGAAAATGCACTGCAGTAGACTACTTCATCTACGCTTTATTGGGTGAAGGCAATAGGTGCATCATTTGAATATTTTACAATATTCCAATGCTGCATTTGTTTTCTTGAATCAGTTTATTTGATCTAGCCATCATGCTTCTCCCTCTTTTCCTTCCCTTTCCTTCCCGTTTCTGCACAAGTCGCACTTGGGTTCCGGATTTAACTCATAAGTTTCTTTTACCAGGCGGTTTTCCTATCCGTGATCGTCTACTTAGGACGCAATCATATAGCGAAGACGTTGCAGCCGTCCTTGTTCTGTTCATCTCTTTGGCATCGACGCTATCAGGTGACATTACTTTTATGCATTAGATCGAATTGCAGAGGTGATTGATTGGCATGATCTGTGCGAAATCCCCGTGTCGACATTGGTGACCAGCAAACAGAAATTGGGACCCTTGTCGGATGCGTTGCTCACTTTGATGCAGACGAGGTGTCTTGGCAGCAGCGAATTCGTCTACAATGAAGCGGATATGTTTAATCTTCTCGAGGAGCTAACAAGTATGATCTTCCGCGTCCTTCATAAATGTTGGCAGACATTTGCGCTTTGATGGTGTTTAATGCATGGATGAGGAATTAATTATTTAGAATCAGAGAAGGGGTGGGAGATAATAAAAGATAAGTAAGCACTCAGCTGCAGGTCAACATTAGATGAAAGCCGAGGATGATGGTAGAGGTTTAAAAAAAGGTTTTTGTTTTTAGAATGGTTTAGTAATGTACTTCAAGGCACATGCGCATATAGTGGAGTAGGCTGATCGAAGACGTGGATTCGACCTATTGCATCGATCGCGTCCACCTCATTCCCCACCCACCCCCTATCACAGTTTGTTGAGTTAATGCTGATCTAATCGTGTGTTTCAGCATATCCACAGCCGTGGCCTTTTGAGAACTTTGTGGCATTGCTGCTCAATCGCACGGCATTGATTCCGATCGCATTAGCTTTCCGCATGATGCATGGCTATGGAGAAGAGGCTGGCCAAATGTTCAACGCTATGAGATCGGTGTGTGATTTTTGCTTTGCTCGTTTCTAGGAAGTCACTCTGGAGAATTAAAAGGTGTCTCAGAAGTATCCGGGAAAATCTTTTTATATTTGAAGGAGGCAAGAACTTTGCTCGATCCATTTGCGCGGAAGTCTCATGCACTGATAAACAGAGACAGCTTGGGGAACAATATTGTCTAATTACAGTGTAAAATTGTTTCGAATTTTCTTTCCAAACTTCTGAGGCAACCATTGTTATATATGTAATACTATAGGAATAGAGGAATATTATAAAATCTTTTGTTGAAATGGTAGAACCACAGATCGCGATGCCTTAAGATCAAGTATATTATATGATTGTAGCGAGTTTTCAAAATGTTCACTTTGTGGTCCAAAAAGAAACTGGATCGAACGGGCACGTTTGAAGTCATTCAGAATCTCGCTGATGTTGTATCTTTTTGCGCTCTGCATGCCGTAACAGTGAGCTGGCTTTCTGGCTACAATTTCGACCATTTTCCCATCAACCAGTATTGTGGACTATTTTATTCTCAGCTTTTCTTAGGATTAAGGCTTCCTCCAAATTCTGGTCGATTCAATTCTATTGGTTCACTAACATGCAATTTCGGCTATGAGGTTTTCGTGTTTTTTTCCCAAGGTGGTATTTTGACTGCAGGTGTTCACTTTGCTCTGTGAAGACATGATGATATTGATTGATGAGGACTACTGGCGATGCAGGTGGGGGTTTTGTGGACGTATAATTAAGTTCATCATTTATGACTGAACACCGCTGTCATTGAACTTTGGTGTTTGATCCATATCGTGATGAGGTTGTCGATTGCAGCTATTGTATCGTTGGCATTTACCGGTGGTGAGATGTCTGGAGCGTCCAATGCGCCAGACAATGATTACGCTCGAGCGTTTTCAGCGTGTCGCACTAATGCGCTCGATCTTGATGGCTCAGTTCGACGCGGCAGTGGAACACCTCGACGAGTTGCCAGGTTGCTTCCTCTTTCTTGTTTATATGGCTTCCTTTGGAACATCAAGAATTCGAATCATTTTTTTTAAAACCGTGACATCCTTATCGTGTTAATTATGATTTTCCTAATATGTCTGCTAGTGCAGTTGCAAGTACTTTTATTCACCAGTGCTGCTATGCATATTATTTCATCTCGGGGTTGGCCGAAGAAATGGAAAGCTGGTCGTTAAGAAATTTTTAAACTTCAGGTCCTTTTTTTTGCGGAATTATTTTTTCACTAATACTTTCCTAGTTATTTTCTCTCCCTCCGAGTATATTTTTTGCATGAATCCATTTTTTGGGCCATTGACTCCATAGGGAAATTGAAATTGCACTTTTGCATCCAACCAAATGTAGGATTGCTTGGAGGATTTGCAAAGGTGCTTAGAGATTTTTGTTTTCAAAACATTTTTTAAAATGCATTTTCATTCGCTATTTGCGAATATTTCGAAAAGTTCATCATCGTGACATCATATTCGTTTGTATAGATGCAAGTTTTCAAGTCAGAATCGACTAGGGGCTATAGCGATGAAATTTAGTCGCCTTACGATGATCTCTAAAACCTTTATAAGCACTAGGTGCTTACTAGTGATGTCAAATATCACAGTGACCATTGTACTAGTTTGGCAAACATATTATAGCCAGGCCGATCGCTCATGCAAATTTTTTATGAAATGTTCATTTCTTTGTATGTTTTTTGAGTGGTCGCGCTATTAAATGTGTTGAGCGCTTTGTAAAACAAATGCAAATTTTTAGCCCTAATTAAACTTATTTTATTTTCGATATTGATTACGACATTGAAGGTCAGTACCTTTGGAGTGCAGATTTTTCCACCGTGGAGGTATTGTTTTTCTGCATAGATCACTGCAGCAGATTCATTGAGGCTACCAGGTAGACTGGTCGACACATACGAGTAAACATCTAGACACTACACATAATCATGACGTAATCGTAACGCATTTTGCAAATAGAAAGTTGCGGATGCATCTTTGCATAAAAACGAACTTCGATCGTTGTTGCAAGGAAAATTGTTAAGTCAGTATTTCTGATCTACCGCGACTACCCATCTTTAGTTGCTCTGAGGCTGCTTAGCAACGTTACGGAGCTATCCGGGTTTGTTTTCCACAGAAGTGGTTCCGGACTCTGCACTATATGGCACTACAATTTTTCAACAGGAACGGAGTGCTAAAAGGGAGCAGATTTCTGGCATTTTTTTCGAAAATCTATTCGTATTGGATTCGTACTGATGGGGAAATTGGTAATTCCTTTCATTCTCCAACCTTCTCGCATCGGCCGAAGATTTGTATGATCTTCAACAGTTTCCTTCGGCGGAGCCCATTCAGGTCGGTAGCGATATAAGGCTGACACCTTTGGTCGAGGTTATACGAAAATATGGACATGGTCATTTTGAGAGGAATAGAAGTTAGTGAACTCTTGCTCAATTATTACATCATTATTATGAAGCTTGGCTCGAACAGAGGCCATGACTTCAACTGTTTGCAGGAGGACGCTTTAGCCTTGTGGCCAAGGTCGGAGCATTCAGCCTTGATTATTCGAACACATAGAGGTGATTTTTGATCGCAGGGTTGCAAGCGATACCCTCAGTTTCCCTCGCAGATGAATATCCTTTATTTAACAGTGATTGCAGTAATATTCGGTCGTATCCTCATGTGTGTTTGACAGTTTTTTAGGCCGACAGCAGGAGTTCTTGGAAGAATTGCAAGCGACAGCTGTCACCAGCCCTCTTCTGCGGCTGCTGGCAATGATGTTATAAGCTGGCCAACCCTCACGCTTCAACTGTGCACCTCTGAACCACCTATGGTCTCTAGCTCCGATTCCACCTGTGCCTTGTATGGTTTCTGTGATCCGATAAACAACGACTTCCGCGTCTGTAAGCTGTGGAGTTGAGTTGATTGTTTTTAAAGCAAAGATCCATATGCAATTATGAGAACTGTGTGAATGGATGTCCCAATGACTTGTAGATAGTTTTTAGAGAGTATTTGTGGCTGTCGTAATTTCTTTTTTCTCACTTTGATTATTTTACCTGTGATATTCGTGTCAACTTTGTTGTGAAATTTCTGTGATAAGTGAAGTTTTACTGTGTTAACTTGAAAGTTATGTATTTCGTAAATTCTTCGTTGTTATTGAAAGGCAGTGTCTTGTGTCTTGATCGCTTATGGATATTACCATGGCAGCCAACGAGCGTCACTTCCGATTGAGTTGTGGCATAGTCCTAGTAAATGAGAACACCTCTTGAAGATCTTTGGAAGGGGCGACCTCCGGTTTTCCCCTGAATCTCTAAAAGGATTCTTACAGTAAAAAATGCAGCATGTTGGTGGCATATGAGAATGAGATTTGATCTCTTAATGAACTGCCTCCTTTTAAATGACAGTATAGACCCTCAGGTAGTACAGGTGGTCGGAACGATAACGCTGTGGCGAGTATAAATCTCTCTTTTCTATAGCGAGGTTTTTTGGTTTCTGATTCGCTTGTTTGTATCGATAAGGGGTGATAATTTCTTTTCGCTCAGTTGGCACTTTCCGTTCAAAAGCAGAAAAGAACGTTTGTGCTTAATTTAAATGTTATTGCTGTGGAGATTCCTGATCGATTTCATACTCTCGCGACATTGTGTTGTTTGGATCGATTTGTCCGTATATTTGAAGGCTGCTAATGAAGAGGAGATATTCGCTATTTTTCATTGATTTATTTCATGAATACATTCATAGTTTGTCCTCTATTGTCTTTGTTGCGTCTTCTTTTAAATAGTTTGTGAAGCAAATTGCGATTATTCGATAAATAACTGTGAATGTTTGTTTTATTTATTTTCCGAGTTTTTGTGTTCATTTCGATCTTAATTCTGGTATTTGCCATAATCTGATAGCCTTATTATTTGGAGGCGAGTTGGAGTCTAAATTCGAAATTCCGTCGATTAGTTTCCAGGATTTCTTTTAGCGAATCGGAAGATTGAAGAAAACAAAATCGAGGAAACATCGCTTTGATAGAAAACTGATGCATAGAGATGGCATGGAAGAGGGAGGCGGGGGAGGAGGGGAAGGGAGTGGAGAGGGCCGGAAGGGGAGGATAATAACCTTTGAATTTGTACCCGCGTAGTTTGTCGTTTTTTATACGGGGAAAATTTGTCGTGTTGTTGTTTGCGTTCTGTGATCATTTGTTGTCATCGTTGAAATCACTTGTGGAGTGCTGTTTAGTCGATTAACTTCTGAATTGTTGAAGACTGTGCGCTTGTGCACGTTGAATCGTTATGTTTGAGGAAGTTGGTCATGACCATAATAAACGCTGTGGGATCCGGTTTATGTTATCCTTGCTATCGATTCTGGTTAACATTTTTTGCTAGAATAGAAGATCTGAGGAAAGAAATGTGAAGGGGAGGTAGTAGGGGGGGGGGGGGGGGGAAAGGGTTGGAGAGACTTATGGTGCTTCAGTACGCGAAAAGAATTTGCTGAAGTTTTTCGTTGGCCTAATTTTTTGCTTAGATGTTTAACTATTCGCATATTTTAGTTCGACATTCGCTATATCGGTGCGAGCAAAATTCGAAAGACTCATGCACATCAATTTTCAGCTCCATCTCTGGAGTCACTCTATGATACCTGAAGTTTTCTTTTCATCTTTTCATTTCACCTGAGGTAATACGCCACAGTCTGGTCATGAAGGAAAGCTCCTTGGTAAATATGCATATTCCAGTAAGGCAAACGGATCAGTGGAAGGTTAACCTATCCGATTCCATTGGACATGCCTTTCACGTGTCCCCCTCCTGCCTCCCCACTATGCCTTAATTAGACGTTTGTTTTATTGTAGCTGCGCAATTCAGTTTTGCCGAAGTTCTTACAAATTCATAATTTTGCTGTAAAAAGTTAGTGATTACGAAACTTGTTGGCGTGAGGTACGTCAGGATGTGCTTGCGCCAATACATCTGGATCAATCACAAACCACCGACTACCATAAAAAAGAGCACTTCGTCAACAAGGCAAAAGGCTATACACCTTAGTGAGCAACCGCTTGAAGGATAAAATGCATAACTGAAATGAGGCATCGAAGAGGAGAGGCTGTACATTAAAACCGACGAGCAGCTAAATAACCGTCCCCAGAATCTTTAAAAGGAGATTGATTAACACAAACAAAGATAATGAAGATATATACATTATTCAATCGCAGATAGCCGATCCACGATAATAGTACGATATAATCCCCCTCCCCTTGTGAGGTATTTGTGCATTAAGTTCGAATGTTTTTTTTTTTTCAAAGCATTAGATCTTATTCATTTTCATTCCTCTTGCGGCCAACTGAATACGAAAATGAGAATGACAAAAATAATTGATTTGTTAGAATAATGGCTAAAATTTTGATTCAACAAGTTCTCATAAATAGCGAATAAAACAATATAAATAGCGAACTATCAAAATAGCCGAAAATATATTCTCAATTTTATGGTTTGCTTGTATCGCTTATATCAGGATCGAATCTTTAATCGGGGTTTGAGAGAGAAATTGATGCTTGGATGAACTAATATTCGAAGATGATTTTACTAATTAGTTAATGGGACCATGATTGTTTATAGGTAATTACGGAAGTGCAATAAGAGTAGAGCAGTGGTATAATATAACGACTTGTTCGTAGATTAAACTCTACGTGAGAGGTAATCCGCTGAGAATAAAAGAAATAGACTGTAGAAATTTCTAATTTCTTCTATCTTTTTTTATATGAAACGTTTTGTTTTTTATCGATGAATGTCGATCGTTCAAAGTTAGACGATTGTCGTTGAGCTTCTGCAATGATCTATTTTAAGTTTAGAAATTTAAAATATGCAAATTCAAAAAAATTTGGAAATTTTAACTCCAATTGGGAATGAGGCGATGGAAATATTGAGAATTTTTCAATCCATAATTTTTATAGCATATTATCAATTCTTTGAAATATTTTTCATGCGATATTTTTTAGCGTTTAGATCTTAAGCAATAGTGAAGAGTATTAAAAGTTTAATATGAGCCTTTATGGTGCTCAAATTTAGCATAAATTATTTGAGAATATTACCGTGAAAATAATGCAGTTTTCAATATTCGAAATTATATTTTCCAAATAAAACAATCGACGATTCAATCAACGCATTTTTTTTTGATGGTTATCCATTAGATCATAATTGTTTCCATATAACAAATATCTATAAAAGCTATATATATATATATATATATATATATATATATATATATATATATATATATATATATATATATATATATATATATATATATATATATATATATATATATATATATATATATATATATATATATATATATATATATATATATATATATATATATATATATATATATATATATATATATATAGCACATGATGAGACGTTATTCCTCATTTTGTTTTATATAGTACCGTGAATTATAACTTTAAAAAAATCTTTCCTCCATCATACTTCTCAAATCATACTTGGAGGTTTCGACAATTGTATGATTGCGGTTTAGATTGCACTTTGAAATTGTTTTCTGTATTCTTTCGATTGAACTTTTTATCGGTTTTTTTTTTGAATTTATTGTTCACAAGGGAAATTCTAGAGACCTATCTAAATGTTTATACAAATTTCTTCAAGAACATATGTCGAATTTATATGCTTATCCGATAGATATGTTGTTTCTATAGAAGAGTCTAATAATTTGTATTGACGGAATATAAAAGTTATGTCGATGAAATTTGATTTTCTAATTATTATTTCAATAAACTCAATTTCTCTACAATTGTTAACCTCATCGGTTAGCACTGAAAAATATAGAATTTCTCTTGTGTCGAACAAATTTTGTTCTTGAATATTTGTATGGTCAATTATGTTTCTAGGAAAGCGTATTATTAGGCGATTTATTGTTGTTTTGCATATTTCAATAATTTCCTCATGCGATGACTTGAAAAAAAAGCACAAAAATGCTTGTCATATATGCTTCTTCAACATTAGCTTACAGTTTATTCGACAAATTGCCTCATTTGCAAAACGCTCAGCAAGCATCGCAACGCATTGCATGAAATTCTAGCACTTGTAGAAAGAAGCTCTGTAATAATCGTTTTCGAGGTGCCGCTTGTCGATGATATACACGCGCCAGATGGCTGTCATTATGCCGGATGAACGTTGAAGTGTTTACTTGATAGATCTCTCCTTTGATTCGTTGTTGTAGAATCGGTCAGCAAATCGCATTCAAACAGACATATTCTGTGAATACTTCACATCTATACAATGTCGATCCTTTATTTGAAAAAAACATAAACCCGTTCACATTGCTGCGTTTATGTGAGCATTATGAAGGCTTCATAGAATACATCCACTAATTTATCCTCTTATTTATAGACTATACTAAGGAAGTTTCTTGATAGTCAATGACGAGGATGTAAGTCGTGATTTATCTCCAGTTTATTCGAATTTGAAGTGTTGAATAATTTTAAGGACATTATTGCATCAATTGATTTACTTTCATATTATTATATTGTAATGTTGATTCATATTTATTTATGATTGTTAATAGGCGTTGTAGAAAATAAATATATGTTAAGGCCTATTGTATAAATCAAATTATATACCATAGTTGTAATGAAATACTTAAACGCAATAGCGTAATAAAGGGAATTGATACAATATGCGCTTTTCACATTTCTCGCATCTTATCAATCATTTTCAGTAATTACCATCAAATAATAAATATGCAAAATATTGCTTTCATATTTAAATTGAACCGACCGCTTAAATAAATTCACCACAGAAGACTCATTTTTTGCCGCATGGCTGGTGCAAAATGAAAAATAGACCTATGTATGATGTATGCAAATTTTTCTATCCTTGAATGTCCATTACTCTATTAAATTCAATGGATCACCGTGAGCTATCGTTTAAATGTCACCATTTTATGCATATTATATTTGTTGCATTCATCAAATTTCATAGCTCAAGCTTTGTTGGTTCCGTATTTTAGTTTGCCGGACAAGCGGACAGACAGACACACAAGTTCACCGGCACACATATGCGTACATGCGCAAGTCCACGACATCATATGCATAATTATTTGATGGGACTTGGAAGTTACATCCACCTCGCAGGGAGCCATTGGAGAAAAGTGAAGAAGCCCATTAGAGGCAATGAATCCTGGAAGGGAGGGGAGGACTGGTGAGTCCTGAAATTCCTTATCGCTAAAGGCATTAGTGAAGCGTTGAAAATGAATTATTGATAGATTTTATTATTCATAATGCTCAAAGAATTTTTTAATTGCTTTAATAACTGCAATATTGCTATTATAATTCAGGTTGGATAAGATGTTAGGATGGTCGATGATGCTTTCTATTCTCTTCATAGCATCCGCTCTTTATGATGAATGCTTCATGAAATTCGAGAAACGTTCATTGAGGGGATCGGCTCGATTAGCGATTATCAATGCGACCGTTAATCAATGCCTTATGGAGTGTCTTCTCGAGGAACGCTTTCAGTGCAGGTTGTAATTGCTAATATCTAATCGATCAAACATTAGAGCCGATTTAAGGTGCGAGGTTATAAAAACCCAAATCAGAAGATTCGTTGTTTAACTCCAGTAGATCAATCTTTTTCATACATCAGCTGTATTATCTGTTTTCACTAATATGCAAAAAAAAAAAAAACGAATAAGCAGACGTCCATATATGCCACTTGAATGTTTTTACCTGCACAAGGTAATTCTATATAGTAGGCTTTAGTGTGGGTAGTGGATAATGAGCCAAAAAAACTTTGAGGGTATAATTCTCTCGCTTTCCTTCTTTCCAAACACGTGCTATATTTTTCAAATCCCACCACTATAAATATCTTCTCGCAGTAGTTTGCGGCAGTCGTTTGAACTAAGACTTCATTATTTGATCGCCGAATTATGCGACGTAATGCGTGCTTGAGCTTTGCTATCCGATACGCTATTGCTATCCTTGTATTCTGTTTTCTTTTACCATCTGATAATGCAATGATATTGTGCAGCTTTCTTATATGTTGAGGAGATGAAAATAAGCGATAAATAAAGACCACACCATCGATTCAGACGTTTAATAAGCATTAAATCTAACAATGAATACGCTATGGCCACGGTGCGAATTGAACTTTTATAAAGCATAACATAGATCAATCTAGTCGGCGCAAATGTCGGTCGGTTTTATTCACTCTTTGATAATTTTTACACAAAGACTAATAAAAAATCGGATTTAAATTTAGATCAATTCTTTACTATGTTCGTATAAATGTATGCGTTCTGAATAGTAGTGATAAAAGAAGAACACCATCGAAATATTCGATCGTCTATACTGAACACCGAAAAACCGATTATTACCACAGACTTTGCTATGGTATTCATTTATTATTTTATACATTCATTATTATTATTTTATTATTTATTTTCAATGATAAAGTTTATTGATTTGAATTTTTCGATATTTTCACGTGGAAAAAAAACTTTGAAAAACAATTTTTTTTCTTTCAATTTCGGAATTTTCTAAGAAGAATCTGAAAATCAAGAGATGAAAATATGCCAAAAAAAACTGCCATAGTCCTCGACTTTTTTTTTCACTATTCAATCAAAATTTCGAATGGAACAAAAAAGAACGCACAAAAATTCATTTCTAAGCGTTTGACAAATTAAGAAAATCCTTAACTAATTGTTTGTTTTTTTTTTTCATTTGCAATCGACTATACGACAAAACTTTAATCTCTTAAATTTCGGTTATTTCAGAAAAAAAATTGATCAAAAATTTATTGTGATTGATAAGCTATCGATAAGTTATCTCTAATATAGTAAATTATCCAAAAATTCAATCAGATCGATAAGCGCATTTAAAATTTAGATAATTTTGCAAAAAATTCTTCGAAAATACACGAAAAACTCTCGAAAAAAAAACCAATAGAAATTCAAATTTCTATGTAAATCGTGTAGATAATTAAGAAATGAATCTTGCCTAAAGACTGCATGCCTAAATTCTCTATTGATCCAAATATAGATCAATCGATCCAATATAGGAATATTATAAATCGTTACTGACAACAAAAAAAAAACGCTGAAAAAATTGCAGACATTAAATTCTCTAAGCTTATTGCAAATTCATAATTTCATCCTCTCGCCTCCAAAAGAAATTTTTTGCCTTCATCTACGGAGAAAAAAATTCACGCATAGGAATATGCATAACGATTTGATCGTAGTTTATAATATTCGGGCTTTTAGAAAATTTCGTTCCTAACAAGAAATTTCGTCGCTATAAAATATTTTCCTAAGCTATATGCTAATCATCTGTTAATGGATAATGAAATCCTATGGTACAATAAAATATTTCGTTCTCAAACTTTCGAGTCAATTCGGACTCTTTACCTAGAAGTTTCTTGCTATGGATCATGAAGTTTAATTACTTATGATTCAATAAGAAAAACACCATAACAATAAAGTGAACGTAGAAAATCCGTTCGATAAAGAGCGTTGCTCAAATTAGTAAGCTGCAATTTGTCATCGGTTTCGGTAAGGCATTTATCATTATTTGGCAATCTAGCCTTGAGCATCAGCCTCAAACACGCTGAATTACACTCAACAAACATTAACGTTGGCGATGCAAGTAGGAGATAAAGAGAACTGTAACTATATGACGAAGAGCAGTAACGGAGCCATTCATTGATATGATATGGAAGCAATGATATTACACCTACAATTTCAGGTCCAACAAGAGCGATGGCTGCAATCTTGAAAAATGCATGTTTCATAACGTTACGTGGTAAAGTTTTAATCGGTGTGGTTGATCAAGTAATTCAAGATATCCCTACGGAAATAAAATGTCAAAAATTATGTTTAAACTCACAACATGACAATAATATTATTTGCAAATCGGTCATTTATTATCCTAAAGAAGAGGTTTCTTTTAAAACGCTTAAATTTCTTTTCATTATATAAAAATAACTTACTCTATAGCCAAAGTAATGAGCTATTGATCATCTGAAAGTAAACCTTTATTATTATTATTATTTATTTTTTGGAATTTGGCATTATACTACATTCATCTTTTGAAATAATCGAAATTTTTGTAATATGGTTATTTCAATTCCAATAAATTTCCACTAGGGCTTAATTTCCACTGTTACGATACAAATGAGTCTCATTCCCCAGGAAAAATTTTGACATTATTTCGATTTCAGGAGAGACAATATCCTCATCGTTCTCTTTATACGGTTATATGAATGAATCGGTTTTTACGACTGCTTTATTTTAGCAGATGATTACGAGATCGTTAACTATAAACGCTCTATGAAATACTGATAAAATTTAAAAAAAATGAGCCTATTTTGGATATAATAAGAAAATTTTTAAAATCTGAAGGCATAAAGAGTAATAAAGTATATTCTTTAAAATAATGCTAATTATATTTTTATTGAAATTAGGATTTATAATTTAAAAAAAATAAAATACAACATATTAAAAGATTTTAGGAGTGTATTATTGCGTCACAAAATCGGAATACTATGCCTGATTTGTTTATCGATGATGATAAAGCGATTTATATGGAAAATAAATGCATCGACGATGATTTATTGAAAGTTGATTTGAATAATTCGCTCAACGAGAATATTATCCCATTGGGTAATTTTAGAAAAAATTTCTGTATATCCTCATTCGAATTCCCAATCATTCCCCCAAAAAAGTTTTGATATTATTTTTTCAATTTCAGGAGAGAAAATATCCTCGAGATTAGTTCAGCGATAATTCGAAAACAATTCAGTGAATGTATGCATAGATTAGATCTTTCTTTAGGCATGCAACAACCAGTCGAGCTTCCAATTTGTCATGAGCTGCTCTCTGCGCCGGATGCTTATGGCGGTGGCATGACCGAATCTGCGACGTCCTATGATGGTACTCAATCGGTTCCTTTGACTACAGCAGCAACACCTGAATTTGAAACATTCGAGCCAATCTCGTCAACTGAGCCTTATATGACCTCGACTCACTTCACACCACTTATCCGTGAGAAAAACATCGAGTGGTCAGGTTATGGTGCACCACCAGAAGGAACTACTGTGTGGTTTGAAACAACACTGACTTCAGTGTCTACTGTGAGTTTTTAAAACCACTGTCTTTGGAAATCTTTAGAATCAGAAGATTCCCTCAAAGGATTAGAAGAGTTTCTCTCCATTTCTATCCTCTTTTGAAAAATTACTTCGACTGAATTCGTTACGGCATGTTGTCTTTATGAGTGTTCAAATATGCCTGTTCATCTGTTCGATAGTCTCAACTCAGGAACAATCACTGAAATAATACCGAGGAAATTCGTTGATGTAGTGTACATCATACGACGATCTGCTACCTCATGATTCAGATTGTTCTCTTTCACTGATATTAGACGGTGGATTTATATGCAGTGAAAAACTAATAATAGAAATCAAGGTGTGAAACTTTTTTTTATTTGGAAAAACAGTTCCTGTTGAAATAATGAACGAGTCAACGTGCAAGATTAATTGTCCTCTAGGTTTTACCTACTAATCGACAGTCTTAAAAAGCGGAAATTTGTAGTTAGCAGATGTGCTAAGATTTCATGAACTCTGTCAGAGTATATATCACTAAGAAAATACACTTAAAAATGCATACTTTTATATACTCAACTCATCATTTACATACAGCAGTACCGACAAGGATTTCATTGGTTTTCTATATCGCGCCAAATTTCATGTTTACTGAAAGATGTTTTCACGATGATTGAAGGGCTAAAATATCGATACAAAAATATCGGTAATCATCGAAAGTGGCTCGAAGATGATAATGAACGAGTGCTAACTGATAGTTGTCTATGATTACAATAACTGAGAGCCATCTGCGTCGATTAGATGACAGTAGTGTATCTGTTGTGGCAAAAATAAGGTCTTAATTGATTTTTATCGATGCACTCGTCGTCTCTATTGTTTAGTGCTTAAAAAGCGAAACTAAAGCTGTAATGTTGAAAAAATTACACTTATATCCCTTCCCAACAAATGCACCCTAATAGATGGTCATCAGGTATGTGGTAATTAAAAGTTGTGAAGCGTTGCTAAATGCTATGGCGCCACAGGCAGCGTTGAAAGCCTGGGAATAAGCTATAGCCACAGCCTTAAACTGATGGCCACCTATTAGAGGCGCACTTGTCAGTGGCTCAATTGTCGTGGCAGAGCTAGAAGCGCTGCATAAGCGACCAGATTTCGGAGTTGCCTTAGTTTCAATCGTTCATTTTTAGGTGGATGCAAAAACAATCGATTCATATGGCGTTGAAACGGAGAAAGGCGTTATGGCTGACAGCAGTCGAAAATTCAATCGTATTCTTCGTGATTCAGGCAACAATGCCTGCTTCAGGTTCAACTTATTCTTTTTCAACCACTGTGGATTACGATATATTCGAGAGATTATCAATGACTTCAATTTCTAATTACGATTAAAGCGACTATCGAGTAGTGCCAGCGTTTTCTTACCGATATAACTAATTAAGTAATTGTGCAGTAATCTAAACAATAAATAATCGAAGAGTAATTGATTATATAACAGTAAATATCTATATAAGGGCAACATTCATGCGCACATATACTAATCTATGAGGTTTATTTAGTCATAGTTGAGAGAATGTATAAAAGTGAACAATTTCGATATTTAAATTCGTCTCATTTTTTAGCGTCATTCCCATTTGCATATTTCATTTGCATAAATTTTTTCACTTGTAATTTTCATCGAAGTTTTTTGATATATCAGTAAAAATTCTAGACAAATATATCCGTTAAAAACGAATTTCGAATTAGTTATTCGTTCGTCATCGATCGATCAATGCGTTCATATATGCCGATTATGTTTGAATTGCTTAGAAAATAAACACAAATGTATCGTTGTTGGTTTCTCAACGTAAGTTTCATATATTTTTCGTTGATTGATTTTTTTTTATTGATTGAATTTTTTGCAGAAATTTTCATGATCGAATTTTTTTTTTGGGGATTTTATTAAAAGTAATTGTTGAATTTAAAAAAATTTTATACAATATTCAAAAATGAGTACTTTTCATGCTAATAGTTCATCAATAGTATCGGTATTGAAAACATATCGCTGAGTATATCTTCCATGAGGAGGATGTTGCAACCTGAATATTAGAAAACGTCGAGAATAGAACAGGATAGGTATTTATTAGGGAAAGGTATCTTTTAATGCTATACTCATTGATAGGTGATGATAAAAAAGGAATTATCAAGTTGAGGCAATATTAAGAGTCAGATTTTTTTTTGGATGGATTTATTCATCAATGACTTTAATGACTGAAATAGTCCATTTGAAATGTTTCTTGGATCTGCTAAAGAAAATTCCTATTTTATGCTTTCCAATTAGTTTGGTCGATTATTAAGCAACGACTATTTGAATACGAAAATAAATAGGAATCTCATCATTTTTATGCAAATATTTTAAAATTTTTATAATTGTTGTTTAATAATTTCTAATATCACTCATTTTAAGAAAACAATTCTTTTTTCAAAAATACGCAAATATTTCTTAATGCGAAAATTTTTTGATGAAAGGATTTTTATAGGTTCACAAATCATTGTGCACTTAGCTCTCGAATCCCATCGGAAGGCAACGCTCATGAAAATGAAGATGGCGCACTCGTTTATTATCTTCGAAAAGTAAACTGTTAATAAGGTTTAGAGTAAATTGTAATATTAAGTATCGTTATAATGTCTTATCCGAATAAACTATATATTCTCAAAAAGAGAATTTCCTTCCATTGGTCGTTTATCGTGAATGTCTATCAAGTCGAAAATCACTTCAATCGTACTTAAAAATATCGCAGGCGATATTCTAACAATCTTTCCCAATGCCTCTATCTTTCACTAATTTTGTTTCGGTTGCATCGGCAAATTTTTGGAATCAACCCTGGCCTTCTCCTTCGTCCATTGTTTCCTTTCGATTTTTTACATATTGCTAAATTGAACTATGTACTATTATGCGTTAATCGTCAATAAAAATACGTTCATAGATTTATATATATAGAAAAGGAAGGGAAGATTTGTAGTAATAGTTCTCAAAATTAAATAATTGCAGAGTGTCATATGTGACTTTAAACGTTGAATATAGGTCATTCAAATTGACATAAAGATACGTATAGATAAAGGAATTATTCCCGAAACGTTTGTAAATATGCAAAAATGCAGAAAAAAAAATGTTTGAATAAACAGCATTAATATAGCATTTCCAAGATATTATTATTTGCTCATTGGTTGTTTCTTTCTCTCTCTATTTCTACTTACAGCTGATTTGAATATAAAATTTTAGCAGCATATTTCCCACTCAAAGCATTACTATGATCATTTCCGTTCGTGACAGGTATGTCGAACGATCGCTTTATTCTATTTTCCAGGCGTATCAGAGAAGAGTATTTTCTATATTTTATTTTGTGCAATCGATCGGTACTCCTTTCAATGACTAACGATAAAATATACTTTTTAACCGCACAAATGATCTCTTAAAGTAATCGATTTCTCAAGATTATTGAAGTGAGTAGGAACGTTTCAAATGGAACGAATTGTTGGAAGAGGAAGCATGATAATCTCCCTCAAAAATTCTGATAGATTCCAATCATTACATCAAACAAACTTATGAAAATATATCATTTTTCGAGTTTTATTATCAATGGGCGGCAATATTAATCCGAAAATGATCGTTGGATGAATAAGAGGATTAAGGAATTATCTTTCGTTGTATAAGTCTCGAGCATTGAACTAAAATCATTCGATTTCGCATATTTCGACATTGAAGTTCTTCAGCGTTGTGTCTAACGAAATAGTTGTCACATGATTTGTTTCCCATAATATATAAGGTAAATCAAACAATCGACTTCACATTTATGGTTCGATGAAGATGATTTCAGGAGTCCTTAAACGCATCAAACGGATATGCACATATCTAAAATGGGAGTGAAAATTCGAATGCATTTGACAAGATTCTTTCCAATCCTTCCAACTTTATGTCTATCTGTCTGCCTGTCAATCCGTTCGTCCGAATGTGTTCATAGGTCAACTGATATACAGCGGATAACTACAATGTATACTTATTGGAACGTTCAGAAAGAATTCATTTCGGTGGGGGGTCATGAATTTTGGTGAGCTCAGTCGCCAAATATGCATTTTTCATAATCATATGGAATATTTTCGTCAACTATTCTTTATAATTAGCAAACATTCGACTCGAGCGAATTCGACTTGAAACGCAGAGAGAGAATAAAAAAAAAAAAATCGACTCGAACGAAACGCAGCGAATAATATATGCAAATTTGTATACTGCTTTGCTTTTCAGGAACTTTTTATGCAATTTAGGCAAAATTACTTGCATATCAGCAATTCAGCTCATTTTAGAGAACTATTTATAAGCTATGATATAAATATAGGTTTTAGTGTCACTCATGAGCAGGAGTGCCGATCTCCGTATGCTTCATATTAACTGCGTTTGATTGTATTAAACTGTTCTGTATTCAGCTGATTTTTTTAATGATTGTCAATTTTAGCATCACCGAAACAATCGTCGAACTGTTGTACTGCGCGACCTTGTACTTGAGGTCTCGCTAGATCTTAAGCAGGAGAATTTTGTGTTTGTACTCTTGAGATTATAATGTATTTTATATTTGAGGATTTTTTGTCTCTTTTCTGATTGGATTATCGATTATTTTGTTATTCGGTTTAATTCTTATGTTCTGAAAATTATATTTCAGTCATTTGCTTTATTAACTTTTCCGCATTCATCCAACCATCAAGTACATTTTAGATTATTCAATGATATCTTTCGTCGTCTGAAACCTTTTATTTCTGGTTTGCTAATTATTTATGCAGGATATATGCTAAGAGATTTGAATATCGTTTTCGAAATTGCTTCATTTGGAATGCGACCGATTTTCAAGACGCAAAAAACGTCTATAGAGTCCTCTTTGGGATCGCCGATTTGGAACATTGAAATATCCTCGACGATCCGCAGAACTACTATGTGATTCATCGATGAAATAAAACTTTATCGCTATAATTTGTTAGTGTTTTATGGAAGCACACAACAGATATTCCGAAGATCTTTTATTGTGGAGCTAAAATTTAAATCACTCTAAACAACTGATTTCTATATGAAAATTGCATAAAAACTCTAATATGTCATCATTTCAAAAAGCGGCAATTTTCATCGATTTTTCATTCTACAAAAATTAATAATTTCTTTTAATTTCGATTAAAATTGAAATATTTTTAATTTCGATGCCAAAAAAAATTATCATTTTTACTTCTGTTTCCTCTCGCGTAACTAATAAAAGAATCCCGCGTTTAAAACATTTTTTTTTGCAAACACAAAAATTTGCATATTTGATTCCGCAAAAAGTGCACATCTGTTGTCTCGTATGCAATTCAAGAAAATTTGCATATTGCGCTTGAATGCAAAAATCTTTCAAGTTCCGCATGTAAACAAACGCAAAAGCCCATATTTTACATAAAAGAAGTAACTCGCATATAGTCCATATATGCAAAAAAAAAAATTAGCATATGGTTTCAATAATGGCATCACGGGAAATTTTTCATCATTTTGCTCGAATTTGTCGACTGGGGCGGTTGTGTGACTGATTTCGTGCGGGTTATTATGCGTCTTTTCGGACGTCACGGGAATTATACGAGTCTCCCGGATCAGGTTTGTTATATTGTTTCATTTATGAATTTGCATAGTTTGTATGTTATATACTCGGTTGCATATTTGCTCGTGTTAGATGCGCGTATATTGTGATAACTAGATCACTTATGTGAGTATAACTTTCATTGCTAGATTTGCATATTTGATTTCAAAATTTTTTCTTCATAATTCAGATCGTAGTTCTATTTATCATTTTTGATGAATTTATAGAATCGGTGGATCTTTTACACGGAGAAAGAAGTTCGCAAAAATATGGTCGGCTTCTCCATTTTACTAATTGCATCATTGTTTTCAAATATATATGTGGGATCTTTTGAATGATCAGTGAGTTAAACAATATTGCATCAGAGGGGCACGGGCATGATCCTTGTGATCCGAATTCGACAGCGTTCGGGATGAACCGTCCATGAATGTGGGGCAGCTTCCGTTAAAGGCATTCTCCTTTATATTGCATAGCATAGGATTATTCGATCATTCGGTTAAGGTGTATCGAGTTCATTCAGATCTGTATATCTGCTTAATATAACCGGCATTTGTGAGTTGCAAGCATGGCGTTTTTCCTTGGTGTATTTGGATCATTGATGAATCGGCGATGATGTGATAGACATTCTTTCCCAATTCTTTGTTTAATTAAGCCCAAACTGCATAATAATGCAAATTGCAAAGTAAATTGCAAAGTGGTTTTTGCAGTTTGCAGACAGCTGGGATGAAGAGATTTTGTTTGGTGTTAAAATAGTGGTTTTCAGCATTCTGTTTTTTTCCAGAGAAAGAAGTTTCCTCATATTTCTTCCATTTTTTCTTCTCGAAAAAACCGAAAATTACCCATGACAAAAAATTTCTTCAAATGCGATTTTAGCAGGAACTATTCGCACTACCTGAGGCGCTTTGTGGCTATATAGAAAAGCGCTCGTTGACTCCACTCGGCTGGCGCTGGAGGAGACGGGCCGCACTGCTTAACAGGAGCGGTCATCTCATCGTTTACAAGAACTTTCTCGAAGGCGTCGGTGCAGTGTTAGCTATTTCTTTTGTAATTATATTCAAGCGGCTGTTATCTCATCTTGAAGCGCAGATAATTTTCAACTTATCACTTGAAGTGACCAGTTGAGAACTGACCTCCTTTTAGATACGGTATTGACCGGACGTGCCAATAAGAGGACAAAGAAACTTCGTGTTGCCTGGGATTGCAGCGTGTGACCTCTGCATTGTCTGAATTGTGCCTGATAAGGATCCACTTATGACTGGAAGCAGATTTGGGTCGGGACTGGATTTCACTCCGTAGTTACATCGGATGAGTTAAACGGGTCCATGTTCGGCCTGTCGAACATGTCACACCAGAATCGTGTCCAAATGCATTCAGTAGACTTTCACGTGGAGTTGGATCAAACCTTTCCACAAACGGGATAAGGGACGGGTGTAAGTTAGATCCATGCATTGCTTCCTTTTCCTTAACTGTGTCATGCACGCAGGTTCACCTTGTTTAAATGAGGTAGAGGTTGCGAAAATGAGGGAATCCCACTCATTAGCGGTTTTTAGCAGAGACACAACGTTGTGTTCAACGGTGATCACAGATGACTTCAGTTAATGAAGTTTAACCGAACTATTTTCTTCGTGATTTCTCTCCTTTTCTCCCTCTCTCTCTCTCCACACATAGTTTGTTGTGCTGAATATCGGCTCATTAACTGTCGATTTGAGGAAAACAGCATGGCGATATAAGGTACTTACGGTTAAAATAGTTCGATGAAAACTCACTGCAGTTTCTATTCACTGAGTGAGTAGATTCTCAGAGGTACGATGAAATCGCGAAATGACCAAGACATTGCCTATGTTTTTTTGCCTTAGTCCAAAGTACATAGAGTGATATAACTATACATATCCTGTCATATCCTATGAAGCAAAGCGTTGATTTACTTCTTAATACAGCTGAAGTAATAAAATCTTGCCAGCTGGTGAAATATATCACCGACCGGTGTTTTTTTTTTTCCATGACAGCCGTTTTCAATTGTGGAAAGTTTCTCTTAAAATGAAGCTTCAAATATGCACACTTTGGCATATTCTGTGCTGAATGAATAAATAGGATATGCGCGCGACAGCTGTTGAAAATGAATATGCGCTATTTTTTTTAAAAACAATCCTTACAGTTCGACCATTCGAGTGCAAATTACCACTCGGATCATCGATTTTACGTTTCAGCCACAGGTTGTCTCCATAGGCCTCCATGGTGTCTCTTCCGGTTTCCTGCTGGGCAAACATTGTTGAGTTCTTTCATAGTTCACTTATATTAGCGGATGGTCCGCAAAAAAAAATAAAGGCCTTACTGCCATGGTTAAATTGCCGTCGATGTTTTTCTTGACCGAGGTTCATAACGCCGTAGAACTTACACTTTTTCTTTTAGCAGTTTTCCAGTAAAAGATTTAGAACGTTCGAAAAAATTTTTTTAAATTTAATTTGAAGTGATTGAGGTGAAATATTGTCTAATTATAGGAAACCATTTATTGGGCAAGTATATCACGTTGACGCATCACAGTTTTTGAAAGTTACGAAGAGAAATAATATAACTTATATCAAGATTATTGACAATAATAACGCAAAGGTTAGATAATTCGATGAATTTTTTTTTTTTGATAATTTGTTGAAGTATTTTAATGTTTTGTTGAAATTTTTCATTATTTTGCTAAATTTTTTTCGATAATTCGATGAATCGATTTCATATTTCGCCAAATTCTTTTATTTTTTTTTTCTTCTCTTCTCGAAAATATGAACGTATAATTCTCGATTCTATATTTTGACGCTATCATCGATCACAAACATAACTTCAAGCACATCCCCATACCTCCCAATTTATGGCCATGTGAGGCTTTCGGAAATTCATTTAGAAAATTTTGATAAAGAGAGCGGAAAGTGCAAGAAAAAAAAGCAATGCAGAATATCGTCGAAAAAAAAAACCCGACAGAAATGTGATAGAAACTATGGGAAAAACTCAAAAATGTTAAGAGCAATTTTAAAATATGGAAGTGCAATATTTTTTGAGAAAGAAAAACTCATCAAAAGTTGAACTCTTGTTTATTGCGTGGAAAGTGGGAAGTAAATTCGAATATTTCATAAGAAATTAGCCGAAGTAAACGAGGCGAAGGATGCTTGATATATTGGCTCTTATGCAGGGATCATTGTACCTATAGGCTAACTTATATTTTAAAATGTCAGATGTGACCGTTAAAAGTTGTAAATTTGCTATTGAGTGAAAGCTGAGTGGAATATGTACAATTTTCGGTTATAGATATGAATATCTCGCTTCTATTCTAATTTATTCCACCGTCTTTAGTTATAATTCTTCGTTTTTGCACTCATTAATTCGCAGATTTATTTATTTCTTTACTTATTTGCTCATTTATCTTATTATTCACCTATTTAATCTAATAATGAAATAATTGTTTTCTACGTATTTGTCTTCCTGTTTATTTATTTGTTTGTTTATTCATTTTTCGTTCAATTACTATTACTTCATCGTCCAATACAAGGAAAAATATTCAAAATCATACTTTATTGAACTAGTGACTTTTTCGTGCAGATTGAACTTCGAATCAAAGGTGAAAATGGCACTATCTGGGCGGCCAAAGTATTCATGTAAGTATTGCGCTATTATGCGCTGGTATATATATTTTTTTACTTCAGAATACTCGAAGGTTAGGTTTGAGATGTTTATGAGCTGATGAAGTTCTTACTTTTAATTTTGCTGAAGCATTATTTATACGATCGATTGGTTGATAGACAAGAATGAACTGTTTCATGTGATTCTGTTGTTTCTTATTTTGGGAACCCTTAAGGTCGTAGCGCATTGCCATAGAAATTTGTTCCTCTTCTTGGTTAGGCATGCAAAAATTCACAATAAGTTTGTTTTCGGCACCTCGACTATTTCCGGTAGAATTTAATCATTTCTAAGCAGCAGATTGCACTCTATTCCCATAAAAATAGACTGTTTCTTCGAAAGATTTATAACCAAATCTGTGCTTAACTCATAGCGAAATCTATGGAAACGAAATCTTAGCCAGAATTTGCTGGAATCATGTTTTGGCCAAAATTCGTTGGAACTGGGTTTCGGGGGGGGGGGGGGGAATTTGTTAGAACCTTTGGTTGGCAAGAATTTCATATTCTTAAACACTAAATGCCTTTCAAAATTTTTAAGCTCCATATATTGTGGCGAAATTTTCGATAACCTGAAGACCTTTAAACCCTTCACAGTAAATTATGCCCTAAAAGAATCTTAAAATCTCGTTGAACTGCTTCTCGAAGGTGGTTGAAGACTGAGAAGATAATTGACGTCGTATCTGATATATGGTGGAAATTTCATTTATCAATTCGCACACGTATAATATTACAATATTTGATTACTGCCAAAATTTCTGAGGCGCAATGTAATCGTTGTGAAAATATATTTGAGACATTATAGTAAGTGATATTCGCGCCTATGATGAGATTATATTGCAGGTACAGAGCTAATTTCAATAAAGATTATTTCAAGTAAGCGGGGCTTTTAGAACTTTATTTTTTATTCAGTTTTGAGTTGCATACACGTTTTTTAGTTTTATTTGGAATTAGTTTTATGATTTGAAAGTGCTAAACATACCGACAATTTGAGGAGAGAAAGAGGAATGGAAGGTCTAGGGAACATTTGGATCTGAGGTTGTTCTGAAGTGCGAGATTGTTGTGAATTATGTGATTGTAGAATGGGAGGTAATGAGAACTAATTTTTGAAGGATTTGCTGCGAATGGAAGAGATTTATTAGCAACATTTGCGACGATAGAGGAAAATTTAAATTATATGGCAAACACATTTGAATGCAAAATGAGGTGTAGACAAGAAAAAAAGAGTTAAATTTATTCGCCAATACCATATTTTCACAGTGAATTAGCAAATGCGAGTACCGTACACTTCCTATAGAGCCCCTTCAACACATATTTCATTCTTTTCGCGTTATAAAGTAAGTTCCATTAAGTGTTCGCTAACGTTATCCTCACATAATGCTCCATATAAAATAATGCACGTGTAGTATACTTCTGAAATATAATAACACTGCAACTTGAGAAATCCGTTGTTATACTAATGTTATAGATGTGCCTTAATTGCCGGTTCCATCTAACACAGATCGTCCTTTCGCCATGCCTCAACTTGCTGCCTCATTTTCCCTCCCCTTAGGGATAGGAATATTACAACTTTTAAGGTATATTGAATTTGACCTTCTTGCTGACGTAGTCAGGATCAATTCAATGATGGACTTGTCGTCTATAGCAGATTGCACTGAAAAACTGTGAGGTTATAATAAATGTGCATACGATGGTGTGCGATGTGAAGTAAACGCATCTACTAGATGAGGTCAGCAATAGGAAGTTTCACGTTATGAGTATTGACGTCCATATAAAACCTTGTATGCGTGAGCATGACACACCTTTAACTGGTGGAACACTTTGGTTTATTGCACCTTTGGTTTATGGTCATCTTGCTTCCGGTTTAGATCGAAAAACTGCATCACTATCGATATATCCAGCATGATAAACTAACAGTTGCTAAGTCACCGGATAGCATTCGTCGACCTCTAGATTTCATGAGCTTGAGCCACATAATCTATTCAGCCAGCCATATCAAAAATGTCTGTTTGGAAATGAAACAAGCCTCCTCCTCCAAATTGAACACCTGGTCAGATTAGACGTCAAACTTCGCCACAAGTATTGCCAGTTCATAATAAGGATCATATATGGACTAACACCTGTACCTACCTACCACGCTTAATTATGAAGAGGTAGGTATGAGCGAAGAGTGTAGAGGTGTCTTAACATGAATGAATGCAGCTTTGACTTGAAGCAGTAACACCACATACATCTACAACAGTTTTTAAAGAAATCTGCTAAATTCGTTTCACATATTTTCCTTTAAAATATACTTGCTGAAGAGGTGAAGGTATGAGAAATGATGAACACCAGCAACAATGTATTGGCCATTGCATCGCAGCCAAGAGGACAAGGCTTGCATTCATTTAGGCTTCTAAGAGAACACTCTCAAACCTCATACAACATTGCAAACTCTCATCAAATGTCTACATTGAGGGTGTTCATGTGCACCTACGATCATCATTTGGTCGTCTTTAATTCATTCATTTTAATCCCTCGTTTGTTCCTCTCATTAACAGTAACATGTCACCGTGTCACTGTATGCTTAACAACTTAGTGGGTTATTCTATTCTATAGATCAATTTGAAATGAGAGCAGCTGACAAAAAGGTCAGTCATTATAGTGATCAGAAGTGATCAGCTTAGACGACCGGTGTACTACTTGATCATGATCGATCAATGCACTAATAATTTATAGTTCTTTACCATGGGATAGTGAAGATATAAATTGGCCAATCGAGAATACACGTTTACCGTTAAACGAAGCCGATTCAAAAGTATCAAAATCGAGTATCATCGATGAATCTAGGAAGACTTATTTGACTATTTCACGGAATGCGTCATGTGAATCATGTGATATTGAGTGGTCGACAACCTCATCGGTTAGTGCTAGTATTCTTTTTTTTTAATCTATCAGTCTTAGAGAAGTACCACAATTCTTCTATTATTAAATTAGCTTTTAATATAGAAGAAGAGAAGCAACGTATATGGTATTGATGAATATTTTGAAATATGTATGGGGAAATTATTGTGCTGGAGAAAATATTCGTTTCTTTATTTTTTGCAGTTATTGTATGTGTGTATGAAACATGATTCCCATAAACATTTTGTGCAAAAATGTTGACATAGTTGGCGGAGATTTTAAAAATCTCTAAAGAAACACTTTTTTGATTTCGTATGCTTGGAAACTTCCCATTTATAAGACTCGATGGTAATTTGGATATTTCTCGAGCCAATCATATGATAAGTCAAAAAACATACACTCACTGATTTATTTCGTTTAGAGTATTAACGTAGTGACATATCCGATCCGTTATAGGGTACGTTCCTGCTAGAGCTAGAGCAACGAAGCACCATTTATGATGAGAGAATGATCAAAGGATGTGGAGATGATCGGTTGCTATCACCTTTCTTGTATTGCTAATGCATATAGATGATACGATGTATATAGTAAACATACATAGTTTTCTTATAGATATCTAGTCAAAAGAGAACAATAGTCTCTTTTTCATTTCTTCGTAAATGAATCACATTTTTATTGATTTTTTCTTTTCAAGAGATCATCCAACAATTTGTCGGAATCCAAGCCTTCACTTTACCGTCAGAACAAAACGCAAACTACATTGGTATGTGTCTTTCGAATTTTTGTTCGCTAACCAACAATCAGTTGATATATTCGCTGATCGGAGAATTGAGCTTTCTAGCCGGTGATTGACACAGATCTAATCGCATTCTCTTAGATATTTGGCAGAAATCTGCGTCATATGATCTTTATCCTACAGTGTGCATATGGCGCGGATTGCAGATTAATAGGTGATACTAGTTGGTTTCAGGGAAGCGCAGACCATTCTACGATTGCTTCTTTGCCCGACTGACGTGCTTATGAGATAACTACGATCCCAGCACGGTGTTCCTTCATTGATATTTTTATGCGGTTTTATTTCTACCATTCTCTGATCAAAATAAAAGAACATTCCACTTAAATGATACGCGCTTCCGCCTCCCGCTTAGATGATTGGCCAGTTTTATAAGTTACTCAAAAAAAGAGAACAATATGCATCTATATTTCAACTGATTTCACCTCCAGGATAAATCTTCTGTTTCTTTTTTTGTGGGACCCGAACGATGTAGGCACGCACGTAGATTTTGTCAGGTTTTGATACCGATAACATCCACAGCTTTTGGATTAGTGTAGGATATGGTATAGGACGATTCTGGAGAAGGTAGCGTGACACGTAGTGGCGAAATTTGCCTGAGTATATATATATATATATATATATATATATATATATATATATATATATATATATATATATATATATATATATATATAAATTGTTGCCTTGGACTTTGTCTCCGTATTGAATATGTTAACCCGTCATGATTGTGGTGCTCAGCTCGGTCTTTATTCACTTCATATATTTTTCGTCTCTTTTTATTTTGCTCCGAAGTTTCTTCTTTCAAAGTTTAGGTTGAACTCATAGAAACAGAATCTTATGTTTTCTATAAGAAGGTCATACGACTTTCAAATATCGTTCATTCCTTCAAGCAATGTGCAAAGCGTTCATTAATTTCAGTCAACAGCAGTAGTGGCCGATGATCTCTGCGAAGCACCACGTCAAACTCGTTCATATACAGCATCCACTTGTGTCTCACAAGCCACCAGCTCGGTATCTTTTTCTACTCGTTATTATATACATACATTCCTGGTCACATTTTGAATGTCAATTAAAAACATGAGGATGATAGTCTCGAGTCGTTCCTCCAGTCGACGGAATATTATCCGGCGTTTGTCGAACTCTCCGGTTGATAACCAATCGAATTTTTTTAAAAGTACATTTATTTGTGAGGAAAATTCAATTACACGGTAATAAATGTTCTTAATCGTTTATGGAATAAAATTTCAATTATTTATTATCGTTGAAATGCGAACAAACGATTACCCATATGAGAATGTGTATATTTGCGCTAGTGATGCGTAAAAATCGTAACAATTATCATAATTAAAGAGGTTAATCGACTTTTTCGATATTTTTGAATTTTCAAATTTATTCGATTATCTCTAAAAAAATTTTTTTATTAACGAAAATTCATAAGCCAACTTTATTAGGCGAACATCAAAAATCGATATTCGCAACGTAAAGATTAGGAAATTTTGTTGAATTGTAATATTATTATTTGCCATGTAAAATGTTACTCATACAAAGGTATTATTTTGAATGCAAATTATGCTCAACAATGCAGCCGGCTGCCTAATACATAGAATAATTAAAAATTCACTTTACAATGAGGTTTAATTTTATCTATAGTAAATGTCGAATATCGACCGAGTGTATTTGACACTCATATATATGCTTATACTCATTTTCTGTAGGATTAATCCTATATATATATGTAACCATTATGTATAAGCAAATATTGCAGGAATTGTGGAGAACGTTAAGAATGTTGAATTTCGTTTGTGGATTGTCAAACACTTGCAAGAAGCTCATTGCCATTTTGCCCATCCGAGTATAGCCATGAGAGATTTATCATCTTGCTAACTCCGAGCTATTCTGCCGAGATTGATTTTGCCGATTGGCAGAGATCTTTTTAATTACTACATTTAAGGCATAAATTGATTGTTCACAAGATATACAGGTACGTTCTTCGGGAGATGATAATATCTCTGATGATGGAATTGCGAATTCAGAAATCAGTCACTCCACGAAACGAACTCGCTCAATGATCCACTTAACCACTAACCTCGCAACAACTAGCCAGGTTTAGCATTTTTCTATCATATTTTCCCCACTTATTTTAGTAGTTGAGATAATACCTGTTGAACTGCACCATAGTTGGATCGAAAAGGACGCGGGAGGATGTCTTAACCTTATCCAATCTTTTTAGACATGTCGGTCGAGGATTGATCCAACAACTTCAGGAGATTTTCGTATTATTGTTTTAGTTTTGCATTTCTCGCAACCGCAATTTCCCAAAACCGATGGGTCGCAATCAGCGAACAGCAAGCGGTTTCCAGCCTACCAAAGCTCCGGACTTCAAAAATGATTGCGGGCCGAAATAATGCTGTATTTGGACCGATCCGGCGTTTTCTTCCACAAGTTGATTACATTACTGGTCCACTTCCGTTGAGAAGCTCGGGTGACCACCTTTCTTGGAGGGATAAGATAATTTGTGTGCGGTTAACATCCATTTTACGTGGTTGGCAATTTCCATGATTCATAGAAATCTTTAGGGTGATAGCTGAAGAGGGTGCTGAAATTGTTCAGTTTACATGATGCCGATTCTAAATTTTAAAATTCTCTTTGCACTTACTATTTAATATTAGAGGAGACGGAAATGAGTTGGAAGAGGGGGGGGGGGGTGGGGTGGGGAGGAGGCAATGATCACAACGCAGCCTGACAGCAATTGCTCAAAGTGCACTATGTTTTGTGTGTGTGTATATGTGCAGAGAGTGCTGCTAAGCGAGGGACTTCAGATAGATTTTTCAAGGAAGAAAATCGGAGGGGGGGGGGGGGAGGAGTAGCGAGAGGTAGCAGTAAGTGATCTGCATTTACGATTGAGTAAATGTGCAGAATTTCATCGAATATACAGCAATATGTTAGAATCTAGCACATTACGCTGTGGAGGAAGCAATCTTTTTCAAGAACGAGGGATTTTAATGATGGGCAAATACGCAAATGAAGGCTATGAAGGCAGTCAGATTTTAAAACATTTGGAGACGAGATCCTTGAAGCTCTTCAGAAGTTATGTTGTGTTCCATAAAAGTCGGATATGTTGGAGCACAAAAACGGGGGTTGGGGGGAGGGGGAGGGGAAGAAGAGAGGTTCTCAATGACATTGCGTGGTTCCTTAAAAGTCGGCGGCTGGAGGCCCCAGCCGGTGAAATTTTCATTTATAGTAGAATTATATGCTTGTTGCGGAAATGTATCCATAATATTTATCATATTGTATGCGAGTATTCGATTACATTTGACTATGTGCAACTGAAGAGATATTTTCTAATGACGTCATATCAAGGAAGTAATGCGATCGCAAAGTGCCGATGATATGTGCAAAATTCCATCAACACGTAGACGACGATTCCGTCAGCTATTACAAACAATGATTGAGAGTGGAATGTATAGTGCTGCTGATTGTGACAATATCGACGTCTCGTGTTCGGAGGCCGTTATGCATAATATGGGCACATTCACACGACATATTAACACCACATTAACCAGTGTTAGTTTATCTTTGATTGTTTTCATGAGTGATCATGCAGAAATATTGCATTTGCATTGCAATTGTTATGCAAATTATGCATGATGTCACAACAAATTGAGCATTGCCGATCGTTGTTGTGCATAGCTCTTATATTTTCCTCATATTCGTTTCGTTCGCGAATCTTGTTCTCATAGAACCGCCGAGCTTTGCTGACTTTTTTATCTTCAATGGGACTTCGTTGCAAACCTTAGAAAATGAAAAGAGAAGGGGAGGCGGGCATTGGTGGTGAAACATTCTCACAAAAGCTTGCCGACCATGTGCGCCCACCTTGCGATTTTTAACCCTGAGTTGTGATTTCGCGGTTGTAAATAATTTAGTGGACAGGGAAAAATACTGTCTTTTACGACGGAAGATTCTATTTGCTATTAAGCTTCATCGGTGTCATATATTGTAAATGCTTGAGATCTTTCTACACTGCATTGAAAACGTCGCAGAAGTTGCATCTACACTTGTGCTAAGAAGGTACATCGTTTTTGCATTTTAAGCACCATACGATCACGGTGTTTTCGACACTTATGCATATATATATATATATATATATATATATATATATATATATATATATATATATATATATATATATATATATATATATATATATATATATATACTTTTGCACTTATACAAATTTGCACCGCAGTCTTTATATAGATAGCAAAAAAGTGGATTTACGCAGAAATGTTTTTAGGTGCCATACACTGAGGATGTTTATAAACCATCATTGTCGCAAGGTGACTTATTGAAAACACGAAGGCAGCCGACGATGAATGAGGCACCTTTATCTCACTCAAATGAGATGGGCAAACCACTAAATGCGGCTTCAAGTCATTCGTCGATTGCGATAATACATTTGTAAATTTCAGTGTAAATATTTTATGATGTATGTGATATATGAATTTCTATGGGTATGTAAAAATAAACTTCCGGCCAGTGGAATTCATCCGCAGCATCAAGATTGACCATTGTGGCGCAAATATTTGCAGTTCGGTCGCTATCTTCAGTGCATTCTCATTCTCGTCAGTCCAATATAAAACTCTTGCCATGTAGGTCCATAGAAGTGAAAAAGCGAATGGAGTGGAATTTTATACGTGGATTAATGCAACTGTATAGAATGTTCCATTGCTCATTAGGATCCACGCTGAAGGTTTCCACGTATGCGGTGCTCAGCCGTACATTGGAGGTCCGAGGGGTCCACTGTCATTTCAGCCGTTTGAAATCGGTGCATCTGTTCAATGGTCGACCTCAGAGTTGTTTGTATGCGATTGGCATTTATGTGCCTATATGCGTGTATATTTCTGTGTTAATGAAGATGCACAAAATGCTTAGTTTTTTCCTCGTTATGCGGGAATGAAAAGCCTTATTTCACTCTAGGACTTTAGAAAACATTCGGAGACGAATATATTTCATAGATGCCAAAGTAGAACATTTTTTAAAGGATTTTTTGAAATCCCGCTCAAATCAAGCAAGAAAAATTCCTCAACTACATTTAAGACAATTAAGGAATAATTATTATGGATGTTTATTCCAAAAAAGCGCATATCTATGCAAATTGCTCTCGAAAATTTTCTATTACAATTTATTGTGCGCAGAAATTTTATACAGAAAAATAAAAAGAATGCAAAGACGACCAATCTAAACCATATAGCACATTTTCATAGGAATATAATAGGAGTCAATTAATACGATCAGGTTAATAATAATAGGAGTCAATTAATACGATCAGGTTAATAATATTTCAAATATCGATACAGATGAATGATATTCGAAAAATTGATAACGAAAAAGAATTAATAAATTAGCGATAGAAGAGCGAAAATATTCTTGAACGATGAATGCCTCAACTATTTAGGAAAAAAAATATTTCATTATGAAGCTATAAAATTAGAAATTTGAAGAGGAGCAGTAAAGTTAGGAAAAAAAAATTCAAATAACAGTTGAAATTGATAGAAATATTAAAAGACAATCATTGAATTAATAAATAACTTAAAAATAATTGAAGTTTTTTAAAGATTTTTAAGAATTGAATAATTCATTATTTTTTTTTTTAAATTATTGATGCAATTGAAAAAAAAAACGGATTTCCTCATAATTGGCAAAAAAAAACGCTTCAAAATTCCACTTAAATTCTCACCTTGATTTTCAACGTTCCACTTATGAAAACTTTCGAATAAATAATCGCTTAGGCAATTTAAAAAAAAAATTGATATCTTATATAAAGAAATTTTTCCTATTGCACATAAATGTTGGAAGACGAAATAAATAATCAGAAAATGAAATGAGTTTAGCTTATTTTTCTTTTTCTTGTTCTCTCATCAGCATATAATCACAACTGATAGAAACTTGTCGATCACTCTAGCTTCCGTTAGATGGTCACTGTATGACAAGCATTTCTGAACTTAGTGACCAATGGACATCGACGAAAATCATCGAAGCACATTTTATGAATCCCATCCACCGAACGGATCACAATATGGAAGAAGATCTCGAAAAGTGCATCCGAATTGACAGCAATAGTGCATCATCTCGGTGAGTGATAGTGGTCGATAGTCATTATTTCTCTTTGAACGATGCTCATCATTTTCTAAAAATTTTGCATATCTCATTAATAAGCAATAAATATTAATAATCTTGTTTAGGTGTGGCTCTTGTATTTCGCTATTAAAAGACCTCAAAGAGCGATAAAAAACGAAAAGTGAATACTTTTGCCGAACGGTTCTGCCATCAGAAAGCATAGGCAACGAAATTTAGTAAGCAGACTTTTCCCCGAAGACATTTGTAAATCATGAAGGGTATGATGATTACATATATATATATATATATATATATATATATATATATATATATATATATATATATATATATATATATATATATATATATATATATATATATATATATATATATATATATATATATATATATATATATATATATATATATATATATATATATATATATATATATATATATATATATATATATATATATATATATATATATATATATATATCAGTTCAGTGTCACATTTTTCAGGTCACTAGTGACGCATTTGGCTATCCAATGGCCACCAGTAAGAGCTATGCCTAATTGGATGTTTCGATGCGCATTCCATTCTGCGTTCCAACGCCTTTCTTCCCGTTTTGCCTCATTCGTGCATCTGCATCATGCATCTGAATGGAGTCAATTAGGCAGAATGTGTTGAACCAGAAACGCATCAATTCATCGCATTCACTAACCCTAAATGAAATGCACACTGCTCATTTATCGATGTAAAAACAGCTTAAACCGGAAGAATGATCTCATTTGATATCATTTTTCGTAATGGAAAATGGAAAATTTCTTCGAACGACAATCGTTGGGAAATTTTTTGAAAAATGAAAAAAGAATAAAAATACGAAAACAAATTCACTGTGAGCATTGTTGTTGAAAAATTTTTATAATATGAGTGAAAAAATGAGCGGAAATCGACCAAAAAAAGAGAAATTCTATAGTATATATCAAATGATGTCGCTTAATTTCTTGTTTATGTATAATGCAAGTGTAAACGATCAGTTGCACAATGAAATGCGCTTTTTATTTTTAGAGCTTGAAATGACGACGAAATGAGTGACCAATGGACATGAGTTTTTGAGACGACTAATGGCCAACCGATATGAATTCTGACAGTTCCCAGTTAGTGACCAGCCGGCATAAGCTTTGGTCGCTTTTAGTCAATGCGCGAGAGATCTTAAATGGAAATTTGAATTGATCACTTGTTTTTTAACATAGGCAAACACAACGCGCAATATTTAGTTGACCCAATAAGGTAATAAGTGACTGGTCACTCCAGTGGACATTAATTGAATATGCAAATTAGGCACTTATGAAAACGCAGAAAGATTAATTCATGCAACGTAGAATGAACTAGTAATTAGATTTAAATATTCTTTTCATCGGTATAGATTTGCGTTCTAGCGGGTGTAGATTTGAACATGCAAATATCACTACAGAATTCATATATATATGCATATGTATATGCCTCGTTTTTCGATTATTTCAATGGCACAATTACTCTAGAAAGAAATATGAAATGGTTTTCATGTCAACTCGCGAGCTGATCCATCATCCCATCATCTCATCTTCAAAATGAGATGGCCGGAAAGATCGCAGCTTATACGGCTCAATCCAGAAGTGCTCTTATTATGGAGAAATTATTGTGAGCGATCGATGGCGATCAGTATAGGAAAAAAAAATGGAACGATATTGCACTTTTTTATTAATTGTCGGTGAATGATGAAGATAAATGCTTTGATGAGTGAGCTTGTAAAGATGTATATAGTATTAGCTTATTTAACACTTTTTGTCATTTTCTGATAGTTAGGTATAGTCAGTCGAAATTCAAAATGCGCATTCGACTCGAAAAAGTTACTTCATTGATGGATCAGTTGTTGCTAAACGATATCTATCTAAGCTCATCAAAAGCGTACAATATTTCCGTAATAATTCTATTAGAAAAACTCTACGTCAATCCTTTAAAAGAAGGCATATTATAGGAAATAATCCATGCAAAAGGATGTGTGAGAAAGAAAAAGAAATTATTATAGTTTATTTTCTGAGGAGGGTAATACTAAATTATTTTTGAAATGTTTGAAGATAGTAAAAAATAATAATTAGATATACATCGTGAAATCGCGATAAATTAGAGTGCAGAAATGAACTTTCACCTGATGTTTCACGCTTCTTCCTCATGCCACAGGTTAATTGCCAAGCGGTAGCGAATGTCTCTCCACCTGGTGGACACATCTTCAAAACACCGGCAACCGGTACATGCATTGCCTCTGTTGCACACACCAATAATGTAAACGTGAAAATTGTTAAGCATATCTCTGCGCAGCACGTTATTTTATGCATAACCTGTAACAACAAATTACTTTTTAAGATTTACTAGTAAAGCATTGAAAGAAAATCGTGAAGATCATATATAGTAAAGCTTTCAGCAAATGTTTACTTCATGAAGCATCAAAAAAAAATTAATTCAAGTCATCCAATAATCTGGTTTCACTCATTGAAATATTCACAGTAAACGTTCAAAGGAATCCTTAATAACAACAACGATTAAAACCAGTAAATATTTTTTTACCACTGCAATACTATAAATTAGAGATATAGTTTCTGGAAAATCCTGATAATCCACATTCAGAAGTCTCACAGAATAAAATCCACATTCAATAACAAATGAAGCATTGAATATAAATCGGCAAGATACGCGTTTTTTGCAGGGGTTTTTTTTTGGGTAAACCGCCTCTTCTGGCTCATATCTTGCTTGCGCAACTACTTGTGAACGCCTCCCGTCATTGCTCCTTTCCTCATGCATTAAACAAATTGGTTGTATTTACCAAAGTATTTCAAGCTATTAAATTAAAAAAAAAAACTTCGAGAACGAATACAATGGACAACATTACTGAATGGACATTGTAGATTTCTTCATGTCCATCATGTCTGACCATGACAATCCGCATCACACATCTGTCCAACAAGCTCAACGTCACTGTCTCTTATCTGGTCAGTCTCTGCGCTTATTCCACACATTCACATATATAAACGACTTCTACTACCTTCCAAAAAGTTTTTCTTTAAATAGTAAGTGCGCAAAAACTATTTCTATCACTCGCGGCCATTTGTTCGAAAATTTTTTTAGACGGGTTTGATTAAACGATAAGGAAGTTATTATGAGGGGGGACCATCATCGAGTTATATTGCTTAGCAGTACGTCCTCTCTTCACTTCATTATGCATACACTATTTCTTCTGTAAAAGATTTTCTGTTGAAATGAAAATCGCATTGAAAAGAAATCTCTCCTTTAGAGATTTGGGGAAGAATAAAAGTATATGAACAAGATTTATATTATTACAACTATGGTATATATATATATATATATATATATATATATATATATATATATATATATATATATATATATATATATATATATATATATATATATATATATATATATATATATATATATATATATATATATATATATATATATATATATATATATATATATATATATATATATATATATGAGCTTCTACGATTCAAATTATCGCATTAGGCATTAATGAAAAGAGACAATGAACTGAATATAATAGATGAATTTACGTTTATATAGGATAAAATGACGCTAATTAATTTTTATGCGAGTAAAGTTGGAAGATAATCCACATTGTTATCACAACAAACATAATTGATACGATGTTGAAAATTATGCGAGACGGCTTATTTACATAGAAAAAGTAGTGGAAATTTTTCCGCATGAAGTATTACTATCTCAAAACATATTACTTACATATGATTGATAGAGTAATTGAAAATTTTCTAATGTAGAATAGATTAATGAGGTTTGTCGAGAAAAAAAAAAGAAGAAGAGAATCATAGAATACCTTGAGAGATTATTTTAAAGTCAGATCAATGAAGGCGGATATTGGGAGAAATTTACATAATATGCGTTTTTGTTGGTAAGTCACCTCATATAATCGAGCAGCTATCATCAATTACTAATGAATAATAGTTGTACGCAATAGGTTTTTCGTATTTCATTCAAATTAACTCGTCTACAAATATTTTTCAATACCTGCACAAATCATTCATTTAAGAAAAAAAAATTGATCTTTTATAAATTCATCGGTTTGAATAGAAAAAAAAGCGATCAGCCAACAATGCATGCAAATTTTTACCTCATTTATATGTTGATCGCTTTTTTTTAAAAGTTGATAAGTAAATAGGAAATATGCTCGATATTATATCCATCAATCTTACCGGCCTAAGTTTAACGGTTCCAAGAGGAAACTCACAAACAAACACATAGATATGTAAATACATGAACGTTGCTATAAATTTATATATGAAAATAAATTTGCATAGGTGCATTTCAACAGGTGTATAATAAAAAAAATGCAAGCATTATATATTCTTGTGCATATGGAAAGAAAAAAATTTACATATATTTCATTGCATGCAAATTTTGTGGAGATACACATATCTAAAACACATAAAAATATCTTTAAATCATGAAATGGCATCCGCATAACGCGATAGAATTTCAACTTCAAAAACATTATTACAACGATAGAGAAATAAGTAGAAGTATATGAAGGAAATACGGGACAACAGGCCAACGTGATTGTGACAATGTGCTTTTTGTATTTCAATTGATTGCTCAAATATTCAAAAATAATGATAAAATAATGAATATTTTATCATTATTCGGTGATGCGTTTTCCTAGTAAACCTAGTTGTTTGGCGGAACTTGCTTAGTAGGTAGGTTTCGTTCCTGAATTTTTATCAAGCATTGAAAACGATAACTGCAACGATTTTAGCTCCTATTGGAATTGATCGGTTCAACATAGAGTATTGCTAGGAGCAGCCCTTTTTCATAACTATAGCTATGTCGTTGGCAAGATTAAACGGCAGTTGAAACAGACAAACAAATACCAACGAAAACGCATTTGTAAACATAATAACTCCATAAGAGGATATGAGAAAAGCAAATAAAGAAGAAGCGAAAGTTTAAAGCTCTGAGCAAAAACATTGCAATTTTGATCAGATTGCATTTATTCAATTGAATAACGAGTAATGGTCTCATCCGCCAAGATTTGTTTCAAATCGCAATATTCAACCATTAAATGCTCGGATAAGCCTCTCATTGTTACATCTGAACTTCTCGAGAGCGGTCACTCGTCCTGAGTAAAGCAAATGTCCAATCTCGAGCTGACGGCAGAGATGGAGACCACCCAACTTACCTATGTGAGGTGATAACTTATCAGTGCAATTAGAGGGATCGCCATAGCGGCGGCTCTCCTCTGATCTAACACTTACTTTCCTTCCTTTTGTCTCCACAGCCTAAAGGAATTGGAGAGCTCTTTGCTGGTGAAGAAACAGTGGGCACAGTTTCCCCTCCCGAATTCGCTCAACATAGCGGACACCTCCATAAGTGAGACCATTGCGGACACCCTCTATTCGTCCCGTATAGGCTTTTCCTTGAACGATCCGTTGTGGCTAGCATATATAGCGGGCGGAATTAGCGAAAATAGCGAGGATCGCCGTGTTGGATGCGAATGAAAAGTCAGAAAGAGCGAAAGTCAGACATCCACAGACAGCGATATACTTTATGGAAGGCATAACATCCACAAGAGAGGCCGAAAAACTTTCCCCTTTAGCGCATAGAAATGTTCATTCGTCAACTTTGTAACTGTTTGATCGTCATCATTGTAATTTCAATCATCTATATATTATGAATGTGAATAGTGATCGCAACTAAACTGCAGAAGTACAATACGTCTACTTTGCGATTTATTTTGACCTAGTGAAATACAGTATATAAATATGGAAATATATAAATATATCTGTAAATGTATAAATTTATATCGGCGTATAAATATAAGCATGAGATTGTATGCAAATATGGATAATGCAAATAAATAAGTTATAAATAAGTAAGCAAACAAACAGATAAATAAATAAATGAGCGGATGAATAAATAAAAATAAAAGTATAAATATAAAATGAATATATATATATATATATATATATATATATATATATATATATATATATATATATATATATATATATATATATATATATATATATATATATATATATATATATATATCAGATTTACTAATAAAGCGTATATTCATGCAAATGCAGTAATCTTTTTCTTTGTTTAAGCTGTATTGACATAAAGATTTCGTAAACAAGGAATCATAGTCGGTATTATTGATATAATACAACATAATAGATGAGGATCGTCCATGGATTACATTTGCTGCAAAATTTGTTGCATTCGGAATGAAATTTCGTTATTTGAGCCAATTTTGGAAAAAACTCTGAAATAAATTTTGCCGAGTATAATATAGTGAAAGGAATATTTTTTGGATTCATCCCTCAAAAACAGTCATCGATGGGGTCCTTTGATCGTAATCAGCTTCGAATTTTCTGTATAGCTAGGTAAATAAACAGCAAAATGACATCAAGTTCGATGATGTCATGGACTGGTTACACTCCTATATTTAATGAGTTTTCAGAAAGTCTCTATGGTTAGATTTTGTGGCTGAATAAACATTAAATGAAGTGGCGCAAATGACCGGAAGTGAATTCATGCGCATATATGGAGAGGACGGAAACGGCACAACCGGTATTCCCGTGTAGCTTATCCATTATAACGGGCAAATGTATCCTTAAAGTTAATTGCTTTTATTCATTCATACCTCACATAAAACATGTAAAGCATGTCACTTGAGCTTACACAATGCATGCTTTTGTCGTTTTATCTGTCGTCTTATGCATTGTCACTAAAAACCAATAAATGCGAAAACATGCGCAAAAATCCAGCAGCTATATATTTATTGCCGCACCATTCGTAGAAATTCCCAACAAAAAATGCGTTATTAGAATGCAACCGATTTCATGATATAATTTGACTGGTAGAAAATATCTTGTAATATGCAAATTTCAGTTTATGTCCGATTATTTTGAATTCTTTTTGAATTTGATCGATCAGTATGATTATTTGATACAGGTAATTCAACCAGAAGATACACATGTTGCAGGTAGAAGGCGTTATTCAATGCTACTAGTAATACCTACCAACTTTACGAATTGCATCTTCATTAGATGCCGACTAAGTGCAAATAGGTAGACAAGCATATATGCACCGAAATATGGATCGATGCAACATCACAACGATGATCTTTGCGAGTGAAAAACTGCACATTTGCATGAAACGAGAAATATAAGTGAGAAAAAAAAATAAGAGGAAAGTAAGTAAAAAAAAAAGTAATTTCTTACTAATTTCAAAGTAAGCATATCGGCGTAATTATATTCCCATAGTTTTATTCCCATTAATAGTACAACAAAAAAGCGAATTTTTTCAAAACTTTTTCTTCCAACAATAACTAGTAAAAACTCTTAATAATGATTACAAATTCTTTATTTTTATAGCTAAAAAAAATTTCTATTTCAATGCAAACATAGTTAAAAGCTTTAATTTTTTTAAAAAATATTATTCCACATGTATAGAATTCATTTCAGCCAATAATGACTGAGCATATTTAACGCTATGCACATATAAAATATCACGTTGATCAAATTTTATATTTAATAGGGGACTATACTGATATATTTTATCGATATAATCGCTGATTGGCGAATAAAGAATTTTATAGGAGAAATTATTATGATGTTGATATAACATATATAGAAGTATAAACGATGAAATTATTGCGTTTTTAATTGATTTGAATGAATGAACATTGAAATAGACAAAAGAAAATATTCGTTGTGCAAATATTCTAAGCGAAAATTAAATTATCGTAAGAAATATTTTTAGAGTTGGGAATATTTTGCATAATCTTTAAGTATGCAAAAAATTAAAGCTCTTATTTGAATTCATAATTGAAGATGTTTTCTGCAGGTAAGACGATGAACCTTTCTCAACCTCATTACGCTAAACTGAACGCCCCATAAAATTGTCGTCCTTAGAAGCTTGATTCGTTTAAATACTTCGATAATACATGAAGAACTTATAGCATTTTTATTACTGTTTGCACAGGTAGCATGTGTTTCGCTTAGAAAGCGATGAAGAATATTTCATAGCGACAAATTCTTTTCATATTGAAGAATTATCATATATTTTTATCAGGAATAAACCTACTGACATGCCTGAGATTACCAAATAAGAAGGGAAAAATGGTGGAAGTCATTTTTCTTATCGCCCCGATATATGGACGGTGTAGATAGTTTTTTTTTTTTCAAATCTTGAGCAAACAGTAGGAGAAATTTCTATTCTTATGAAGTAAACTTCAGCAATAAATGTAAAACTTACAAGTATTTGCAAGTTTTTTTTCACTTTCTCTCTGTAAGACAAAACTTTCTATAACTTCGAAAAAAACTTTCAGGCTTGATCGATTTGTTAGAATCTTCGCGAGTGTCTCTACCATATTGTAAAAAGTGGCCCTAACATCTGCTATGAGCTCAAATCTAAATGACCTCATTTCCGTTGTTTTCAGTTGAAAAGTATAAGAACAATTTGCATACAATAATGTGAAAAATTTAGCTAAAATATCAAAATTTAGTATATTATAGGAGTAAAGGCTTCTTATAATAAGAAAAAAAATTTTTTTCATAGAAATAAGGAGAATTTGGCAGAATAAAATTCAAAACGATCGTTTAATGCTGAAAAATTGTTTTAAAATTTCATCCGCAAAATAATGTTGATTAAAAAATTTTACCTGTAGCCAAGTACGTATTGCCAGGTATGATCAATGGCACATTACCTTGAAAGTATCACAATAGCCAATGTCCTTCCACAGGTTATTTGAATCATTCGACGTTACTAATCGAATGGTATGCACATCTGATAGTGTCATCTGTAGAGATCGAGTTCAATCTCATCAAAGATTTCTGGGAAATTGCTAATGAGCTAAAAATTATAACCACATTTTCTAAGTTTCTAGGTTCGTTTTCTCCGTTTAACTGCTGCACAGCCAATAAACTTTCCATGTTGTTGTAGAAGAATTTCGTGCGCGGTAATCAGGTAGCTGGAAACGTATTTGCAGCTTTTTGGCTATCAACTTGGGGTTGATTATATTTTCAAAGAATTACTGATATTCTCTTTAAAACGAGAAGAAAAATTTTTGGAACTGGAAAGCATTGGTACAAAACTCCGAAAAAAAATGCGACTGAAAAAACGATATGGTAGGGTTTTTGACTCTACATTTGCATTATTTACTACCTCATAATGTTTGATCATACATTTGAGTGCTAGAGAAATATTTTTCATGGATTCATGGATTTTCAACTGATCGAATTTATAAAATACTAAAAGTTTTGATCGATTGAAATAAAAGCTCAAATTTTGCAAAGTACCAAGAAATTTGCGATAAGCATATAAATATCAATCTTAAAAGCGCGCCGGCAATTCTTTTGCATTTTTTGAAATCAGGTGAATTGCAACATGATAACTTTTTTTCATTCAAAGAAAATCTGACCATTTAAATCTGCTTGGCAATTTCATTTCCTATGGCTAATTACTAAAATATTCCGCTAAAATGATCAAAAATGCCGTTTCAGAGCAACAACGAATGGAATGGTGAGAACGAAGTCGCCCAATTCTAATTGTTTCCTCCTCTCCCGTCTATAACGCGATTTCATTACGACAAACCTCATAAAATCGCTCAATTTCTCTTCTGCCAGGTGAAAATTTACCCAAAATTGCGATAATATAACTAGCAAATTTTAAATCATATCAAAAGGAAATAATGGAATGTAAATCATCCTTCACTCTTATCTAATGTTATCTAATTATCAGTTACCGCAAATTATCATAGAACATTATTTCCGATATGCCACTAGATAAGGCTATAAAAGTTAAGAAACCGTTTCGATGAAATTTTTGCATGACATAACGTATTTTAAACTAATGAAATGCCTACTAGTGGAGTTTCTTTTTTTTTTTGATTTGCAAGACTCCAAAAAAGGAGCGAAAAATATACGGCATTAACGTTTCGAAAATGTTCCACTCTATTTCACATTTCAATAAGCAACGAAATTTACGCCAAAAATGAGCACTTTACATTTGAGAGTATAAAAATTTCAATGTCATTTGAAGCGTTCAATTTCGAATTCTATATAACGTCTTGTTAGATTTGTTCGCTTCGTTTTTTTTTTCTTTTGCTTCTTGTCGAAACGATTATTATAATCGCTATGTTCTAAGCAATTTTATTCTAGTTTCTTATTTTTACTCTTTCAGCCACCTCTATCTATATTCTTTCTCTCCCTATCTCCACCTTCATAAGAATTACTTAGGAAATTTTCGCGTTGAAAATTTTGAGCATTTCCTCAAAATTATGATAGACATGTATGCAATGACTTCGGCTTCTCAAACATACTCCTGGTTAAAAAATTTCACGTTCTCCTAGAGCTTGCTCACGAGGAGTCTAGGCAACCCTCGACAAATGTGACCGAATTCTGGCATTTATACGCATATATCGACTGTCCGTTGCCATATGGTCTTTTGTTCATAAAAGTGCAATTGCAAAAATATTTCCACCCTAATCCTTAATTTTTTTTTACTTCATTATTTGACTATGAAATGCATTTATTATTGTAAGATAATATTTTGTTATTATTACTGTAAAAGTTTTTCTGTGGAGTAATCGTTTAAGCATCGTTGATGTCTCTATTTGAATGATTTCTTATCACGTAATGCATATTCAAGATTACTCGTCTTTTTTTTTCTTCAGGAAGACATTCGCCGATACGTTTATCGTTGTTTATTTCAAGAGTAAAAAAACGACCTCAAATGTTGCATTTTTGAGCAGAATAAATTCTCCATAATCGAAAAAAAAGTGCAACAAATGCATGATAGAGGAATTGGTACGATATGTGCTTTCGTTAATCGTATATAAAATAAATTAATTCCTTCATATTTTAATCGTTCATATAAATATCCCATAAAAAATTCCTTTTCCTATGCATTCTCCAATCCAGTATTTATCTAAATTCCTATGTATGAATTGCCTATATCTTTTTTTTTTTTAATTTAATGGAATAATGTGGAATATGATGTATATGGTTGCTCAGAGGTGAAAATTATAACAAATGAATGTTGGTCATTTTAGCCTCGTAGCTTGAGTTCAAACTACTAAACAATTGTACAGTTTTACATACATACGAGTACATATTAACATAATAGTGTAATGGATTTCTTTTAAAAGTAATTCGCAGCTATGCCCTATAATATAGCTAATAAATCAAGGTATGTATAATGGATGATAGGTACTTCATGTTATCGAGCATATGAGAATAACTAAATAATAAAAATAAAAAAAAAACAGAATAACGCTTGATAAACTTGCTTCTGAAACGAGTAAGCGACTTTATAAATCCTCTAACATATTTCAATTGTGTGTGCTTGAACCGCTACTGTTTATGCAAAATTTTACACACACCTTTAAGAGGCTTTCTATCTCATAGTCACTAACACACTTGTTGCGAGGTATTTGAATGTTTATCTTTGTGTCTGTCGGTCAATCATTTTGTTTGTTCAATTAGGAATTAATAGGCTCGCGCTAAGCACTTCGTTGTCAGGACGACGAAAATCGGTGTTTAGTTGTGTTTACCTGTGGAAGCTAATAAGCGAAATAAGCTTTAAATAACATCCTTGCAATAAATGCATTCATTTAATTAGAATTCATCATGCTAAAATTCATTTAGTCTTGCGATGCTTCCCACTTATTTAGAGAAACGCATCGGATAAGAGCCTCATCAACACTGAGGATTTTTTAAAAGCATATGCAAGAGCATCATGTTATCGAAGTAGATCATCAAAAGCAATCGATCATGCAGTGATCGTTCACTGATTGAAATCGATCGATCGATCATATAAAGCATCATTAGTTTCAACATAATGGAAATACAATAAATATCATACAGTTTTAGGTTTAGAGCTATGCACGTTTGAAATATTCCTTCTTTCAAAATAACTTTTGAAGCGGAAAATATTGCCATCTTCAAACTTAATCTAGATAATTTCGATTTTCGTCCCATCGAGAATCTATTGCTATATTAGTATAGTTTATCAGGTTTTCATCAATTCATTATCAGTTCATTCGTTCTCCTAACGATCACTTATTGCCTAGCAATGTAATAATTCATCAATTTGCATAAAAATATCTTAGTATAATATGTGAAGATTTTCTCTTTTTATTTATCTATTACTGTATTGCGCGTTGATATTTGATAAATTTCTTTGCTTTACTATTCAATTTCCTTAATGAATGATTCATTGCAAATTTTGCACGCTCAAATTTTACAATTTGCGCTTTTCCATAGATTTAAATATCGCTTTACTTTATTTTATTTGTAAGTATTTTATTATATAACTTTATTTCGTTTTTCGAGCGCAGTTTAATTTCATTTTGTGAGTTAAGATTATAATGCAATGCTATTAGTTATCGAATTTTAAGCTTTGAAAGAAGTTACAAATATAAAATTGATCAAGAATTGAATGCATTTTATCTCGAGCGGCTTTTCATTCATCCGTTGATTGGATTAAAGGAAGGCGAATTTTTCGTCAAAAATTTTGCATAAGCGGTCAGGTTAATTGATGTATGAAGGCATTAATTTGCATATATATTATTTATTTATATTCAATGCATGGGATTAGTTAGTTAATTAATTGAAGGAGAAAATATGCATAACATACGACACACTTTCTTATGAAACGACGCAATTTCCCTCTTGGAACAAAGAGGCTACTCAGCACAATATAAGAGGATGGCAATTTTAATTCATCGTTGCCATTCTTCCCAACTCTTTTACGAGGAATATGCAGATGTGGACTCCTAGATGAATTGAATAAAGAGCAAAACGTGCTCGTATGAATTTAATCAACATCCGTCTCTGTATTAAACAAGCTGAAAAGCATGCCAGAAAATTCGGCACGATTTGCGCGCAGCATTTCAACTATCTAGCTAAATAGTTGTTTAGATGAGCAAATATAATGGAAGAAGCTCTTATAATAGGTTCTATTAAGGAATCCATCATACCGGGTAATAATCCCGAGCCAAAAAATTAACTTTCGAGTAAGATTAGACCGTCTTTAGCAGAAAATTAGCTTCCACATTTCTTGCGTTAATTAAGTCTCAATGTCTCGTAGAATAGCCAAAAGATTATTCGCCTCTAATTTCATCGTTTCTGTTGTTTATAAGTTGAAACTATTGGAATTTTATTATACATGGTGAGAACTTAAAGAGCAAGAAATCCATAATAAAGACATCAACTACAAAAAAAAAATCGTTAGTGATCATCAATGAGACAATGCGAAACTTTATCGGTATATTTTGTCATCTTGGAGCGCAATCACTCTATCGAAACAAAGGTACAAGAGGACAAGACCAATCGATATTGATAGTTTTGAAATCACCCAAAAATGCAAGGCCATCACATTTTGGGCTATTGCTTTCAATTGTGGAAGTCATGTCGAAACAATTTCAAAAACGTCTTCAATGTAAGTCACCAAACAGTCACCAAACTGTACTTTATAAGTTATAACTTAACTTTGTCATAGGCCTAGATGCCCACTAGAAGAAAAAAGTTATAATAATTTATACAGGAATTCGATAGGCAAGAAGCTATCCAGCGATCATGACGCATTATTGAACAAAACGACGCAATAACAGAGTGAATTCGTCAGTAGAAGTGTTTATCAGAAACTTTTGATGGGCATTAAAAGGTGACAACAATTTTATGGCGAGTGGTTTAGTGCATTAATGTATAAGAAAGTACTTCTTTGTGACATTATTGCCCATCGTTCTCTGCTGAAGAACCGAACAAAACTATAGGCCCTGGGTCATTGTGATAGAATAATTTGAAGAGTACTTTTATGTTTTTGGCTGAATCACACCTTTTCCCATCCCTTCAACCACGGATTTTGTGTAGCTGAGTCCTGAATTTTTCGTAATATTATCTCGAGAGTTTGCATTAAGTATAATCAGAAACGAAGAGAGGACGAGTCAGCTTTTCAATCCGAATGACCGAAGAACTTTCGACGATATAACCCATCCTCTCTCGACTTAGAGGAGGGCAACTAAGGGCTAATTTGAAGTAATTTTTTTTGGAGTTTTTAACTTGCTTTTTCCATCGGCTTTGTTGAAAAAGAAACTTTTAACTGATTTTTACTGATCGGAATCTCCCAAGCACAATTTTATTGTGGTTTCTGATCTGCTTAGTGGATTGTAAGAAAATGAAGATCGAGAATCGAATTTAGCTTCTTAGAGGTGCCACAGTTTCTGGATAAATAATCAGTTTTTAAATGATGTCTTAAACAACCCATAGGGCCAAATAGGCGCAGATAGGCCCATAATTATGTATTGCATATTCGTGCTGTCAATCTTTACGAAGTGCTATCTATCACTGAGAAAGTTGTTCATTCATTGAACTCAGATAACCACATAAAAGGAGCCACACCAATGTTCGAAATTCATCGCCATCTCCTCCGCCCTCCACCCTTCCTGGGTATGATTCATCATTTCACATGACGAGAGCCCCCTTCTGCGATTGAAAAAAAAACGTCTGAAGTTTTCTCCTTTCAACCAATTTATTTTTTGCTTTTTTTTTCTGATTTCAATAATAATAACAACTTACCTTTGAATTCATTAAAATGATGCCATAACGATATTTCTTGCTCATATTGAATTGTTGTTTTTGAGGAACGAAAAAAAAAGTCACTAAAGAATATCATTAACACTCAAAGTGATAATATGTGGAGAAAAAAATTCACGACAATTTTGTTCCACATTATTCTTTAAATAAGAATAATAAAAACAATTTGAAATACTGCATTCTCATTATATCTTATCAAATGCCTAATTGACATTTATTATGAGTGATTATTACTTTAAAAACGCAAAAATAAATATCACTAAATAATATGAGACAAATTTTTTTGAGCATTTACACGATAGAATTAAGACAGTATATTGCAATTTTTATTTATAAGATTTCAGAGCTAATAGCTTTGTTTACTTCCCAAGACGAGTAATATTTGAATGAAATTATGAAGAAGCACGGATTTCGCTATTCAAAGAATTTTAGAAGGCATTCATATTGGAGAGGAAATTAGAAACGATATTGAGCTAAGTGTTGTCTGATATGCAATTATAAACGGCGACAAAATATCATCGAGGAGTGAAATAACTTCGAGAATTTATTAGAGCTATATTATTAGCAATAACCGCCATTTAGAATAAGAGAATAAATTAGAAGAAATTCATTCTTTGAATCACTGAGATATCGCCATTGTTGAAATGTTGAGTTTTTACATTGAAATATGTTCATTTTTCTGCAGTTTTATGAAGTATTCGCAATTTTTTTTCTTCTTTTCAGCAAAAGAATTTCGAGATCTTGGAAGATATGTTTTCCCAGCAGATACTATGTTTGCTTGCTTTAAGACTCAGAAACTTAGTCTTTTGTTGTGTTCGATGAGGAGGTTTGCGTTCAAAAAAAAAGCAGCAGTTAAGGGAGAATATATTTTTCAAGACTTCAGTTGCACCATTTGAGCACTTAATTGAATAATTATTAAGGAACCAGTTGTGCGATAATACAACGTTGTTTTCGCATATTAGTATTTAAAAGTTTGCCTTTTATAGGTTTGAAAGAAATTTTGGGAAATTTCAAGAAGTGAAATGATTTCCTTGTTGAATATCCCCTCTTTTTTCATATTTCAATTCTCATTCTGGATTAGGAGAGTCGGACTCATTTGGGTTGTTTATTTAATAAACAAATTAGTGAGTTCTAATCGGATTCTTAGATATAGTACATTGAGGAAGACCTCTCGTGTATTCTGCGTAAAATCCGAACGATGAATTTTCATCCATAGTCAATAAATCCCCTCCAATTTATCCTAAATGAGCAATCCACAAATCGTAAGTTCTTCGCCTCCTAAACTGTAATAGAGGTAGTCCTCATCTCATCGAAAGTGTCTCTATACGTTGATTTAAATTTCGATATATATTCAAATTGCAGCAAGTATTTCATAATTGTTCACATTGAGTAGAATGGTCAATAAAATATCACTATTGCTGGTTGCAATTCAAACCGATAACTGTAAGGTTGTCGGCGCTATCTGTAGTCTAGTGCTCGGAGTTTACAGCCATTCCCTCCCTGCCTTTTGAATCCGCATAAATATGGCTCATCGAACTGGAACCATGAGGGCTCCGCGCCCCCAAATGAGGACTCTACAATTCCCAGGCTGTTTTTTGGAAGCATATTTCTTCTTGATGGCGTCATGCAGCCCCCCGAGGCAAGCTGGAGGTTTGGTCACTTCCATACGGAATGCCAGGAACGCGAATCTTGCCTTGGCAAGCTAAAATATTCTCCACAGAAACATGCGGGAACTCCATCAGGCGTTGCGTTCCAACTAGATATGCTGAAGGGGGAGGTGAACTGCAGGCGTCACTAGAGAAACAATGATTTATTGCCAAAGAGAATACTCACGTATAATGAACATAATCAGAAAGCACAACGAAGATATGGCAACTTGTAGATGGACGAGCTCAACATCGTATTTAAGAGAGACGTTCGGCCATATGCTGCCAAATAAAGCATCGAGGTTTGATGGAAGTGCAAATAAAATGCTAAAGACGGGAAATGGAAAAACCCCTTGAAGAATGAAAACTTGCAAATATGATCGCTATATACAAAGGCAACAAACAACGATGCAAAAAATGTATCAAATTACAGAACTATGCAGCCATTGGAATGCGTGTCGGAATTCCTTCAACTCAATGTTTACGCACAAATTGATACTGCAGTGGAACCGAAAATTCCACATTTCCAGCTATTTTTTGCAGAAACCTTCCAATACAGACTCATTTAGACGAAATCAGAGATGAAATGAATCTCGCAGAAGGGAAACCGTTTGTGGCATGCAACGTATGCGGTTGAAAGATATATGTGATTCAACCTGATATCACAAAGGCTTACAATACTGTTAAGCCATAAATAACAAGCGAATTTTAGAGTATGGCTTAAATGGATGAAAACACTTCCAGTTTGGTGAAAAAGCTGTTTAAAACGGAAAATGAGAATCTATGCAAGCCATACAATACCCAAAAGAAAAAACACTGTTTTTGGGAACTCCTAAGATGTAGTCCTCTATCCTTTCTCTTCACCTTTTATCTTTCGTAGGTAGAAAAGATGCCGTACAGGAAGAATAATTTTACACATGCGATGTGCAATGCATTTCCTATTTAGATCTAGAAATAATAAGAAGCAAGAAAAGAAAGAACGTCCTTTCATCGCTACAAAAGCAGCAACTAGCTAACCAATAGCGGCGAATAGTCATGATTTTTAAAGAGCTCTAGCATACTGTACCCTTCGCTAAAATCCGAAAATTATATCACGTTATAGTTTTTCGTCTGGAAATTTCTTAACGTCTATCATGGCTTATTAAACAGAATGAAAGGTTTATAAATTTGGCAATAATATACTCTGATGATTTGTAACTTCCGTGAGATATATTATATTATATTTTGCTGTCACGAAGTTTTCTAAAGTATACTATATCATATCACATTACTCGAAAAAAATCTATAAGCTCTACTTTTCTTTATCGTGATGAAGTACCGGTGAAACTTAAGATATAGTTCATCAGCGACGCTGCGAACAACATTCGACGGGAAAACTTTCGATAGGATTTGACGACAATTTCTCCAGATTAGAGTTTTCCGATTCTCCACGCTTGAAGAAACGCTTAACGGAAGTGACGAGGCTTATGTTCGGTTAGTGAGATCGCTCTTGTGCTCATTAGCCACTGTCATTCTTTCAGCACTGAAAAAAAACGATTGATTTTCACACATTCTAATGGTGCTAACGAAACCCGAGATAGCACCTTCAGGACTATTTATGCTGCAATTTGACCTCATCCCATAGTGAACCACTCACTATGCTAAGTCTGCTTCATCATGCTTATCTTCTTGTGACAGTTAAGCGGTACCACGGAGTACTACAGATAGCACGAAGAGTATTAAGAACTTTGACACAACATGTCAAGCTGCTAGCTTCTAGAACTTCCCATTCCGATCGCAACTGCGCTTTCGCTATTAATTTTGTTTCTCATCATCTCACTAGCAAAAAAGAGAGCTTCACGAGCAGTTTTCACTCTTCGTATTTCTATTCCTCTAGCTCTACAGCTTGCTTATTGAGAAGCAATACAAAATTGCCACACTCACATATGCTCTTAGCTCCAAAATAAATCCTATCCATTTGTAATTTTCTGTTGCTTCTGCTTCTTTTGCAATTTTTCTTTAAAATTCGGTCAATAGCTAAATCGAATCAAGCACACGCCTTCTCGGCTTCAGCCATAAGTGCTCCATGAAGCGAGATGCTTTCCAACGCAGTGAAATGCGTGAACTCCAACTTTTCAAAAATTATTCATCCGCTGACGTTACATATGAACAGCATACAACACATCAGGTATACGAAAACTAAGCGTTTTCCATCCGTGCAGTTAGGCGAGGGGAATTCTCAGCTTTGAATATTCCATGCACTCTGCGAAGAATGTTTAGAAAATGTTGAATCCCGACGGAGTTTCAACGGTTTGCGAAATTCCCCGCCTCCGCGGGAGGATATATTTCGTCACATGATATTGGATGCGACCCCCCGCTTAGGTTCTTTTCGACATACTACTGCAGACAACTCTTCTCATGTACGATTGATGATGAGTAATTTTCATTTCTACCAGTTAGCCAAACTTCATAATTTATTAGCAAATTAAAAGACGTTACAGTACGTCATTTCTTTTTCTTTGTTATTTTGAATAATCACATAATATTTCAAAACAAGCATTCAAGAAATAAGTTTCGAGAATTCTCAGACACATGTGACTATTCCTATTCTCTCTCTCTCTCTCTCGCCACTCTTTCTCTCTCTGCAATCTTTGGAGGGAAAACTTTCAATACTACAGTTTGGAAGTTCATGTTCTGTCATCATATTTCATTAATTCTTATTATTGATACAGATAAAAGTCGATAATTGATACAGATAAAAGTCGACAAATTATATCATCTTAGGGTTATTCCATAATTGTTGATCAAAAATCGAAATTGACCGCAATGTGATCGTTGATCTTAATATGCGATCTGTAAATCAAATTGCAATTTCAATTTATTTCATCAAAATTTTTTCTTTCTTCTAATGAAATAACCACAAAAAACATTTGGCACTCTTCGATTTCGCTGCTAGGAAAAAATTGAAACTGAATTCGAGAAATTAATGTCACTTAGAATTACACTTAATAAATTAACGAAACAACATAATCAACCAATGAGATCAACATTAAAAAATTTAAAAAAACCGAATTTCAAGTAAAATATTTCTTTGAGAATGACGATGAGATTTGCCGATTTCAAATAGTAAGGTTAATAAAAAACGATTGAAGCTTTGAGATACTACGTTGTGCTTACCTAATGCAATCCACGTTTCACGTGACGATCCGTCGATTCGCTAAGCGTCGAGCGCGGATCGGTCGAATTCCATTCGTTCCTATTCTATGCCTTCCGCTTCCAGTGTTGACCATAGAGCCGTACTAGTCAGTAGTTGTGTAGCGCATTTGTTTATCAGTAAATCTGGATTTCGATTAAGTGTTTTCGAATATCTTTTCTCGTGCTCACCTTGATCAAGTTCTTCACAATTTCAAAACAGTGATTATCGATTTTTTACTGCATTCTGTTTGAATTTTTTTTTTTGCAATCTTGTTAGGAAAAACTTTTAGCAAACCGATTTAACTTTTTTTTGCACTCGTACCAGGAAAACTTCTGACAAACTAAATATTTGGGAAAAGGTCGTTTAAACTGGAAAGATATTAGTGGCATGCGATATATTTTTATGCAATTTTTCTTTCGGAGCTAAATTTACTGCAATGAATTTCACGAGTAACGGTTTTTTTTGAGACTGTTCTAGTGCATATATTTGGGGAAATCTTTTACCTTCTTGTTTGATGTTGCTAGGTGTCAATTTCCCTCACCCACTATTAATTGTTCTATTTAAATTTCACACTGGGATATGTTTTTTCCTGTGGATGTATTGTTTGGACATGCCATTCACTAGCAAAATAGCGAGGTTCTTCTGCAAAGTGGTATTGCGAGAATAGGCAAACTGCCGGAAGTCCATCTCAACCGTGTGTTAGGATTGTTTAATGGACGCGGTTCGCCTTTCGGGTGACATTTGCGCCAAAATGTTTCACACAGCGATCATTATGTACTCAAACATCTACTCTACACAGAAGTGTTGTAATCCAAGAAAGCCTGTGAGCCTGAAGGCTTTCGGAAATTTGGTGTCCTTTAAACTGTCGTAGACTAATGCGGAACATTGCAGCTCCAATCAAATGCTTTTCGATATGAGGATCGAGCCGACTGTAGGATATAAAGATGTTCGGCTCTGATTCACATCATGTTCGCTCAAATGATTGTTGGTTCATTTGTTGGATCATTAAAGTTTTTCACTACCACTTAGGACGGAATTAAGGCTTCAGTATCTTAGGGTGTCTCTTGGAAGGGGTGAGAGATCTATGAGGATTTGCTGCCCTAGTTGTTTCAATGCACTCAGTGACGGAATATAAGTATGGTATTTTATTGTTGCGAATGAAATTATTGCTCGATCACCTATCGCGCAATAAATATCACCCAATCTCGACAATTTGAATTCCTTTTTTTTCATTTTCGAAATTATTACGGAAATGCTCTCATAAATCAAAGATAGACTGGTGCAACTTCCCTTAGGAAGTGCTGAAAAAATTTTTACTATACATCATAAAATATCCGCTGAGGTCAGTTGAATTTATATTGCGCTAGTATTTCCACTCAATGAGATGAAAGACATAGCATGGCGTTTCACATTCGGGAATTTTAGCTCTGAGAAATATTTTGTGAGATAAATAAGCAAATAAATAAATAAATAAGCAAATAAACAAGTAAATAAATAAGTATATGAATTTAAGGTAGGCAAATGCAATGTGATTTTGGAAATTCAGTTTCGAAATTTTTGAAAATTCCACTGCATTTTAGAAATACTGACAAACATGATACAAGATCGAAGTTTCTGAGAAATCTTCACAAAAGTTTGGAATATTGTTGTGAAATAAGTAGAAAAATCAGGTTTGCATTTTCATTCATTTCAGAATTATTCTCAGTTTCAGCCGAATTTATTTCACTTTTCTTTTTATATTGCGCTAGTACTTCCACTCAATGAGATGAAAGACATAGCATGACATAGCATCTGCCGCTATTCGAATAAGTATTACCAAGCGAAATTTCACGATATATGTTTGTATTTGAAAGAAGCTATTGTGATGCCTATTACCGCAATAAATAGATGTACAGTTCGTAACGTTGATGGAGGTTGTGTTCATGAATGGTGATAGATACAGTTTCAGCGACTGATCTGGACGGATGATTATCAATCGTTAAGGTGGTTCGTTAGGAATATGCAGCTTCACTTTTAGCAATGCTAATAGTAAGAGCATTCATCTGCTTGACGTGCATTGCAATGATATTACAGACCATTCTGTTGATAGGTTCGGAGGTTTTGTTCTGATGGGCTTTTCTGAATTCAATCTTTTATCCAGGAGTTCCATAGTGCTTTCAGTAGCGTAACTTTTATTTCTCATTATGGAAATAATATTGCTTGGCTATAGATGTTTGTTGTAGAAGTAATGGAGCCGTCTCGTGGCTCTAACACTCTGTGATCCTGGATCTCGTCACATCAACGAAAATTGCAGCTTGGATAGGATAATTTTTGGATCCGGCGTCTGCAGCGAGATCAACTTTGCACATCAAATCCACCCTACTAAATCGGGTTGAAGCGTACATTGCGAGTCCTCATTCTGAATGCAGAGCAACATTTCAAAACATCACCTAGTACAGCTATCGATTCTAGCTTTTTTTTTGCAAAAACTTTCATCGGAATTCCTCTCAGCTTGTGATTACTGCTTCGTTTCGAACACCTGGCAGGTGTTCTACCCCCTCACTAGTGTCGCAAAACGAGCGGAATATATGAAGTATTGCCAGACAGAAAATTGGTTCAAATTTCAAATATTAACTCCACTACCGTTTACAGTATACATGAGATACTGTGATGAGCATTTCTCTTAGTTATTTGATTGCTAGTTCGATTCTGAAAATAGTGAACATTATTGATAATAATTTCGGTGCGAATGAGTGAAATTTTCGAAGCATCCATCATCTCACGTATATCTTCACTTCATTAATTAGTCATCCTATAGTTGAGTCCGTTTTGTTATAAATGATTTCGCTAATGCATGACGGATGCGATAATCGATTGATCAACATTTCAGAAGTGATCTGAACGCTGAAATTTGCTTCTGAGGAATTTATGAATGTGTTGACATTGGAGTTGATTGTTCTGTAATATTCTCAGTCTTTGTATCGCCGAATGATTTAGCTGTTTATACTTTCTACATGAAAACACTTCATATTTCTATACGCTACTTTTATCAAAATCCAACGTTCATAGATAGATTTTTTTTTGCAGCTTATCATTTGAATAGGTAAAAAAATTTTTCTTATTTCTGAATCAATGATCTCCCCCCTTTCATTATTGAAAAGAGTGCTGAATCTCTATGACAAATTTTAGCATTATTGCTTGTTGCAATATTTGCATCTATCAAATATTTGAACTCTTTGTTGTTGCGATGAGATCGACTCTTCGTTCAAGTAATTTAATAGTATAGCGATTTTTAAACAGACGAAATAGGGATTTTCTTGATTTAGAAATGCTTTTATGATCTCAGTGATTTTGAAAATGCTTCTAGGTTTTTTGATTCTTAGAAGTTTTCGACGATTCACAAAAAAAAAACGATCCAATTATATTTTTTGAAATATTTTCACGTGTGAAGTTATTCTTTTTCTCGTGTGAAATTGCGCTTCTAATATACGACATCTTTAATTTACAATGCCAATGCTTTCCACTCGTTATTAGGTATTATTGCTTTCAGGATAATAACACAATTGTGATTTCAATATTTGAATCCTTTCTCTAGGAATTGTTTTTTTTTTAAATTGATATCTATGCATTATTTGTATTACTTCATCAGAATAGTTCGAAAGTTATGTTCTAATTGTGCTTGGTCATTTCCGCCATCGGACACTTCTGCGACAATGTTGACACTCCAGTAGCGTGTTATGGAGTACATCCTCGAGAGAGAGGCAATTGAGGTCATCCACTTATTCAAAATCCAGAAAGCCAAATTTTACCCTCTTTCCCAACGTGTAAATTCTGCAAGATCTAAAGGGTACGACGGAAAAGTTCTGCTTGGAAATGACTTGATATAGTTTTAGTGACTACCTGTTTTCATTAATTGTTTCGTTAATTCATTCGTAATATTTATGCGAAATTAGTTCAATTGACTTATTCACACTCTTGATACAATCTAAATTTCTGTTATGCGTTGGAACACTTTACTCAACAACATTTCTTATTCATCAGCAATATACTATAAATCCCATCAACCGTCAATCGGACAATCCAGTAGAATTTTTAGCTACTTGAAAATATTTGCAAGCGATTATAGCAGTTATATATTATATGAGGAAATATAAGCGAGCAAAAATCGCTTGACTATACAATATCCTTATATTATTTGAAGAAATATTGTTGTTGAAAAGCGGAACAAAGAAAGGAAAAAAACTTTTGAAACAGCGGAATTCCACTTTGGATTTTTGAAGATCACAGCATTGAAAACAATAAATAAAAGAGCACAAATAATTACGTATATATACTTTGAAAAAGAAAAAAAAATTTAGCTGCAATGATACAATAAATGTAATAAAACAACGATGATTTATTTCTTCATGCAGAAAATTTTTCTTTTTTTTTTTCAATGTGTACTGTAGCGATTTTTGATAGACCTACGTTTGGTATACTGTAAAATTTAATCGATCTAAGCGATTTGATCGTTGCGTTCTCTAAATGTTGATTGATTGAAACGGTAGTTATTAGATGATATACAATCGTGCAGGTAAATTTTACAGGTGAATTGGCATAGAAGTAAATTTATTTAAACGAAAACCAATGCCAAAAAAATAAGCATAGGAGCGATTAAATGATCAGAGCTTTCAAATTTCAAATAACATTGGTTTCCTGATTGCTCATCACTAAAAGTTTATGAATTTATTGATCAATAGTGTGGAATTTTAATTCAATGAATTTCTTATTGAATTAGCTTATTAGTTTCTCTCATTTTACCGATTTTTTCTATTTGGTGCAAGAAAATTCGCGCTTTATTTTCTATCGCTTAGCATCTTTAGACAGTAACGAGACAAAACTTTTCTTAGTAATAGACTCTTTCTGGATTCCTCAATGCAGGATAGATAATAAAGTATTGTTCGAAAGTATAAATCTTACATATGGTTACTTCATACGATGAGCTTGAGATCATCACATCGTTTTAAAGAGATCATTGCAGCTTTCCAGCTCATTTTCGAGACATTCATATAAAGAGTGTAAAGAGAATAGCCTAGAATGGGATTCTGCTATGTAAAATGCCGTTTAGAAGTGGAGTCCTTGAAAATTTCAGATTCAAAAAAAAACACAGGCGAAGAGATTTGCGGAATTTTGTGAGCAGCATTTCCCACAATTTTTTTCCAAATCTTTTCCAAGAAAAGACCGGAGATAACGGTCAACGAAGAAAGAACGGTCTAAGGATAGAGGACAGCGTTTGGTCGTCGTCATTCCTGCGGCGAGGGAAGTTCTTCTAATGTTTCGGGGGGCAGAAGGAAGGAGAATATTTGGATTCCATTTGATGCTATATCGTACAGGGCTCATCCTCTGCGGTCATTGACATATGCAGTAAAATGTGTGCTCTTTTCGAGAAGCTCAATAATTATGCAATTCATCAAATACAAGCGTATTAAGCAAAAAAAACTGCAAATCTAGGAAAAAAAAAGCATATTTCATCTGCCTTCGAAAAAAAAAGGCAGGAAAAAAATCACAACAAAAGTTGCTAGAAAACAAAACAACAGATCAGCATGAATTGTATGTTGCTCAGAATAATGAAGCAGTACAGACTAGAGCATAATAAATAATCTGTTATTAATAATAAACAGATTTTCGATAATCATTGGCGGCCAATTGGTGTTGTGAGTTTAATTGGCTGATTGACTGACTGACTGCTGATTGCTCGTATTATCATAATTCGATAGTTTTCATTTCGAAAACCATCTTTTTGTCTTTCAAGAAATATTTTCGATTTTTTAAATGAATTCATGCATGAAGTAATTAAGCACAATCGAAACACCTGCACTCGACAGCACTCGGAATTTTCATCTTGCGCTCTCCATCATCGCAATTTACTTTTACTTCAATCTGAAAGAAGAAAGAAAAATTGTATTTGGCTGAAGCGCATACGGTAAGCATCTATAAGGAAATACGGTAAAACAAAATATGTTCTAACGCGCTATTCTCTACACTCAAAAATATCATTGAAGCTATTCATCCATCATTCACTATCAATTAGAGCTCTGCTGTGAAAAATTATTCACAAGAGATGGAGGACCAAACTAATGAGCACTTTTCGAGGCCTATCAAAGCAATCGCTTAAAGAATTAAATCCAATACTGTCATAAAGATATATACCATAAAGTAGAATCCCTCTATATTCTCCTATTCATTACTAGTTGCAAATTCGTAATCTGCATCATGCTTTCAGCATAGAATGCTATCACCGTAATTTCGATCGACTAGTGTTGATTAGGTTACCGTAGTCTTTAGATTAGTTGAGTTGAACGGAAGAATTCAATTCAACGCTATATGAATATCTATTTAATATGGTAATTATCTATTGTATAGAGATTTGAATAATATATCATTGCAACGTACCCATTCCGTATCGACCATTCGACAACATTTGCCATGTACAGTAATTGAATTTTCACCAGGATTCGGAAACGAAAATGACATACAATATCCACTGCACATATTGATATTTACGGCTACCAAATCACAACCAGGTTCATCAATCACGTGTTGTGTGCCTATAAATAAGCCTAGTAGTTATGAGAGAGCAATAAATGAGGGCCTTATTCTTTTAATGAGTTTGAATTAATGCTATTGAAGTTGACCTTGCTTTCTAGCAACTAGAAGTTCGAAGGTAACAAAGTCTGACTCGTTCTACTGGAGAAACATTACCCGTGCACATATAAACGTCTATACTAGGCTACTTTTCGCTCAACAACCAATTATATAAAATTTCTTCCATAGGAAATCAGATGTTGATGGATCAGCTTATAGTGAATTAGCGTTCTTGCTCTCTGAGAGCCATGCTGAGGGTTATAGCAGCTATATTCACCTATTGTATTAGAGTTTTGCATTTAACGGAAATTTGAGTTATTGCCAGGAATTGTCAGGAATTTTTTCACTTTCCAGGGTAAAAAACACCCTTTGAAGTGAGAAGAAACATATTTAGCTAGCAACAAACGGATAAATGTGGGCAATTAAAAACTCACTGAATTAAAATTGCACTTAAGCATTTAGATGTGTGATTACTTCTTTCTTTCTATGAATTTCCTATGAGATCTTTATTGGAAAACGCTATTTATTCTCAAGTCTGAATTCATTGAAAAAAGTGAAAGTAGATTGTTAGATTGTTGACCTGCGTATGGATAAACACATTCAATCTCGATATATTAGTAATGAGTTAATGATTTCTTTCGTACTATAATTTACATAATTATGCAGCATTTGGAAAATACAAGCAAAAAACTTTACCATGTTTTCGGCAGCCCGTCTTGACAGCCGCTGAATAACCCGTCGCAATTAGGCAGCAGAAAGTAAAAACAGCAAATATTGAGTATCGATTAAGCAGTAACCCATTTGTCGAAAGTGAACAAATGCTTTGTCTATTTGGCGTGATTGGCCGCAAAGTGTTGTAGCGACGAGGACGTGTCAAACTTGAACGCTGCTCCAAACTATTGGTCACTTGCCACAATTCTTCCATTTTTTTTCTTTTTACTGTAATAATTTTACTGTAATTTTACTCTTTACTGTAATAATCTTCAGAGAACAAATAAATAAAAAGTCAAGTATAGAATATAAATGCACACAAAAATTTCGGTTAATATTGGACGCAAATAATGCTTGTTAGATGAAGCGTAAAAATGAGTTAAAGAAAATGTACAGAGTTATTAGTAACGGTTACTAAAGCAACAGACGGAAATTTAACGCAAGCAATGCGATTGTTTTCTCAAAAAGCAGTCATAAATACTAAATTTTGATTCATTTTTTAAAAAAATATTCCCCTCTGCAATCAAGTCTTCGGTACCTCTTGAAAGGTGCTGCTAAAATGATTTTAGAGAGGTAAAATTGCTAAAGGAAGACAATTATTTTAATTTCTACATTAATATAAAAGTATAAGTGAAGTACATTTGAAAGTGAAATCCTCACAATCAGTGCTTATTTAAAATGAACGCTAAAATTTTTGCAATGAAACAAAATTCGCTCAGATAGAAAATTAAACGCTTTCAAGAAATGATGCAAATACTTTACTCGAATATTGAAATGCTTAAGTGTATCATAGACAGTAAGAAGAATGGTTACGATGTAAAATGATTGGCGAATGAAGGAAGCCCATTCAAAGCGGCACTATTGCTATTGGAAAATCCCTCCCCCACTCCCTCGCCCCACCCTTCAATAAAATCATCATCGTAGAGAATCTCTCAAATCGATGTAAAGTTTTTTGAAAACTGAAATTAAAAATTTACTAGATATTTATCTGAATAAATTAAAGTTGAATGTATTTCCTTTATTATAAAGTTTTATCGTAAATTGTTTTTTCTTAGCATAGTAAATCAAATTTTATTTTATTTTATTTTATTTTTTTTTTTGCAATTTTGAATTAATTTCAATTGAGTTGCAAAGAAACTGATATGAATTAAATTCATTTATAGAATTTTCTTGCGAATAAATAAGATTTATATAGAGAGGTTAAAATTTATAGAACTTAAGCTGGAATTTTATTCATTTGAAAATTGCATATTAGTTTGTAAAATGATTTTTCTTTGCAATAAATAATAGGCAAACAAACAAAGAAATCTATTAGAGCACATTTATTTGTTCGAAAATACATTAGATCTAAGCATTTCCTAGCGTTATTTATAATTTTAGTTATGATTATAACACTAGCAATGTGCTATGAATTTTTGCATTTTCTCAAAATGATAAGAACACAATAATATCGAGAGAAACAATTGGATTGCTTACAAAAAGTATATGAAATTACTTTATGATAAATTACTTACAAAATTTAATTTATAAATTACAAAATTTAATTTATAAATTACAAAAAGTAACAATAAATTACTTACAAAATTTAATTTACAAAGTAAATTAGTATGATAAGCGCCTAAATATAGTAAAAGTAATACTTTTGAATGGAACACATTCAAGCAACTTTAATAAAATATTCCATAATTACCATAGAAGGAAAAGTGCACTTCATTTTTGTTGAAAAAAATCTTCATAGATAATCTTTATTGCGCCAGAAAAATGCATAATTAACCTCATTTAATTTGTAACAATTTAGCTAGATTTGAATTTCAACGGGAATATCCGCCAACTTTCGCGAAGAATTTTTGACGAAAAGCGGCACAAATTGATAAAAACTTCAGAACCTTCAGCGTAAATTTTAGTGCGAACATAGCTCTCCATTTAAGAGGGATGCATCCTCTATAAGCGGCCTTACCTCTGCGTCTGCCTCGTCCCACCTTCCCACCTCTCAGCCTTCTCGTTAATAACACTTACGAAAAATTAAAGAACATGCTCCTAGAGTGCCCCAACGAAGTCAACGGTACATTTGTGTGAGTGGATGACCTGACGAGTGCATTCACATTTGTATATACCCATTGATATGGGCGGAGTCAAATTACGTCATATCTGTTTGCATCATAATAAATGCCGTCGTAGAAAGATGGACGCCACCCGAATTCATGCAGAGCATTCCAGTCAACCCATTCGCTCATTCAGCTGCCTAATGTGCGGCTCCAAGAGTTTTTTCTTCTAGCAACATGATCACGATCATATAAGGCTGTCTGTAAATTGTAACACCTAATGGGTACGATTACAGTCGTAATCGACTCTTAATTATTCAATTATTACTGAAATGGCAATTCTTCATAATTCTACTGTCCTATTCAGCTAAAAATACCTTAGCTATTCTTTAAAAATCATCACAAGAAATGCTTATCACATTTTTCCACTGCTATCATATATATATATATATATATATATATATATATATATATATATATATATATATATATATATATATATATATATATATATATATATATATATATATATATATATATATATATATATATATATATATATATATATATATATGACGTATAATATATAGGTGCATATAACATATTCATAACAACAACTTACAACTTGAATATTTAAAAATGGTTTTTATCTCCCTTCCCTCCGCTCCACTCCCTATGAAATGCTAATTGTGCGAATTTCGGCGAAATACAAATGAGTTTGATCATCTGCTGAAACGGATGATAAACACGCATTTGAATTGTAGATTCCTCATAATTTAAATTGACAGCATTTTCTCAGAAAAAAAAAAAACAAATAAATGAAATCAAACTAAAAGAAGCAAATAAACACAAAAAACGCTGACGCGATATGCACTTTTTTTACTCAAGCCATCCAACTCTTCAATTTCGCAAAACTCTGAAGTACCATTACCATTAACCAGTTCCCACAAAAAAAAAACGGTCACCTCTATTGGGCGATTTAGCTATCAAGAAATCGTCTTTTGCGTCTAAAAAATTCGCTATATTTATCCTAGGGCAGCATTAGTTTGCCCATGTCAAATTTTGAAAATCGTTTCTCTTGCTTGCCCTCAACAGCTCCAAAGGATATTTGCATATGCAAATTTTGGCATCGCTACGCATATTTATAGCTCATAAGGTTAGATAGCTGATTTTTCCTCTATGCATTAAACAATATCTCTAAATTTTATTGCTCAGTTTTTCTTCTCTCTTAGAGTTTCAAAAATATACATACATAACATTCGCTTTCTGCAACCATTTTGCAAAAGAAAAACACATTCGAATGCGTTTTTTTTGCAAAAAAAAAAATTGCAAAAAGCACATCAATTGTACGTCGAATTAATCATGCTTAATTAATTTAAAAAAAAAAAATCAACATCAACGATTCATGAATTGAAAGCACTTAACACAAATAAACATATATTAATAAAAGCGATATACTAAAAGTCGAATTATACTCTATCAATATTATTTCAGTAATGAAGTAATATTTCATTAACGATTGCACAAGAAAATATTTGCACAATGAAGTATTGAAAATATTTATTGCAATATTATGTTTAGAAATACTAAAAATGAATAACTAAATGCGAAAGCAATTCGATTATACGCCATCAAAACTTCTAAATGTTCGCCTATTACATCGTTTCGATAAAACTCTAAACTTTTATGAGAGGATAATTAGCTAATAAATTCAGATATTATGATAGTATAGGACTCAAAAATAAATGAATTCGATACAGCTAGTGAAATATTTCACGCTTCATCTCATAGCTATCCACAGCAAAAGTCGTTGAAATTTTTTGCAATTTTTTTTTCCTTGAAAAGCTAAGTGCATCATTGCACTGAAAGTGTTTTGCCGGCAAAGATGAGCTATTCTGGATAGCATATTTTTCGTTTAAGCGTCGGAAAGGCTGGAGGAATGAGCTGTAGAGGCGGGCAACATAAAGATAAGCGTAAGCCTTTATGAAGATAATATTTTTTGATTACGATCACCTATATTCATAAGAAATAAAAATTATGTGGCCTTTAACGAATATGACGTTGTTTCCAGATATCATAAAAGTATCAAATTACAGGTAATTTGATGCTTTTATAGCATCTGAAATGAATGAATGAATGAATCGCATTTTTGTAGGCGCAGAAAATGCAAAATATGAGTGAAAAAGAGTAAGAACTGAAAAAAAAAGTCGAGAAACGAAAAAAAAAGAAGAGGAGAAATTGATATCCTTTTTTTTGCGAGTGATTTCTCTCCTGGATGTACAAAATCCTAAAAATCCCGTACTTATATTTTCGAAATTGTTTATTATAGATTAATTAGTACATTTACGTATCAATTTGTTCATAGTTTTGCAATGATCAAACGTTTTCACTGTGTTCTTACGAAAAGTTGCACAGATTTCATAAATTGCTTCGGCTCCTCCGCCTTCTCGTCAACCAATCCATAGTCCCGTTTCTTCTCCCTCTCGCCTATGAACGCAAAAATTCTATCGTACCGTGTCTCTAACATAATGACCTACATTTGAACTTCTTATGAAATAAATCATGCAATTTTCCACATACATTGATGAATACTTAATAAAAATTTTTGCACAACTTGAAATCGCAAAAGAGGGGGTTAGGGAGGGTAAATTCGATTATTCTCTGCCACGCTCATTTTTAAATAATATTCCTAATTGGACGAACATTGACAATTTCAAAGTGTCACTATCAAATTGTTGCTTTTATTCATGCAAAATTATCAATACAAACGTTTCATACTATGAAGCTAATCGATCATAAACTACAAAATACTTAAGATTCATTTATTGTTTACTTTATTTTCTATTAGTGTTCCAAAGTGCAGAGTGCTGCTTATGCTTAGCAGTTCATAGAGAAAATGCAGAGAAAGATGTAGAAAAATTCGAGAGAAACACTGGCCTAAACTGATTGAAATTTCAACTCCGATACTAAGGAAAAATTTTCTGTGCGTTTCATCGAGCATGCTGGACTAGCCATTAGTGACCATAGCCTTGACGATTTGCGGTACGTGGTGACCATATTGCAAACCAATAGTGTCTGTCTTTGCAACTGTATATTAATGCGATATGCTCATTCGCTTAGGTAAAGCGTGAACAATTGATAAGGCAATGAAATGTGATTAAAAGACGGCTCAATAAAGCTTTTGAAAGAACGAAAGAGTTTTTTTTTTTTGGAGGCCTAACAAAATGAACAAACAGAATGATAGTATTTTACAATGCTTTATCATCACAAACATCATAAATAGCCATTAAATAAGATAAACATTGAATTTTGTAAATGACCGTTGAGTTTTTTAATAGATGGAAATTATATTCAATAAATAAACGCTGAATTTAGATAATAAATAATGAATTCAACGAATGAACAATGATTTAAAAAAATAATAAAAATATATACGTATTCTATAAATTTGCATAGTAATATGATAGAACATCCAAAAATGATATTGATAAGCATAAAAGATATTGATAAGCACTCATTGAAGATCAATTTTCTTTTGAAAAAAAAAATCTGTGATTTGCATAAGTTAAATATATTCCACAACAACAATTGATATTATCTTATTTGAAAATTTTCACTGAATGCTCGCAAAGATTTCAAAATTACACTATGTATCCTTTTAATTCCTCTTAGTTTTCAATATTTTTTATTATAGTCCAACATTTCTTAAGCAAAATGATCGTTGTTCATAGATTTAAGGAGGTTGGCATTGTGCATTTGTTTGCTCAGATCAACGGTACATTAATACAGTATGATAGAATACGGTAAAATCAGCAGTACGGTAATACATAAATGCAATATCAACAGTATAGCTAATATAACTTTGCTATTGAATAACGAATCAACAAATTAATTCTGAAATTTCTTCGCAATTGTCTTTCAAATTCCCCCAAAATGCTTCGTTTAATGACATATGGCACTTATAGTATAGGATCTATATAGATCCATATAGTTGTAAAAAATATGCATGGAGTAGAAGGACGCCTTAAGCGGACTTATTCAGCTCACCGTTTAATGAAAATTTTTTCGAGGTTTTTAAAAAAGGCTCATTCCAATTATATAACACGATCTATATCAAATAAAATAAAGCACAATGAGATTTATTTAACTATTAATATATATTATTCAAATTTGAAAAAGTTTATAGCACCAACACGATTTATTATCAAATTGCTTTTAAATTATGCTAATTATTTAATTTCAGGTGGAAAAAATTACCTAATAATGTCGAATATTCTTTCGATAGGATTGTAGAAAATTTTTTAAGCCGTTCACTTTCTTGTGGATGCAAAAAAAAAATCGATATTACTGCAAATTGCACACTTATTTTCATTTAGCGAAGGAGTGCGTTAAAATTATTTGCTATTTATCAATAGATCAGTTCAGCGTACTTTAATTCAGCGAAAAAAAAAAGAAGAAAAGGAATGTGAAAACGAATTGCTAAGAAAAATATTTTACACTCATCACTGATATATTGAATTGCTGACGAAAGAATTGCTTTACTTTTGAAGTTACTAGTTACTTCACAAATATAAAAGTAAATAATTCATAATTATTTTAAGGTTACAACTTACATTTATAAGTATAAAAATAAATAATTTGAGAGTTTTAATTGTTGTACGATTGATTTAATTTGCATTATACACTTTTGCGATGTTATAAAAGCATTATTGAGGAAAATATCATCGTTGTGCCATAATTTTGTTTCAATCAAACAAGACACAGTTGTCGAAAATATAAAAAACTTATAAATCATATTTTTTAAAAAATATGTATGATATGATAAATATTTTACTCATTTAAATACTTATTTCAATGTTATGCAAAATGGATTATATTTATGGGTATATGTAGAATGGCTATTCGATCGTTCCCTTTATTATCGGTACAAAGAAAAAAAAATTTTTTTTTTCATATGAAACTAGTTTTTTTTTCTGTGGAAATATGCAGAGTTGAACATTTCTCTGCTATTAAATTGAAAATTTTTTGATAATCATCAATAAAAAATAAAATTATTAATAGATAGTGAAATGTTGACAATTAACTCAAATCTATCGATATAATAATATAGTGGAAAAAGCAATTTTGAAAATATTTTTGCATTATTTCATTAATGAAAATGATACGTTTGAATAATTGAATCGATAAATTAATTCTCTATAAAAAAATTTGGTGCGAAAAAAAAAAAAAATATTTCAAAAAGTACGAAAAAAAAAATGCAATTATAAAACTTTACGAAAAATGCAAAAATGCAAAAATGCAATCATAAAACTAAAACTTGTCCACTCTTGTTGTTCATACTTGCAAACTTTTGTATGTTTTACCACCATGAAATGTTAAAATGAGTAAATAAATAAATAAATAAATAAATAAATGGAGAAATAAGTAAATAATCAAATAAATAAATGCATAAATAAATAAAAAAAATTAATGATTAAATAATAGCACTAATAGAAATGAATGAAAACTGCTCGAATGAAATTATTATCGATCATTGCATAAATGAGTCATATGCAAATTAATATTCACTAGCGAATATTACAATGGTTGTTCGTGAAACCATTTTAAGCCGATTTACTGAGTATGAAATACGTTTGAGCAGCTCTCTGTACTATAATTACTAATATCTCTTCATTGGCTTTTTTTTCTAGAACCTTCTGTCATTGACTTGGCTCAATAAATGCGTATAACATTTGTATGATAGCGTTTGATTAAAGTATGCGGTAATTAGAAAGAGTATTTTCTAAATAAAAAGAGACAATCTTTATATATATCCAATTTATACACAGTATGAAATTACTTCTATTACAAGTAAGTAGAACTAAAAGTAAGTAAGAACTCTATTACAAGTAAGAATTCTATTACAAGTAGAACTTACAGTAGTGAACTCAAATAAAATTTCATAGCAAATATAGCAAAAAGAGAAAAAAAATGAAGCAAACAAATGTAAAGAATAGGGGGGTACTAATTGGTCGAGGAAATTTGTTCAACAGAAAATAATTTCCCACTGATTTTGACGATAAACTGAGAGAAAATTTTACATTCAGCGTATTCATAAATATAATGATGAAAATTTTCAATACATGCAATTAGTGAATATAAAATTATTTGATTAATCGGATAAATGTAAAATTGAATTTAATAAATAAAAAAAATTTGGAAATAATATTCATTAAAAATGTGGATTTTTCTTTTTTTCAAAGATTCATTAATGCATCAAAAACGATTCGGCTAAAATTTCGCACTTTAATTTAGAGCAAAAAATTTTACGCTTAACTTCTGCTCGAATTTTGAAAATTTTTAGCTAATAGATATGATGAAATTGTTTTAAAAAAATAGTACATAGTGCATAGAAAAATGTTTACACGGGCGACGATATTGTAGTAGAAAATCTATGAGTCATTTTGATGCGGATTACCACGCGGGAATGGGATGGCGATGAACTTCGAAGAATTATTCGCATTTGCTATAGATGTAGGTGAGCGTATTCTTTCTTTATAGAAATAATATCACACCTGAATTCTATCAATGAAGTTAATAGTAAAGCCATCAAATTCTAGTGATTCAACACTAGATAACATCAATAAACAATGCTATTGTGCTCGAATTCGATTGAATTTCCGGTCGAATTGAATTTAAATCAGCACACTATGCATGCATTAGTGTTTATCGAATTCAAGGAATTGCACCTCACTGAACGCAACAAATGCTATCGTTGAACTGAAATTGTACGCTGCTAATGTCATCCATTTGACTATTGATCGACTGAGATCAGTGTGGAATTGAAATCCACCGAAAATAGATAGATATTTATTAGTTATGCGATCTCTAATATATTAAACACTATCAATTACTATTGCTACAGTACGATTATCTAATCATCATAGTTGATAATCATTTCAAATATGTGTAAGATTCTCGAAAACTAATCAATAAGCGTAGAGATTATTTAAAATTAAGAGAAATTGAAGAAGAGAAAGTAATAGCAAAACGAATAAAAACGCACATATGCGTATATGAACTCAAATCTTCTGCGTACCGCTTTTGCTAAGTTATTCATTCATATTCTATTCACTTCTTTCGTCGATACAGAAAGAATAAATGTGATCGTTTGAAACCGAATGATAGCATCAGACTATAACATCAGCCACTATAACGTCTCATAAATTTTCACATTCATATTGGAGTTTATACGCTTGAAATTTATAAAATTCTTCGGAATATGGTATTGCAAATTTCATATATATATATATATATATATATATATATATATATATATATATATATATATATATATATATATCGATTTTTCTGCTATTTCAATATGTTTTTGTCGATCCTTTCTTTTTTTTCGGCCACGTTTAACCATATCGAAATCCGCTTCAAATGTTGTATATATCGATTCGAATCTTTTGAAGTTTTTTTTTTCAAAGTTGATGTTCGCAAAATTAAGACAGCAATCGTTCCTCAATCGTCTTTGCAAATATTTTACAGGAACATTGCAACGTACAGGATTCATTGCAATGTGTCAATCTTGTTGTAATATCTAGGCATTATTGCAATATGCAATAAGAGTTTTTAGAAGGAGGAAATCGTATGCTTGCTAGCTTGCTTTTTGCAAATTTTTGCAAAAAGGATTGACTCTATGACGAAATTTTACCTACGAATATATATACAAGTGCATAATGTATTTGTTTCATACTATAAACTAGCGTCAGGTGCAATCAACCAGTGCAATCCACCAGTAACATCAATGCAACCATTCAAAATTTGAATACCAAGATGAGATACCAAAAGTGAAGAAGGAGTGTTAAGGGATCTCGACCGAAATGCACTCTTGCATTCTATTCACTAGACCAACCGCTCGCATTTCCAAATAATTAATAAAACATGCGAAATAGAACATTCAATTTTGGCTGATGTAGCCACTCTAATAAATCTCTTCAGAAGGATTGATTTAAATGCGTTTCTGTAGATTTGCTGCACTATGGCAATGCAATGTTTACTTTCGTATGGTATGTCATTCGTGTTGGTCTATCTGTCTGTGTGGGTAGTTTCAGTACGGAAATTGTTGAAGCCATAGTTGCAAAAATTAATGCATGAAATATGTAACTCGTTTCTATCATTCGCGTTATTCGATTAAATCTTTGAAGAAAGAATTTGCAGAGATTTCAACGTTGGAAGAAGTTATGAGCATTTTATATCGATCAATCTTTTCATTTCGTATCACAATGAAATATTTCATGGATAATTTGTAAAGATGGTAAAATAAGCTAAAATATAAAGATATTATTTTGTGTATATTCCACCGCATATTGATCACCTATGAAACGGGTTCAATTCAACCGCTTGTAAAACAGATTCGAATTTTTCGATATTTTTTCCAAACGGCGAATTTTGGTGTCAATATTTCTCTTCTAATTGAAAGAGAAACTAAACGATTATTACAAATGATCATATAATAACGTCGTTTTAATTATAAACTTTTATAAGTTCAACTTCGGTTTTTAACCAGCCCACAGAAAAAAGTATAGGTATGTATGCATGAATTTAGCGCCACATTAACTTACTGTATAAATGCAAATTTATATTAGCGAATGATGATGATTCCCAGAAATATTTGCAATTTGACTATTGAACTAAAATTAATGACTTTACACTATCCAACTGTCACTAATTAACTATGAAAATTGAATTTTCATGTAAAACGATTAAGTTCTACACATATCGGAATTATTGTAGTTGAAAAAGTGTATCTGATAATTTCCATTTGTTTAGATCATCGAAGCGATTGTGTTAAAACGTATTAGCATCGAAATACAAGTGCACTAACATGGAGATGGCAAAACTAAGGTGTGTGTCGGCAAAACAAAAAAAAAAGAACCAGTTTTTGGCGCATTTTCTAATTCGTTGTGGGAGGGGGGGGGGGGGGGGGGGGAGGCGTGGGAGCTCGATAGTTCTCAATGATATATTTAATTATTCATATCATCGCTTTTATCTTGAAATAATTTACTTTCATAATTAATGCACGAAAGCCATGACAACTAATTAGGCCTAAGAATAATTCGAAAAATTCGAAGCACTTTGTAAAAGAGCAGTTCGAAGCACTTCATCCATCACTATTTAACGGCTTACCATTAACAAAAAGACGTCAACGATTCTACGGTCAAATAATGCAACAATATAAAGCTTTTAAATAATGCTTTTAATGAATGCCCTCTTCGGCATTTCCTTATCGAAGTCATCTAATACAACTTCCGCTGCTCATCATTTAATGCGTAATTAAATGTCCTAGATATTTTTTATTACATCACGTCAATATATCGCTCCTCGATTTTATGCTGCATAGAAAAAAAACCTCCCAGTTATTGCTGGAGTAAAAAAATAAATTCAGTATGAAGCGGTCAACATAAATAAATATGTATTTATGCTTTCTATTTATTTATTTATTTATTTATTTATTTATTTATTTATTTATTTATTTATTTATTTATTTATTTATTTATTTATTTATTTATTCAGACTTAAATAAAAATGGTATTCAATGTATACCTCATATGTAATTGCAAAAGTTTTCCACTCATCGAAACACACACCTATCATTTCTTACTGAAAGAAATTTTAAAAAAAAACGCACATAAAGTAACGTAGGTGTGGTTCGCCTCGATAGCTTAGCGGCTACCGTTGAAACTCTCATTTTCTGCGTATCGCAAACTATTATTATTTCGTAAATTTGCATTCACGATTAAAAATCGTTGCAAAATTTACTCATTGCAATATTCGCAAAATGATGTCATCTGCAAAAAAAAAATGACGCAACATGCAACTTTCGTCATTTTGCATGTTGTGGCCTCTTTTTTAAAAAATTTAATCACAGTGAAATGGCAAATATACTTCCTGCCAAATTTTTCGACGACAGCTCTTTCTATGCAGTTTTTCTATTGTCTCTGATTGCATAAATTTTATTGCTTGAATATTTCTCGCAGGCTATTTGTCGATGATTGAAAAATTTAATGGCCCAATTCAATAGAGGTTGATAGAAATAATACTAGAGAATACTCACAAATTTGCATTTGAGTATACATGAAAAATTTTCTACACAAAAAATTTGCATAAATCATTATATGCATTAGGATAAAAGTAAAAAATTGTGAATATTAAATATCCTTATTTGCATCTCTTATTCGGATATCCTTGATCGATTCCTTTCTTTATCCAATGTGCTCCTCACTCTAATCTTTCGTTAACTTAGAACAAGAAGGATGGCGATCGCTAATATATTTGAATTATTGAAAACTTGCAAGTTATATAAAGATGCTCAGTATGAGATAGCACTTTATTCAGTTAATATCGACAACTGCATGATGAGAACAGATAAATTATGGGGAATTCACCTTAGGTATACAAGGAATTTCGAACAAATAGAAGCACTCATCGGCTGAGAATTACGCTTCAACTCAAGAGAGGATGGAAAAGAGGCTTGAAGATAAAAGAAAGCGGACACAACGAGATTAATAAAGTGAAGAAGATAGTGGAAGAAATAAATTTGCTTTAAAAAAAAAGTGAATAACTTCAAGGCATTTAACACATGCAATTTTAAATTTAAAAGCAAAGAAATAAAAATATTCAAATGAGGAAAACAAATAATTTCTTTTTCCTCTAAATTTTCCTTCATATAATCTTTTAAATCTGAGAGAAAAAAATGCTCTCCTCAGTGAAACGATCGACGAGAAATCTTGAAAATATTTTCATAGAGAGAAATTTACACAAAACCTGTTTCTTCAATTCTTTCTTCATGAAAGAAAAGATATATTAGCATCATCATTTAAGTGCATGAAACTACTAATTCAATTCTATGGAATTCATTTATTTCTATGGTTTTTTTTTCTCAGCAAAAAAAAAAATTCCAATGATTTCTATAAACGAAAAATGATGAAGACTTAGGGCAAAATATGACGTCAACCAATCTTCATGATGAATTTCGATTCAATCTAGAAACGATTACGATAACCTTCACATCGGCGCCATATGAAATAATTTTTGCATTGTATCGTTTCTCCATCTATTCGATTCGGTTGCAGCTACAATCGTTAACGAAAAATAATTTGCGCAAAATAATAAAGAAAATTTTTCGAGAGTTGTATAGCGGCGAATTACACTTAACCGGTCGTTGTGAGATAGTTTTTTTTTTCTCGTTAATTTTCATCAACACTATATAATAAATGCATCAGCTAGCAGGGATTGATTAAATCATTCGTAATGAAAGATATTGCAAAATCGAATAAATAAAGTATGTGTTTTATTTTTCACTTAAAAAAAAATCTCCAATTTTTTTGCACTAATTTTCGTAAAAATAAATTTCTATATTTTCAGAATTTTTGCATTTTTTTTCGATATCTATTGAGATGTTCAACGATGAATTTTCGTCATTTTAATCATCTTTTGCAATTTATATGACAACTTTATTAGTTATGTATTAACGGATATATTTCGACGTCGTAATTTATTAACTGATTTTTTAAAAAAAAGCGTTTTTTTTTTGTGTTTCAAAATGTATACGATACGAATTTCACACGAGAAAAATGCGCCAAAAAAAAACCATCTCGTCGAAACTTTTCGCATCATTAAAAAAATTTCGTTTTTTTTTGGGATGCAATTTTTGAAATTCTCGCAAGAAGAAAAAAAAATCATATCATCTATCATTTTCAATAAATATTCATCGAATACGTTGATAGACATTTTCAATTTTTTTGCAATTTGGTGTCGAAAAAAAGAAAGAAATCGGTACTCGATTTACGACTTCACCTTTTCTGCATACCATTGAGTACCGGTTTCATTTCGATTCCGCAAAATTTTACTAAGTGTAGCTTACAATCCAGAAATATTTGGGTGGGTTCTAAAAATTTTTTGCAATAGAATTAATGGGGGCGCAACCGTACCGTGACCGCTAATGACTTGCTTTAGAGATTCTAATGAGCGCACTTAAATGAAAGCAATGAAAAAATTTCCTGCTCTTAGTGATACTCAAACGATTTATAGGGCGATGAATGTCTCTCATTTCTTTTTTTTCCCCCCATCGAGTGAACATTCTTTCAGTGAAAATAATGCTGGAATTACAATAAATTACTTATGGAAACTAAATACTTGCGATAGATTTTTTTTATTCCCAGAAAAATTCGAGAACTTCTCAAAAAAATTTATCGAGAACTAGAGATATTTCCAATCAGAAAAGACTGAAAAATGAGGAAAAGGAGAGGAAAGAAGAAGAAGGAAGATAAATAGTTGAAGAGCAATACATTAAGCAATAAGAGATTCTCAGATAGTGAGATTGCGGCAAACAGCTCGAGATTTTTAGACGAAAATGATGAGGAGAGAATATGCTCGCCAGTAAACACTACGAGATTTCCCTAAATTTCAGTTAATTTTAAAATCGCTAAGTGGTATTTTTTTCTCGTTGACTGTATTGATTCATGTCAGCGGAATATTTTCATATATTTCATACATGCGATCGAATGCGAATGAAAAGCAGGAAAATTCATGAAAAAAAATGCATGGGGAAGATCGGTACGGATATGCAAATATTGCATTTTCACAATTATTGAAATATTAGCGCATGAAAATGAATGATTATCGATACACATGTATTGATCAAATGTAGCGCGCTAGAAATGAATTGATTACGGTCTATATCACAGGGAAAAAACATTCGATTGTTTTTTGATGCGAGCAATTAGGAATTAAACGACTATTGTAGTCGTAGTTAATTTGATATACTATTGCAAATAACGCAAAACTTTTTGCACATATTACGTCATTATGATCTATAATCGTGATGAAACAGATGAACGCATTCGTGGATTTATCGAATGATATAATAATATGTTTTGCAATGCGCTGCAAAATGTTTTGCAATGCAATATGAAGCATATAAGAAAAAAGTGAATAGAAGAAGCGATAAAATGATATTTTATTTCTAGATGAAGTTTCGTTAATTCATTGCCATCACAAATCAATTTAATTTCTCTCTTGTATTTTCTGCGCATGCTTTGCTTTTTTTTTTCATTACATGTTGCATATCTGTATTGAAATGCACAAGATGCAATGAAAAAGAGACTGGACTAGGCTTAAATACATTTTGAAGGTTGTCTGATTTGAGTATATCCTCTTATACCTTCGCAGTAGCCCCTTTTTGCATTTACATGGTAACCTCATTTATTCGTCATGTTGCAATCACTCCATGTGATGCATATTTGCTAATCGCTTCAAGTACCTCTATCGATTGTGGCGATATTGCAACGCCGTTTTCTGTGCTTGAATTTTATTTTAACTCAAAGAACTTAAAACGTTTTACTAAGTAATGAATAGTAGAAAGGCCATATCATGTATTGTGTTTCGCTCCCGACCAACAAGTACTAGACCCGAAACGCTCAAGAAGCCGAGTTTTTTTTTTTGCGACTATCAGGTGCTTAACTAGTTCAGGCTTCCCATCATCGTCCTTTATCGAAGATTAGCGCCTATCAAAACTAGAATACCATTTAGAATATCGGCATGGCCTCTATGTTTGTTGCTGTAGGTATCCCAGAGCATTTCGAGGACCTCCAAGAAAGACTTCCTCAAAAAATTTTTCGTCTTTGCCTCTTGCCGAATTTTTTAAGACAGAGCAGTGCACGAACATAGCGTGCAACAAATGTCCCGATATACAACTCGATGCCACGCAGACGGATAACGCTTAGAAAACTTCCAGGATATTGATCAGTGGGAGTGATTTGCTAAGCTCCGTAGCAGTCCATTTTCACCTTGTTGGAACCGAAATCTTTCCTTGAAAATAGTCTCAACAAATGCATAAAACTTTTCATATATATGTTATAAAATTCAGTGCGACTCGACTATAAAAGAAATCTATAGTTGATTTTCAATTGCAATAGTTCGACTTTCATTAAATGTGCTGCATAATATTAATCGATTTTTCGACTCATTTTGAGAAAAATGGCTCTCAAAAAAATGAACATAAAGGCAGATTTCTCTAAGAAGACTTCCAATATGATAAATATTAACCTAAACTCAGGTTACTTTCCTACCTGACCGCTTAGGCAATAAAAAAAAGCATACTATGTAAAATGATGCAGAAATAAAAGTATGCGATAAGTAACGGTCAGAGCGCGTTATGTTTGCTTTTCACGTTTGATGACTCAACATGATAAAATCACTAGCACTATCCATAAATAGAAGCTTCGATAAGTTAGATTTAGCAACAAAGCACATCTCAATCAAAATCACCACCTCTATAATAATGAACACCTGGGAAAAGCGTGATTTATGAAATTCCAAAAAAAACTCCAATCAACAGTGTGTGGTGTTTGCTTACTTCCTTTCGATTCAGTGAGTTCCAGATAAACTTGAGTACGAGTTGAGACTGAAAGGTTTGGTTCATCGATGAGAAACGATTTACCCCTGTAAGACTCATAAAGTTCTGGCTCTTTTGTACTATCGGTTAATATATCTTCATAAAAAGGTGCATATCTCATCAGGTTGATTTACACGCTTCCTCATTTTGCTTAGAATTTTATCTTAGGCTGGTTGCATTTATGATTGGCAGAGAATACACAACAGAATCGACGCTCATTGAATATTTTTGATTATTTCTAACTGAAGGCTAAATAGCATTTTTTAAACAATTTTTTTCCATTATGTGATTGAACGAATTTAGAATATATGCGATGCAGCAGCATTTTTGCATTTACTATCTTTTTTAATGCAATTATCGATTGGGACATGTTCATCATCTTCTTCTGACAGATATTAGTACTTCAACATTGTAAAATACTGATAGATATTCATCGTCTTCTGATAGATGAATATTGTTAGTAATTGAACTAAAAAAAGAAAAAGATAGATTTGGAAAAAACTTCAAGTAGAGGTTCGATTAGAAGATAAAATCTATTCATTTTTGAAGTTTTCTGAATAACAAAATCACAGAGGTTAGCAACGACGTTTTCTCTTTATTAGACCAGTTACTCTTGTTTGCGTATGAAGAATATTAATAAAAACATAGAAACCACCGCTGAATATAATCTTAATATCTCGTCGACTGAAAGTCCCCGACAGACAGACAGATACATATATAAATATGCACAGACAAGATGTCGCCCGTCTACAATTTTGCAAAAATTATGAAAACAAAGCACAAAAATAAAAGAAAATTTTTTAAAAATATTTACAGTCTTACTTTCCTCATCATTTAAATATCAATGTACTACTGAAATATCAACAGATATAGTTTGATGTTCAACTAACACCATTCGAATATAAACATTTAATCATGTTGTCTTGCGGCTTGATGACGAAAACGATGGCGCCGATATATGGCCATAAAAACTCACTAAACACTAATACTTTACTAAATATAGCGGCAATATATTTCGATACTGACGTAAGCTAAACACTTTTATAGCTTGTTCTTTATCAGATGATTTCAACTGAAGGTGGAAAAATTTTTCAACATCAAAGACAATTTATATGTGCAAAAAGAGAGATAAAAAAGCATCATATTTCTTATTGCAAAATTAAATAAACATTCACCAATCAAAGCTGGCTTAAAATTATGCAATAAGCCTAAAGACATTGCAATAAATTGAATACTGCAGAAAAAAAAACGGCCTATGTTCCGGTGTCATAATTTCGACTAGATGAGCTCATTTTGTTTATTCTTATGAGGGGTTTCTCGGCCAACTATGCACTTTTAATCTGTAATAAATCGGTCGATTAATTCGCTTTTCTGATGGTACTTACTAACCACACTTTAATAAAAAAACCTAAATATTGATAAGAGTTACGTGATTTCAATTGTTACTTTGCATTAGTATTATTTTTTAAATAGGTTACTGCGAAATATATTTCTAGGACAGCAGATTGATTGAATATTTAATTTTTTTTTCCGAGGATATTTATCTCACTAAATATCAATTCATTATGAGAATATTTATTCATGAATATGAGTGAATTTTTATCATTATTCTGACTACAATAGAATTTCCTCCCTGGGTGATTGAGCATAATTAAGTTTCATCGTAGATTTCACTATGAGACAATTTCTTTCTTTACCACTGCGTCTTCGATCGTTATTATTACCGATATGATAACAGTAAACACGTTTATCGCACTATTTGAAAATATGAAGACATCATCGATTCGATTTAATCTCACTCTAACCGCATTGTAATTGTCACAAAATTTACATATTGTTCGCATGCATTTTCTATTCGAATTCATTTGAATATGTAACGATGATCAGTTCGAATATGTAATAAGCAGTAAAGAAAATCTTCAAACTTTTACTTTCTGCTAATAACAACGTGTTAGCGCATATTTGAAAGCATCTCTTTACAGCGAATACTAAAATCTTTCCTGTGGAAGTAGATTTTTATTATTCCCTTCAAAATTTTTATTCATCTTCGAAATCGTTTTTTCGTCCTCTATTACTTGTTCCTTAGTATAGGCATATAAAATATCATTGCGAAGTTTTTAAAGCGTAAGATGCTTACGCAACATGATGGGAACATAATATTGGCGGGTATGTCGAGTTTTTCGCGAAGAGGGAAATGATGAAGCGATTCCCCTCGTCCGCTCCTCCCCCCCCCCCCCCCCCTCCTCGTAGCGCTCCTTTCTCTTGATATAGAAACCGCAATCCAGACTACACTATCACTGTGGATAAACATGGAAGGCTCTTTTTCTTCACATTTCTCGCTCCTCTCTATACATCATACTGTATAAAGCAAATATCCTTGCTCCAAATCTTCATGAATTAACTTAAAAATTATACGATTAACGTCAGTGTTACAGCAATCCACAATCGACGAGAATTGATGATTATCATTTCCATGCATGTTCTGTGTAACTGCGCTATCACTGTTAGTTGTGAGCACAAAATTTGACAACTTTTACTTATTCATCAAAACTTCACCTCTAATTTTGCAAAGGTAGAAGCTGTGATTGTCAATCCTTTAGCTAATGTCGTATATATTTCTGAGGTGCTCAGCGAAACAAATCATTGCATTGGTGTTTTATTTCGCTAGTTACATATTACTCTCCACATTATATAGTATTCACTCGTATATATTCATCAAAAACTCAAACGATATATGATTGATAAGGTGTTCATCTTAACAACACAAACACTTTATATACGGAAATGTTTATTAGCATTGTTTTGAGTGATAAAAATTTTGTTTGAAGATAAATATTCGCCACTATTTAAATAAACATTTTTTTAAATGTAAATATTAAGGTGAGATAACTTTTATGACTTTTACATATTGATTTGATTTAGATACATTCTAGGTGAATAATGATTAAATCAAGCGGAAAAAGTTAGAGGCACTATGAAAGAAGAGAAAGAACGAAGATAGTTTATTTATCGTACAGAATCGGACAAATTGTTACATAAGCACATGTTTGGTGTTAACGTTGTTCAATGTTATGCTTTAAGCTTTAGACAAAAGCTTTAAGCATATTTCTGGAAACTTCTTCACTTACCGAATCATAATAATGCCGTTCGCTTAGAGATGAAATCGCCACATTTATCAGGTCTATTGAATCTTAAGATGCCAAATAGTAGATTCAAGAAGCGTTATTTGTTATATATGTAAGCAGTTGCCTCCACTTAGAAGATAATGCTATTTTTTTTCATTATCAGTTACTTTAATGCGAAAAGTGATTCAGTATAGAAGTATCAGAAATCTCTTTAAAGGTTATTTCATGAAATCATTGGCATCTTCAAGCAACAACTGCAGGAAAAACAATAAAGCTGAGTCGTAACAATAATCGAAATCCTCATTATCAGCTTTATAAATATAAGAGAAGTAGCCCTTTCAGCTTGTCGAATGGTCATCGCGATAAACGAATGAGTACATATTCTACGCCGATTTGCTTCATTATATACAGTGAAAAGCAGTGTGAATAAATAATAGATAAATCGGCGGATGTAAAGCTAGGAATAGATTTTGTTGAAATGTTTCCGAAGAACATCGTCTTCGTGACGTCGTTGACGCTTTATGTGAAAATGGACGAGACCGAAGTGACTTCCATATTTAAACACCGCCCATCGAAGTTCTATTTTTACACCACTCAATGACAATACTTCCGGTGCACATCGATCTCACGATCGTCCCTTTTCGCTGTTCACAGGTCATGAGCGGAAATCGTCATGAACAATGAATTTTCATAACGACGCTAACTTGAATTTCCTTGAGATATTAGCCTGTATAAGAATTTAGGCAATGCAGCGTAAAATGATAGATTCGAAATCCATTATCAACAGTTTTAACTAACGTTCTATGATTCTGAACTCAAAAGTGATATAAAAGTTAGAGAAATTTGCATATTCGAGAAAAATCCCATTCAAATATAAATTGTCAACGTTTATGCGTTACCTTTGCATCTATAAATTGTAGCTCGAGTTCATTTCTTTGTGTTATCACTTCACATCCGTCCACTTTTAGAATTCAACTTGGCAAAAATTGTTTTGTTGAGGTTCACTATGGTGGTTGCCGTCGTTGAGATCCTCAACGTACATTCATATGTCCCTGTCTCTCCGATGATTTTAGCGTAAGATGTTATTGATGCAAAATTTCAAGAATATAATAATCAATGAAAAAATGAGATCCTATACAACATTTTTTTTTATTAATGAGCAACTTTGATAGGAATATAGATAGCTAGTTGTGTTGCAAAAATTAACGCCAACGAAAAACGAATCTTTTTTAGGAAATTGATGTGAAAATTTGAATTAATTAAATTATGAATGTGTTGTTTTATATATTTTATTTTCTATTCATAATTCATGAAACAAATCTATAAAAAAAAAAAAGAACGAATTCAAAGACATTCTTCAAATCAACTTTCCTTGCAATTTCTTGTATTTATTCTTATTCAGTTAGCATCTAATAAATTTTTACATTATTCAGTATTATTATGCACTTGTATCGATTTGCATCGTAAAAGATTTTATTATGGCGGCGTATATATTTCCATCTTTGTACCATTTATAATTGAGAAATCACTGAGGATAGCTTAAAGAAGTCTATAGAAGCATAATGAACGTCACAAAATGCTCTCATCGTTCATATCGATCGATAAATATCCAAATGGTTTTAAGACAATGAAAAGCGTTGAAAAAGATGTCATGCATAATGTGCCGAATAGGATTTTCATTTTTTATTTGCCCTCTTCATAATCAAATTTTTCTTCCATCAAAGTATGATTAGAGAAAATTTTAAGAAATTATTTTCCACTTTATTTTTCGTATTTAAATTATCACTTATGAAATTGAATAATCAAATTAGCTCGATGCAATAGTATATATTGTGTAATCTTCTCTAATAAATCTATCTAATTGTTACGAATATTCTTGAAAACGAACTTCATAAAATTTTTATAAAGCATTTCATCTATTATATTTTGCTTAAGAAACAAAGATATATAATCTCAAAATAATCTCCATCAATAGTAATTGTTTATCATCGAATTTAGACGCATATTCACTAGTATGGACAAGTGGGTTACGATAAGAGAGAAAGAGAGAAGGAGGAATTTAGGAGAGGAAACGAGTGCAATGGAAGAGGATGACTTTTTTAATCCACTTATTGTTTTTGTGCGAATTCATTGCAACTATAAAGAATACTCCTTTTCCCTATTGCATTACACGTGCACCGAGAAGTTTGTTTTTGTCGCATTAATGCAGCATGGGAAAAGCCAGTCAAAGTTTTGCATATATATATATATATATATATATATATATATATATATATATATATATATATATATATATATATATATATATATATATATATATATATATATATATATATATATATATATATATATATATATATATATATATATATATATATATATATATATATATATATATATATGGCTGGAAAACTGAGTCAATAAACCCACACAAATCGTTTTTAACATTATTGGTTGGAAAAAATGTGAGAATTTCAATTAGTTATTTTTTTTTTTGCCCAGATTTCAAAAAAAGACTGCATTTGAACGAGGCAATGAGTTGCATAGCCATAAAAATTTAGTTGCGTGTGCTCTGTTGAAATAATCGTCAACTGTAGCATCTTTTGACGTCAGTCGGAGCGACTTGTTTGCCTCTAAAATTTCGACACTATCGAATTCTTTTGCAATAAAACGCTTATAAAACGCTTTCGTTTTGCCTTCTTAAAGATGGTCGTTATGCATTAATTGTTTCGAAATTCTATTTTATTGAAGTTTTAAGAACTCATCGGAAGGAAATTTTTTTTATGCGTCAATTTTCTCAGAAATGAGATCATTTCGATTGAAAAAGAGATTAAGTGGATAGCGGAAAAAATACTCTCTTCAAGATTAGCGATTCGAATTAAATTTATGGCAAGTATACTTTCCATATATGAACAATACTTGATAAAAGAATTTATTTATCAATTATCTTATGAGAAGTGTTGATCATCGGTTATCATATTATCTAAAAATGCAAATAATTTGGCTTTTATTGATTGTTTGCAACGATCGCAAAATAAATGAAATGATATTTTTTCTAATTTCTATTTCATTTAGCGTTATTGCAATTGCAATTGAATATTTGAAATTTTTTAAATATTTTTTCAAATTCTTCTGAAAAAAAAAATTTTTTTTTCCTCAACTTCTTCTTGCAAATAATCTTTTATAGTGATAATTTCTTCCCAGCATTATCACCATGAAAAATTATTCATATATGATTATTCGTTGTAAATTTCCTCAATTTGCAAAATTTTATTCACGAAAACTTTTTGCATATTTTTATTTGCAACAATTTTTGCATATTTGCTTTGCAAAACGTATTATGGTGATTTAGTGTTACTGCCGCATATATGTGTCGACTTCTGTGTCGAATAGCGTTCAACTCAGAATCCATTAACGTTAAAGCTGTGCAATCTGACAAGCATAACTCACATTATAGGATGTGATTCGTGCTATAAATTTTCAAATGCGTTAAGCAAATTGAAAGGAAATTCTCAACATTTGTTATGAATATAAAAGTTGTCAAAAAATTAGCATATATTTTGAAGATGTTCGGTCATTTTTTGTCTGAGTACCATTACAAATCAATAGCGTGGCGTGCTAGAGAATCCGGCGTGATTATGCGTTTGAGTATGACGCTTTACTTTGCCAAGAATTTTTTTAAACCATAAAATCAATAAATAATAAAAATAGGAAATATATTATCTTGTAGCACATTCATATTTAATCAATAGCGATTATTCGCATATTTTAATGTCTTTCATAGTTAACAAATGATCTACAATGCCGAAAACGTTCTAAGCACATCTCTTGTAGAAAATTTCTATACAAAATTGCATCAGTTAAGATATAAATGTATTTTTGTGTAACTGTAATTTTTTTTGAAAGCTTTTTTGAATTCCTGAACTTATTGAATCTCTTTGCCAAATGAGTCGGAGAAGCAAATGAAAACATTGTGCTGGCTACTCTTGTACGCTTTCTTAGTTTTGAATTCCTCACCGTTTATGGAGTCGATTCTCCTTTAGGAATCAACAATTAACGTCATCTTCTTCCCAGGATGTGTATTCAATCTCGGTTGAAGTGCTTATTGCTTTTGAATGATTAAATTTTGGCAACATAAGAAATTCTAGCAATCCTATTCTTATAATTTCTTTCCACTTGCAATAGAATTAAGAGTAATTTTACATTTAGACCTTTTCACATTTATCGGCAGCGGAAAAAAGAGGCGGAAATTATCAATCTGCTTGATAAGTTATCAACGAATGGTGAAAAATTCGCTCAGTTACTTTTACATTTTAATTCAGCCGGTCATTCATACGGAAAACTATTAGAAAACTACCAAAAAGAAGATATATTTTTCTTGGCCCAGGCTGTATGAAATAAATGAAATTCCTTGACATATTTAAATGTTTTTGATTACTTTCAACGTCTATGAATCGATATGAAAGGTAGCCTTTGAATCAATCCAGAATGTCGTTCACATTTTCAAGAAATTCCTTGACTCTAAATTCATTTGCCCACAGTTTGAAACTACCGCAGGAGACAGGTATAAGGACATAGCACATAGGTAGAAAGTTGCAGTGTTGCGCTGCTATAACTTTACAATAATGCGTAGAAATGATGCTAATAGTTTTTCCGTTATAACAAGCCATATAATAAGTTCACAGTTTGCAATACATGATAAGAAATTTCCAACGAAATATTACTCACATTTTGCAATTGCATCAGTAAATGAAACAGCTGCACGAATATGCAAAAAATATTGCTGAATGCCTGGAAATAATCGCATAGAATCGACATATTGCATAAATTCTTGATGAAAAAAAATTTATTCTATGTTGCAATTGAACGATTGCTTGAAATTGGTTTGCAATTAAATTACAAATTTATTCGCCAATTCAAAAAAAAAAAATGCATTCATGGCCAAGAAAGAATCATAGATAAGCACTTAGAGATTACTCGAATTAATAAATTGATGCTTGCAAAGTGCCCAAATAAGCATATGCGTACTTGTAAATCAACAACTGTTACACTTTTATGGGATATATTTGCAAAAATTCATAGAAATTTTCCATAAAATAGGCTTTAAAAACTTCTCTGTACTGTTTAAAATGAATAATTTATAGATAATTTCTTAAAGATATTGCGGTTGTTATTTTTTGCAACTGAATTATTTTGTTTTTGAATTGATTTTTCGACTTTTTTTGTGTAGTAAATTTTTTTTCGATGGCAATAAATAAATAAATTAGAGATACAACACAATTTTCATCTTTTTAAAGAGCATTGCCCAAAATGCATGCTTCAAAAACCTGTTTATAGTGTGCTGTTATTGAAATGGTTTTCATTGCATTAGCGTCATGCTACTTAAGTGGAGCTGAAATTGGTCATGAACGTTAAAGAATCCTGAAAAAAAAATCAAGCAAAAATGCTCGGAATTCGTGAATCCAGAATAGCCATTGAAGGTTAATTGCCACTTAAGTCTTTGTCATTCTATCAACTGTTCATGAATGATTGTTTAGTATTTTCAACAACGAAATTCCCTTCCTAAATATAATCAAAAGAAGTGATGGGAAATAGAGAAAACAGAGAAAATTTTTGTGGTAAATACCTAATAGATGAATGAATAGTTGAACGAATATCCGATCATTGCATATTGCATGAAATTTTTTTGACATCATTGAATGCGGGTTCCTCGCTCTTTAATTTCACAGTAAGCTATAAAAAATTACATACGGCATTTTCCTGCTATCACTCATAAAAACTATCAAATTTTATAGAATTAGCCTCAATGAAGCGACAATAGGAATGGTTAGCAGATGACAGACACATAGATAGACATACTGCTGGAATAGTGCGTTTGGAAAGTGTAAATTTATAAAAAACGCATAGGAAAAAAGAGCGAATTATTCCTTCAACCTCTGTTAGCTCAAAAGCATCCTCTCGTAGTTACTTGTCTTTTTCGCCTCTATCCCGGGAAAGCATGCATTGCACGGTTTGACAGTCCGCATAGTTGAGCAAAGCCCGTTAATTCAGTTTGTGATATACGTCGACATATCAGAAAACTTGAGTGCTTCAATACGAATAAAAAAGCATTTACCTATCATCATACCTTTACAGTACTTTACGGTTTATCACCTCATGTACATTGTGCTTTGGGGCTCATTCTTATTCTATTAATCACACGTATTAAGTGCACAAAAAATGAGCATAAATTTCTTCTTCTTTTTTTTCAATTCCACAAATTAACATTTTTTCTAATTTCTATTTTGTCGAATTATTATTTTTTTTTCCAGATGTGAGAAATGTTTTGAAGTTCATCGAACGTTACATCTCTATTTATTTATGCACATTCGACTGATGAAAGATTATCGACGGGTTTTGCAATGAAACTTGTTTCGCGATGATTTTCACACCATTATGGAACATCAATTAAAGTGATGAAATGCATTCCTCAAGAAAGAAAAAAAAAAGAAAAAAGAAAACCAGCTAAAATTCGTTTAGCATTGATCAAATGATGCAAAAACCGCAGATATTCTTGTCATCATTTTTATATCGTTGAGCACAAAAATTCATCGCGATTTGCTCGATTGGATCGACAAGGTGATGTATATTTGAAGTGAATCGACGACGCAAATAAAGGATTAATGAACTGGGGAAAGGTGGGAAATCACTTGAAAAACGTATCCATGAAAAATGTGATGATCATCGTTGTAATTTTGAAATGAAACGATATTTGCTATGAAGTCATGGCAAAAGTTGTTCTCGGTAAATGACCAACATTCTCGAGCAGATGCTCCACTCGCGTTAAGAGCATCGTCCTTGCCATCTCCTCTTCACCTATCCTCTTCCTCCTCCTTATAAACCTCCTCTATGAAAATCTTTTCTCGATTGATCTTTTCGTCTTTACCTGTTTCGAATATGACCGGCTTATCTGGGTTCGCATCAGAACACAAAACACATGAAGAGGTGTGCCGTAGAAGACTGCACGACACGTATCTTTGTATTTCACCCGCCTGATCAACGAATTTTGTTGACTAAGACAACGTGGTGAAATAGAATACTTCACGAGCGACCATACAATAATGGCATGCCGATATTAATGTCATATGCTCCACCACGAGGCTCCTTCCATGCACGTATGCATGCGTTCATATGTAGATACGTAGATACGCGTATGCACGTGCATGTACACATCCGTACTCGCAAAACGAATATGCGAGTATTATTTTGTATACTCTGATTTTCGATGGCAATTTGTGAAGCTGGTTGGTCGAGCAAGTGACGCAAAAACGCATTTTGTGTCAGCTCGTTTCTCTGGCACGCTTCTCCAATTGTCGTCTGACTAAATTTCTATACTTCCCGAAGTTGATGAATCAATGTGGACTATAGTGCAAAAGGTCATCATTCTAATGGTGAACATTCAACCCGCAAAATTCTCTCCATGCTGCTTGTCAAGTTGAAACTGTCCGAACAGACAAACATATATGGATGTATAGCGCGTAGACACGTTACCTGCCAGAATATGTTTTTCGCAAGAAAGTTATCATAATAATTGATGGTGTGTTTATGGGTTTCTCTTGTGTCTTCGCTGAAGTTTGAAGTCATCAGTCATAGTGTGACGATCACTTTAACTGAAGTAGAAGACAACTGATTGACAAACGCTTCAGGTGGAATGCATGTGTGTCAGGTAAGGCGAAACCCGAATCACTGCACTGTGGAATGCGACGTTGTACATTTAGTATTTCAGCATTGGTCGTCCAAAAATGTCATGATGGCATCGACACCAACTTTGATGTCTCTGTTTGCACGTAATACAAATGCAAGATATTCGTCTAACATTAGCACGACGATGAAAGATATATACTACTTGAAGAACGATGGAGAAGCAATCGCAATTCAAGGAGCGTGGAGAGATGATTCGTTGTAAAAATGATTGTTGTTACCAGCGTAATTGTTGCTTCATGGTTGCAAGTAAAATAACGAGAGATTACTGATTTTTTGATTGGCATAAATGTAGTAAACATAAGTACTACTCTATTCTTAACTTTGTAGAGTGTGAAAAGACGCCAATCCAGAGGCATTTCCTTCGAATATTTCACTGGGAATTATTGCGTTGTTTGAGGGCTGTTGCTTCCTCGCTCCTTCACCTCTTCCTCTCTCCTCATCCTTTAGTCGTGACAGCTACCTCACCCTCGCCGTATTCCCATCCTCTAGGGAGGATCATATGAAGAATTCGTCACTCTTGCCTTGTGAGGCCCAGCCTAATTCATCCCTTGCGATTCATTTAAAATAGATCTCTTAGTTTAGTGGGACCACGACAGGTTCTTCGTCTTTGGTTATGTGGTCGATGGCAATGCTAAATTGGCCAATACAAGGTAGAAATGTCCATTATGGAAAAGATCGATGGAGAAGAGTCATAGAAAGATGGATATTGCATCTACCTGGCGTTCGCAAGTGTCAAATACTGTGTAAAATAGAGAAAACTTAAAGATCGAACATTCTATGTTCGACTGAGGCCTGTCTCCTCTAATGAAAACCATTTCTGCCTCTCTATACTTTTTTCTACTGTGCTCCCCATTTTTTGATGCTTCCCGTCCTTTCTCTATGGGATTGAATAAACTGTGTGCTTTTCTCTCATCTCTCTTTTAGCATTTTTAAATCCGTCGAATTCGTTATTCTTCCGTCACTAATAAACTGTACCACTGAAAAAAATCTCCTGAGTTATGAATTTAAACTGCCAGCAAAATTTCGTTCTAATCTATGATTTTGTCACTTGACCATCTCTACTAAATTCCTTTCTAGTGACGTCTATAGTACTAACTGTGGAAGCCGGTTACGATGCCTCGGCGGAAATCCACAACGATACCTCGGAGCAAATCCACTTATTATGCATTAAAAATAATGCAAACTCATAAAGCAGAAAAATTTTTCATCTACTTTTTCCATCATCTAGTTTTATTATCTCTTCTTTTATTTTATTAGATTATATTCCTACTAATAGGTTTTTAAATATTTACAATCGTTGTAAATAATCGTCTACAATTCATATTTCATTGATCGATGCTAAATCCTTAATGAAATCATTCAAAAAACAATTAAGAGAATAATTTCGCGAAAGTGCAATTCAAGACTAAAAATAAAAATTTCGTCTATGCGGATTTAAAATAGTAAATTTGAAAGCATCTTGTTGATTTCAACTATCAAAATGATCCGATTTAATAGAGCTTCAGCATAATTAGCCTTTAGGCAACTTGAACTCTCCAATTATATGTTTCGTGTATGAAAACCAAATTTTGAATTGTAGTATGTTCGACGAACAAGAATAAATATATAAATAAAGAAGTTTCAAAGGAGAGCTGAGAGGAATGATGATCCGACGGAAGCAATTCCTTCAAAGAGCTCATTTGAAGCTCACAATTAAAAGATCGATTTTTTTTTTTTTTTTTGCAATGCTCTTCGGAGGAAAAATATCGATTCCATGAAATCCTCGCTTTGCATACAAACAGTCTTGTAAATGAGAAATGAAATTGCAATTTGCAAATGATGATGTGAGTGAATTGCAATTTGCAATAAAACAATAGCTTAATTGCAAATTGCAATCAGTTTATTTGTTCGCCATTATTCTCATCACTGTCATATGAAATTGAAGCGCACAACATTTACTAAATTATATTAGAAAAAGATTAGCTGCATGTTATTTTGTTCTCTACTTAAATAAAACGATTACTAAATGTTTCATTAACTTCTTTTTTACTTGATGAAATAATCTTCTAATATTGACCAATTTTCGAATTGAATTTCATTCAGATTCTTCGAGATTACCCTGGAATGTAAAATCTTATATGCCCAATTATATAGACTCTATGATCTGCTAAAGATAACATAAAAGTTGACGTCATTGAATTTTAATGCTTCCAGAAAACATCCATCAAAATTTATGATGGATGAGATTGTCCATGTCTCCATGGCACTTTCTCAGTTGTCCAAGGCTGAGATTACATTTCGTCTGTTAAATCACTCTTTAATGCCTTTGAGATATTTCGAAGTCTTAAAGATCTTGCTTTCCATTGAAAAAAATTAAAAGTCAAATAATATGGAGACTATTAACATGCACGGAAATAACTCAACAGCATTCCAACGGGAATAAATATGACATGTGCATGAGCATTTAATTTGCATTTTGCAAATTTTTGCGAAAAAACGCAGCTTGGCAAAGTTGTATTTGCAAAGAAACACAGCTTGGCCAAGTTGTATCGTTGTGCTTGTACGAGTTTGTACGTCTATGAGTATGCGCGTTTGCCTGTATGCCTACATGACCTTTTTGCACAAATTTGTCTATCGCTTACTTCGTACCATACCCACAACGAGCCAAAGCAATGAAACTTAATTGCTAATATATATTGATAAAATTTATATTTATACTAAAATTGGTTTCCCACATTTAAGCTCGCACCATTTGATCATATTCATTCTAGGTTATCTATAATTTTTAGTACCATGAATATAAAGGTCATTTATGTTTTATATTCATTATTTATAAACAAAAGGTGATTTTTCTTTGAATATTTGTATAAACGGTCGATAAGAGAAAAGAGAAATCAACGAAGATACTTTTACAGATATTGTTGCAAAAGATAGATATTGTATCACTTCGTTTGTATGAACTTAATATCGGCCTTATATAATAGTTTCTTTCTTTAATGACTGCCAGTGAGCAAGAAATGAAATTTATACGTTAGATTAAACGTTGATTTATAAAGTGTTGAAATTATCTCTCATAAAAATCTGTTTCTGTTTTCGCAATTTCATATTATGCAAAAAAAAGCGCAAAATAGAAAAAAATTAAAAGATTTCATCGTGAATGATCTATTGTATAAAGTAAATCAGTAGTCATTAAAAAAATGTTAGTAAAGAAAAAAAACCAAATATAAAAATCACGAAATTTTACACATATCTTTAAATCAGGTAATAAAAAGAACAATAAATGAAACTTATCGAAATTAAAATCTACATAGATTCGATCGAATTCCCCTGCGATATTAGGAGGCAGAGAAAACTTCGAGTCTCTAATAGTTGGATTGCAAGTCTCGACACATCTGATGGTACTTCTAGTACAGGTAACCTGAGGTAATTAAAAGTTTTTTCATGAGATGTGGTTGAATGAAGTTTAACAAGCAAAAAAAAAAAACACAGATTATATTCTGATATCATTCAAAAACAAACAATAAAAAAGGAGTGAAAGCATCAACGTTTACGAAATTTTAATTTTCTCTTATATGAAACTTTGGATATTGCAAAGTGAAAATTACAAATATTATTGCTGTTCTATATTAAAATCACTCTCAAAATATCTCGAGAATACTTCAGATGTGGAAAAGCACGAAAGCTTATTATAAAGAATGAGGCCATTGAGTTGTATATTCCAGAAATGATATGTCCTCTCAAGATGAATTATAAAAACGTATAGTGTGCACGCTTCCTTGTATGCTTTTCCATTTGCTTCTTCATTCACCTAGTTAATCGTGCATTCGGTCACTCCTCTCGACGAGTCGGATCAACAAGCATCTTTCGAAGGGAACACCATATCATTTTTCAATATAAAACATCAACTCTCTATGCAAGCGAGAGCTGATCAGAAGAGATTCGAGAAAATTGGAATACGCATATTTCTTATAGAATAAAATCCGTCGATTTTCTTTTGTCTATTCTTTATTATTCTGAAATGTATAGGCATATTTTATGAGAATTCAATTGGTATGCTGCTCACTTATTCAACGAATCAACCGCTAAGCGCAAGAATCACAATTGAGTTCTGGAACCCGTATTAACAGTTGTAATTTAACCGGATAGAATTTGCCTCATATAAATCAACATCTCGAAATATGAGGTGCTGGGGGTCATTTTAGTTGCGTTCCAGATGCAAATCTAGGTCATGAACCATAACTTCCAAATAGCCAATGAATATTAGCACATCAAAGAAATCTCCGAGAGTACGTCAAGCGAAAAAAACTGCGCATATAATAAAGCGCTTCAACTACGTCAATGAAGGTTCAGCTTAGTTACCCGGATCAGAGATGGTTTCGAAGTTAGGAGTAATTCAGCAGAATAAACAGACGCTTGTTTTAAATGTTCTCCAGCAAAAAGCGAATTTTCTTTGAAGCGAAAAATCATATTTTCATGATCGTATTTTCTCGATTGTTTTATTGAACTATATTTTCCTATTCCATAGACGTATACCATCTGCAGCTAATATGAAAAATTTCAACTACACGAGAAAACTTATCGACTCAGCTTGATGAAATAGACAGAGCATATCAGTACTAGAAATGACTATAAAATTGCTTTTATTACAAGAAAACCTCAAATTATATGCAAATTTCTCTCTTCCTCAATCATTCAAACCACGGATAAGTTGAAATGTATAAGAGTTTAACAATGGTTCTTTACTTTTTCCTTCCAAAAAGTTTGTTTTTGCATAAAACTATGGGAATTAATGAAAAAATTACAACGGGATAATAGCCGTCCGAGTCTTTCGCTCTACTCCATCCCCCCATACCCGTCCCAAAAAACCCGCTGCATGGTGCCTACATAGACAGAAATAGTTCTCGCATTATATTTCCTAAAGCTGCCCATTGCTGTAATATGGCATGCTCATTAATATCAGCTACTCGTTGCGTTCTTGTCTATATTTTGCTCCCACATTAATAAAGCTATTTTTCGAAGAAGAAAAATATTCAGTGCAATGATCATGTTCTTGATCATTCTAGATCCTGTTCGTTTGACATCTTTTGCCTTTTAATTGACCCTAACAATGAGTATTTAAGAGAATTTTTTTATTGCTCTCTATCATATTTTTGTATCATCATACCATTAAATGCCAAAATATGCTGCTTCATGTCTGAATTTTTCTATCATGAAGCTTGCTTTTTTTTTTCAAAGAAATAAAAATCTATAAGCAAATCTCCAATCCAGTAGATATTTATAGATAGCGTCGATGTTTGAATGTCGCATAAAAACGCTCATGAGGAACATGATACAAAAATCGTAGAAACCTGCTGTTCACTCACTGTGTACTGTTATGCCTCCATAGGGGATTTCTCTTGAGGTTTGACCAGTACTGTGTAAGGACGGCACAATAAAGAGTGCTAAGCTTTTCTTCAACGCCTTAAGAAAATTGAGATAAAACAAGTGGAGAGGGAGATCGGACAGTACGAAAGCTCGCCCGATCGGCCCCAGGAATATCCACAGTGCCACCGCGCGACACCAACGATCACCCGTACGCCCCTCTAGCCTCAGCACATCCGATGCAGCTCCAATCCGACTGCAATCTCACCTGTAATAATGATCCGTAAGCAAGTATGCTCCCCTTTCATACGCTCCGAACTGTATCTCAAGCCATTTATAGAGTGCCTGTCCAGCCGTGAGATTGTCAAGGCATGATTGAGAGTTTAATCTGACGTGCTATCGCCGTTTCCCTTGCTGTGCACGAAGCAGTCGAGCTGGACTTTGCTGACCTCCCTCACGAGTGAATTAAAAGCCATCGATAGTTGATACTTCAAAATTTCCAATTTTTTTAGTTCTTCGATTTTCTTTGGAAAGAATATCAGGCTAGTGTTTATGCATTAATCGACTTATATTAAAATCTCTTCAAAACTTTTAAATAATTCTATGCAAATGATGCGAGTGCACGTTGCTTATCGCTGATAGCATCAACCACAATAGAATATACGCAACTCAATATATCCACTTTTTCTCTCGTTTCACTGAGTTATGCAATATGAATGAGAATTGAACTTTTTTATATCTTTCTAATTTTTTCTTTGTTTTTTGGCACTCAATTATTCTTATCAAATAGCCCTACAAAACTAAAAAAAAATTATAAATAGTGATCAATGAAGTGGATGAACGTTAACGAGAATGCACTTAGTTTTCCTTATGATATGAGATTTATATTCGAGCGTTTTTTTTTATTGTGGAACGTTTTTATTAATATGCAAAAAAAAAATAGAAGAGATGATAAGTAGAATTTAATGAAATTTTTTTTTGATGAGATCAGATAAATGCAAATAAAAAACGGGAGCTTTAGATTTAAATCTTTCTAAGAATTCAGTTGTTTTCGTTCTAAGTACCATTTTCAACGATTATCACTAAAGTTTGAGATCATCTCTTTTTTTTCATCAGTCGATTTTCTTGTAGTGTTCCACTTGAAAATTCCTCATAAAAATTGTTTAGAACATATGAATGAGTGATAAGAGAATTTTTGCTGCATAATAGATTCAAATTGCATATTTCTAAATATGCAAAATAAATTTAATAAATATTATATTGTTTTTTTTTCTAATATTGAGTATTTATTTATATGCGTTTTGTTTAATGAAATTTGTGGAAACATAAATTGTGGAATTATTGCGGAATTTTTTCTTTTTTTGAAAATCACTATATATATTTTATAATTGAGTAAATTGTGAGTGGAAGGTTACAAGTCGAAAGATATTTGCTGCATATTTCTCTAGTTCGACCTCAAGATAATTTCGTTTTTTTTCGAGTGCAATTCTCAACGATTCAGCAAAAAACGTTCGATGTTTTCTCAGATTGAATTATCTGAGAAATGGAACGTCTATAGAGTGTCACCAACATCTTTCTTCACTATATTATTACTTTTTTCTTGCCATGAATTTTCACTTCCCATAGATATACATTACTAAGACAAATGTAGGCATATTCTACTTTCTCTCGAATAGGTGATCTTCTTCAACTTTCGATGCCAATGTGTACTAAAGCTTTGAGGATTTTCGTCTAATATAAGAATCTCAAGAACAAGCAGTCGCATAGTTTATAAGCATATAAGCGTGTATATATTTTGGTTAAAAAATTTTTTTCAGCACAGGAAGTTGGCATTGAAGCAAACGTCGAGGTACACGATGATACAATCATGACGAATGACCACCGTGCTTATAGACGTAAAGCCAAATTACCATCAAAATGAATATTCTATGCTTAGAGCCGATCATGTATGCAAATCGTTTGTTAACGTATATGAGTTTTACTGTGGAGATAATGGAAACAACTAGGGTGGGTTGAACAGTTGTAGAAATACGAAAAACGAATCGATCACTGATTAACGACATAGATTGATATGGGGATATATCGGGCGAATTATAACGAGTATGTGAGTTTAATTGCTAAAAAGTCGTTGCGAGCGAACGGAACTCGACAGGTCTACGCCAACTCTTGACGAATGAACGGATCATCAGGTGAATCAGGTGAATGAGTTTAGGTAAGGATCCTCTCTTTCACTTATTATTGCAGTAAAGAAGATTTGTTGTTTTCAGCGACTAATCGTGCAGAACAAAACGATGGCAAACAAATGAAATATTTATATAAAAGTGCGTATATGCGATGAATATGCAAAAAAAAAGAAAAAAAAATTGAAATAATTGCAAATAATTGCAATTGCAAAGAAATGCAATAATTACAAAAACACTTTGTGCTGTATTATACACTGATAGAACTAGCGTTTATAAAGAGATGACCTTACTGTGTAACAATCAGATTTTCAAAACAACGATAGAAAAGCGCTTTCATGCAAAAATATGACACATTCGATTGAATTTCGTTCGTGATGAATACTCGGCTGTGAATTTGATTTACACTATCGTCGATATTCATTATGCTTGTTGGAATGATTAAATCAGTGATAATTTATTGTCTAAATATGAGATTGAATATGAATCTCAACAATAAACATTTAATTTCCCTTTTTCATTCAATTTATCGCTGTTAGTAAAATTATTCTAATTTAGTATGTATAAATTGAAATTTTATTCGTTTTGTCGGATCGCGACCTTTTGATTAACGTAACTTTATGTACACGTATGTTTTAACATATATTTCCGCTTTTTTTAATGCTCATTTAGGTGTGATTTAGAAATCAGTCAGCTGTTTATTCATAGAGGAAAATCGGTCGTAATTTTGGACAACAACACTCGCTGATTTTGCTTGAAAAATAGAAATATGAATTCTGGATCGTTGATACGCCAGTAAAATTAAGTGCTTATAATCGATGAAAAGCGATAGAAGACCCATATTGTGAAGTGTTTTCAGAGTGGTTGATTATTGTGGAATACGATGAAATTCTAATGGTTAGGAAACAGATGACTATGAAAAATAGCTAATTTGTTTAGAAAGTGGATGAAATTTTCGAGAGAAATGAGTGAAAATTTTGAAATCATTCATAAAAATGCGTTGATAAATTCTAATCCGCAATTTCTTGGTGACAATCGGGGTAAACGTAAATACAACACAACGTGCATAACTCGAGGCAATTGAGCAAAGATCGATCGATTTTCGATCAATAACATTCGTTTAGGCTATCAATAGAAATGTTTCACTGAATTAGTTAGCTAATTAATAAAAAGTCGAAGAATATAGGTGGCTTGATGGGTCGTTCTTTATAAAATTGCTCTAGCTTTTGTTCTATTTTTCAAATCTAACGTTCATCTAAATGGGTAGAGTCCGATTTCATTTCATGCATAGAATACAAACTTCTTAGTTTCAAATTTTTAGCGAGATGGATCAAAGATCAGGCTAGTATTAAAGTGTTATGAGATCGGATTTTAGGAATTATTTGAGGTGTTGATTAATTGAGGAATGAAACAACTTTATTGTTAAGAATTTTATCATATTATAAAGAAAAATATCGATGCATAGGGCTCGATTTTCATCATTTCGTTTAATTATGCGATGAGCTTTTATATTTGCAATTTTTTTATTTGCAAATTTTCTAAACTATTAGATCAGAAATTTGCATCTCTTGAAAGCAATAATGAATCATCACAAGCGATCCATTTGAAATTGAAACATCTGATTGGATCATCAAGCATAAATATTGTCACATTCAACAGGTTCCTCTGTATAATTTATTCAGGTATTGGCAACAATATAGAAAAAAAAGGCCTTTCATACATTTAATCGACAAGTCTTTTCCGAACCAACACAATAGCGAATCATGCTGCTGAACACTTTCTTTGATAACCGGTTCGTTGAATTTGTCTGGGCGCTTGTTTCGCATATGACTCATCACTCGATGACAAGGAGGCATTCCGGCTTGTTCCTGATCGGCTTCTACGGTCACTAAACAGCGTTTGAGTCACCCAACATTCCTGACAATGCCTCAGGCGATATAAGAGCACTACCTTGCATTCATGATTAAGCAATGTGAAGATGGGCGAAAGACTTCCTTGCTTAAGAGGCGAAAATTTCAAAGACTTAGAAGTGACGACATTTTTAGACACATGAGAAGCATGTTCCAGAGATATTAGTACGATACGCATCATTGCATATCATGTACTTAACCGACCAGATGTATATATTAATGAGAAAAAAAGAAATATCCCCAGTATAATCCTAATAATTTAACCAGTATGGCCACATACATGGACTTTATGCTAGCGATGAATTTACTCAACTCTTTTTTTAAGTGAAATAGAAATTTGACTAGCTCAAAATATATGCAAAATATATGCAAATTTCAAAAAAAAATGCAAATTGTATTGCTTTCAAAATATATGCAAATTTCTCAGTGTATTTAAATGCTTTCAATGCTTTTCAAAAATAACGCAATGCTTCATTATGTAGTCATTAAATATATTCATTCGTGTCATATAGTAGCAAATTTCGACTGTTTGCGAGTTGAAACTACGCAACAAAGAGACACACATACACATATTCCATCGTTCACAGAAAAATGAACGTTGACGTAGAGCGCTTTTGCAAAGTGAATTTATAAGAACTCATAGCATTTTGAGAGGAATTTTAAACGGCTTTTGTAAATTGCTCACCTGTCGAACCAGTTTCATAAGTGACCAATAAAAATTGCAACATTCAAGATATGATTTTTTTTTTGCTTCTTCAATGATTCAATACTCGTTTAAATATTCCAAAAGATGTTTTTTTTTTCCAAAAATTTCTCGACAGATATGAAATATGAATTCATTAGCTCTAAAATTCATGGGGATTTTTTTTAGAGGAAATTTTTTAACACATTCAAATGTTTAAAAAGTTACTGCAATGTCTTTAAGTTGATGTAAAATGTCGTATGGAAACTCTTTTATGAGGTACATTGTAGTCAATAAATTCAATTAGACTAGCTCTACCTGTTACCTTGTTCAAACACGGACGAGACAGCGTGCACAGACTTGGCAGACTACAGTCCACAGGTACATATATGCAACAATACCGCACAATTGCATAGCCCCATAGTAAAAATAGAGCAATGTTTGGAGAGTATATGCATGTGTGAGCAAACGTGTACACGTGTGGATGTACGTAGGTGTGTATGTGTATGTCGATGTGTCTGTCCGATTCAATGAACATGTGAAGCGCAGGAATTACAGTGTTAACATTGATGGGTATAATTTGTACCACGGATTAAACCCCTGCACCAAATTTCGAATTGAAGAATCAACGTCGCATTTGGTTGAAAATATTGCACTCGTGAATAGGATTGCACTAATGCAACCTCTCCCTCCTTGCCGCCCCCAGCCTTTTGCACCACATAATCCAAGATTTATGTGGAATTTCGTTGATCATCTGGATAGATAATTAAACTGCAGTAAAATAAATCGTTTTCATTAGAAAAAACTGCAATCAAAATAGTTAATCGTAATGGATATGTCACTATAAGAGGCGTTTACGCAAAGAAAAAACTCATGTAATGATTCTTAATGAAACGCTCTCAAAACAACTTCTTAGACGGTTTTCATTTTTCATTTTTTTTTTTTGAATCTCTTAATGGTCCTGTTCCACCGGTTTCATCAGACATGAGCCAAATAAAAATGCATAACGACGGAGGTTGTAGGTCCTAAGTATGATCCGGTATTGCCAAAGGCGTTTTCATCATATGAGACCATCGGAAGCATCATTGTATTTTAAGCGCGCCATCATTCACCCTCTCTATCATTTCGTTACGTATTTACACTATCGTAATGTTTGTGTCGCTATTTGGCGAACACATTTGGCTATTGAATTTCTTCTACGCTATAGTCTTGTTAGAACGCTTTTACTCTTTCCAGAGTTCTCTCAATTTGTCCTTCAAATGTTTTATTAATAATTAATTCATTGAATAAATTGTGACGTTCATTTTTATAATTTTATGAATACATTTCATAAATTTTTTTAAAACACCTAAGATGACAATAGTTTTCTTATATTTGTGTATTTTAAAATATTAGTAATAAAAATAATGGCGTCATTATAGATATTACATAGAAAAACAATCGCTATATTGAAGAGAGATATAGATAAAAAAAAGATGTTATCTAATCACTATTAGTGCAAATTGAATATTGCATTAAGAGGAAAATTTGAATATTCTCAAGGTGTACATTCAATTTCTTGGTCATATAAATTTAACTTACTATTACTAGAAAAATCCATTAAAAATTTCAAATTTTTGGAATATTTTGCCAAATCGTTTCACCAATTCTCAAAGAGAGGAAATTTTCACGAAATTAAGGAATGTGCCGGAAGTATTGCATCATATACGCCGCTTTTTGGATGTCTAGATGCGTCTCATCAAATCATGCATTTTCATATGTCACCACTACGTATTAAAATTTAGTACCACTACACATTCCCATATTATCATTACCACTAATTATTAAATGCAGTACTATCTTTGCGCCTTTTCTCATTTAGCTACTCATGGAAATAAGCTACAAAATAGCGATTTTATGCGCTTTTATACGCTTACACAAGGAGATATCACACAATAGCTACATATATATATATATATATATATATATATATATATATATATATATATATATATATATATATATATATATATATATATATATATATATATATATATATATATATATATATATATATATATATATATATATATATATATATATATATATATATATATATATATATATATATATGCGCTGAGTTCGATTTTTTCGTATCGGCATCGACATAAGCCAGATCGGCGACCACATTTGAATATGAGGTATATGTCACGTGATGACTTCCAGCGGACCTGAAATTAATCGATCCAATGCGCTTATGAACCACAGGTGGTCAATCGTTTAACCAATCAATCGATTAACCGATCAATTTCGGATTCGAATACCTAACTATTCAATCATTCTCGAACTGACTTATCGATGCTTAAATTTGTTTAAAAATTTACGCATATTTTGCAAGCTATCATACTGTTTTTTTGTTGATCACAATGGAAGAAAAGCGAATCAAAATTAACGATGTGTTTGACTGAAGGATCACTCGAAATATATTTTGATCATTTTGAATAGGTGCCTATAAAAAACAAGCCGCTTCTAAGCGAACGAACAGTGGACAAGCATTTTTTTAATAAGCAAATTTTGAACGGAGAGGAGACCTGACAGTCACACCAGTTTTAAGTTGGTTATCACTTGATAAAATCTTTTCAAACATACAAAGATATTATAAGCGTAATTACGAGCAAAATCTCTTAGCCTCGTAACCATATGAACACTAAATGAACATGGAGCTAAGCACCACAGTTGTTTCTCAGATTATCCCGTATATTTCATGCTTTGTAGGTGGTCAACAAAACTAGTCCTTCAGATGATGCAGAATATGATGGCACTTTTCTTCTTTGCCCTATTAACTCTTAGCGTTCTTTCTGCGCTATTTTCAGGTCCAATCAATGTAATATGCCAATCTGTAGGCAAGAGAGCGCCTAAAAATTTTCCGTTTTATTTGAGTGCTCTCAAGTCTTTCCAAAGTTTAGCTGGCTCCAACTTGTTCTTACCAAGCATATGGCTCTATATATAGCAATATTCAAATATTCTCACTCGAGATTTTTAAACTTTTATGTGTCAAACTATTGAAGAGGTATATACACATGCATGCGTACGTAAGGATAAAATCCAGGTATAAACTATCTCATACATGCAAATTTGCGATAATACATAAAAACTAATAGCTCACACAAACATTTTGTTTGCTGTTCTTACAAACATTTCTCGTCGAGCAAATGACCTTGTCAGATCGATTTACGATCACACTTATTTGTACTAACGACGTACTTAGTCGTCTATTTTCCCAAACCCTCCACTTTCCGGGCATTCCTTTACTTCATGAAATAAACATTTGGTGACGAAGTTACAATTCCCGTATCCAATCGCAAATTCATTTGTAAAACACTTAAACACTTACTGTAAAGAATATTAAACATCTACATGTCCATAACCAAGTTTTGTTTTATTTTCAGAATGGGTCCGAAATTACACTCACTTTGATGAAACGGAAATCCGGCTGAATTCGTCGAATTCTACGTGTCTCCAATAAGTCGTTCAAATTACTGTCACTTATTTAGCGAATTAACCCACTTGAAAATGCTTGAGATATAAGATTTTTGTGCAATTATGTGACTTAAATAACTTTCACTTCTTTTTTTTTGCTTTTAACGTGTTTTCCGCCAACTTTCTCCAGTGACTTTTTGCTTGTCATAGGTAATAAGATGCATCTCAACTATGTGACAGGGGATTGTAGAGGTAGGTGATGAAGAAAGACAAGCATTAGGGGTGAGGTTGTATCTGGTTCGGCCCAAAGAAGCAGCTGAAGTGTGGAACAGCGAAGATTCGAATTTGGGGGGCAGCTTGAGCGAGGTCAGCTATCTATCGAGATTCACGACTTGAATTGGGGAGAAACACCTCTGAGAAGATGCTCCCACTTCATACTTTTGTGCTTCTAGAACAGTTTTTCCTCACGGAGAGCAACCGGTCTACACGCTGTGAATGAGCGCCGATTGTATTTGTGTTCTTGCATGCCTAGTTATTTCGACGCTCAAATGGCAAAAGAGCTATAGTAATGCGGTATCATGAATTTTGCTTGAATCATATGCTTATTTCGTAGCTTGTTCCATTGCAATTCATAACCTATGCATATAAGTTAGGACTGAAACGCATCATGAAATTTGCATATCAATCTAATCGAATTTTAAGATGCCGATGGTGGTTTTCTCTCATTGAACATCTAAAATTTAGTCGATTGTCTTGCAAAACGAAATATTCGGTACCATAAATTCGCTTAAATATCCTTTTGAGCCGTTTTGAAGCTGAAACGTAAAAGCACCTCAGTGATAATCAACTCAGCAGTGATTTTGCTTACTATACACGTGGATAGCAGAATAACTGACGAATGTAAAATTTTGCTATCAGATAGTCGATAAAAATTCTTTGAAGTACAAAACAAGGAAATATTGCTCCTTAGGATATGAAATAATAAAATTCGTTTAATATTGTGTAGGATGAATAGAAAAGGAATACAAATAATATGTTTGCGTAGAACAACAATCCATTTTACAGAACTCCAGCTGAAATGATCGCATAGAATAGAATTGTAATTAATAGGACAGAATTTCAGGCAAAACGTATACAACTATATGTAATTTAATCATTTATTCATACCTTCTAATGTGTGGAAACTTGTTCAATAACGTTTTCACCTCTCTTACTCATTAGATGCACTCTTATTTGTTGAATTTCTTGTCAGTGATCACAACAAATAAGGCATTTTTATAACTTTGATTTTCAGAATTTCTTCACTGATTGTAGTGATCTACTAGTTGAGACCATCAAGATTGAGCAGCACGGTGAGGGATAGAAATTCTCTGGAATGGAGAAACGATAGGGAGGGGGAGGGATTCGTTGACTTAATTGGAAAGTATTATATTTCAAAAAAAAGTTGAGTATGGTACCATAACAGTACAAAACCCTTCATGTCTTTGCGAAAAAAAGGGCGGACCTTTATAGAGGAGGTTATAAATTGGCACTCCTTATTGCGTGAACAAAGTCGCATCCTCTCAGTCCTCTAAAACAAGTCAATTTCAGAGCTGCAACAATCAGCTCGAGAACATTTGTGTAACACCACTCTTGTTTTGATATCCTTTCTAATTAGTAAATAACCTGATCTATGTTTCTTTAGAGTGAAACTCATCGGGAATTTTTGCGGCGCTGAATTTTTTCTTGTTTAAATTCTTGCGCTTTGCTCGACGAAAATTAAGAAGTTTATTTTTTGCTTATGAGAGGGAAGCGGCTTTTCCGATGGTTTAATGCTTGAATACGCGGTTTTTGTGTGCCATATGAAAGTTACTCGTCGAACTTATTGTCTGAATGATCGTTTTCTCCTCTCTGAGTTGCTGCTGGAAATCCACCAATTACTAATGTTCAACAACAGCTGCAGCCAAATTATTTATGAATATTACACGGGCATATCTCATCGTTGGCGTTTTAGAATTTCACAGGATTTGCGTATTCGAGCGCGCGTATTGTGCCAGTGTCTCTGGCGTGTTTTCCCACTTGTCACGGACCTGTGGTATATAACTCGACGCAGTAACATATGACGTTTCGTTTACACCGAATTTGATAGTATGAAAGTGTTTAGGAAAACTGGAAAAAAACCTCATAGATAATATTATTGTTGACGAATATAGTCGGTGTATAGTCACATGCTGTTTTTTTTTTTACTAATTTTAGTAAAATGCCGATATTGATGAATGATATTTGAACAATGAAAATGGTATGTATGCAATACTTGGCATCCGTTCATTGATCATTGTGGATTAAATAAAAATTCCATAGCGGAAAATATAGGTCATTTAAAACGTAACATACTGTTGCCTTCGATCAGTGAAAATACCGAAATATCGGATGTGATCGACAAGAAGTTAAGCAGCTTTAAATTTATGCTGAAAAAAAAAAACGATATCGACGTCTCATTTCAAGAAAAATCTATCGAATAGTACGAATTTTAAGATTTATACGCAAAAAAACAAAAAAATCTCTAAAGTTCCCTATCATAGTGGGAAGAATATTGCTGTACGGGTCGATGTTACCACCTAAAGTTTTGAAACTTGTTTTCTTTTTGTACATTCAATATCGTAACGACACATTACTCATTCCTTAGTTTCCTTTTATGAAGAATTTTCATTTAAAGGTTTTTATGCAATGTTAAAATACGCAGAGAGGTTATTTTTCGTATTCAATCATCCATCATTAGTAACGATGTTGTTTTTATATGATCATTTTATGTTGTCATTCTAATATGAAACATTTGTATTCATCTTTTGTTAGTCAAAAACGGCAATCATTTTTAAAATCGCTCGCATATTTAATCGGAATTTTCTAGAAGATAAATTCTCAAAAGTGAATGTTTTCATATTTATATTCTCAAGAAATATTTCTCAAATAAGCTATTAGTTTTCATACTATCAATAAATCGCTAAAATCTTACATAGGAACAAGTGAATTCCTGCATATTGAATAATTCATCCGTTAAGCTTTCCTCTAGAATGCTAAGATGTTCAACGAACGATGGCTTCTCTATCACTTTAGTATATGCCCAATCTTTGTACTCTCAATAAGAATGACTTGTCACTTTTCCATGGCGATTTTTAAAAGCCAACTAAACAATAAGAGAAGCAAGATGCAAAGATGGGAGATGTCCGTGGATGGTTGATTGCTTTGGTGGACGTTTTTTTCTAATGACCTCATAAGATATATTCAGTTCAAAGATGAAATGAAAAAATGCGATGCGATTTGATTCATTTCGCTTCGTGACCCTGATCCGCTAAGTTTGCGGAGCCGCAGCACCGATCCGCTTCGAGTCGGTCAACCATGTTGTATCATTATCGAAGCTTGCAGTATGTAACACTTTGACTAGTTTTGCTGACCTCGCAAATCAAGTAGCTGCATACGTAGTTCTCTATTTTCCCAGAAATATGCTTATCTTTTCAGCACAGCCCCTTCTCCTGTTCTAAGGCCATACAACTTTTGTATTTATATTTATATTTACATTTATATTTGTATTTACATAAGTGTTTATATTTATATTATATTTATATTTATATTTATATTTATATTTATATTTATATTTATATATTTATATTTATATTTATATATTATTTATATTTATATTTATATTTATATTTATATTTATATTATATATTTATATTTATATATTTATATTTATATTTATATTATATATTTATATTTATATATTTATATTTATATTTATATATTTATAATTTTATATTTTATATTTATTTATACTTATATTTATGATTACATTTATATTATTTGCACTTAATTTATATTATTTATACTTATATTTATATCCTCAGGTCTACAATGGCGCATAACAACACAGTTCTCGTCCAGTTGGCATTGCTTACTCAATGTTTTCATAAAACTAGTCATCAGGCCTTTTAAATGGCCATAAACTTTATTCGGGTGCTTAATTTCGAAGAAACGAATCGAGCAAATTGCATGTGAAAGTGTTGCTGCACTTTTTAAGTACCATCTCAAAATGCTGCACTCATAAAGGTCGTTGTAATGTGTAAAGTCTTTGCGATATCTATGTGCATATCTACCTTTGAGTCATTCTATCTATTTGTGAGCCTAACGTTGAGCTTGACTAATGTTGTGAAATCTGATGGATATAACTGATACCATAATTGACTGATTGTGTTCACGAACCCACTCGTCTGCTAGCTTTAAATGAACGTTTGCAAATTTGAAAACACTAGAAAAATTTGCATATTTGGAGAGATGAGACCAATAAAACTTTAATTGTTTTTACATATTTCATATTTTTATACACTTCAAACAACTGTGCAGTAAAATAAGTGAAATCGCAAAACACGCCGCTTGCACGTTTTCTATTTATTTCCACGCTGAAACATGCAATTCATTCGTGCGGAAATTTCAACTCCCTTAATTCCGGCATAAACTGAATTGTCGTTCTAGAAATGTGCATTTTGCATTTTGCGATAAATTTACTACTATTGCTGTTTTTTTTTGCAAAGCTCTCGACAGTGAAAGGTAAATAAATTCACTGCATATAAATACTATTATTACTTACTAGTGCATCAAAACTAGTGATATTTGGTGCTTTTGAAGAGGAAAATATTTTCGATTAGAAACCGAAAATTCGATTATAAATCTACCACTCTTGATTCGTTGAAATGTGATCGAAATCTGATCTTTCAGGTAATCATAGCGATATGATCATTTATGTTCAATAATATGACGCCATTCTTAATGACCTAGCGTTTTCTTCATGAAAGACTTTGAAATTACTTGCAGAAAACAATGCGGTTTTCACTATTATTCGCTGCCCTTTGCTTCGGAAGGGCAGAAGGTTATGGTTGTGGATGCCGCGTCTGCACGCCTTGTCAAGTTTGCACACCTTGTCAACCTTGCCTTCCGCCACCGTGTCCGCCACCACCTTTACAAATTTGTCCACCACCTCCGCCACCTTGCCCACCGCCGCCAATATGTCCTCCGCTAATTTGTCCTCCTCCGGTTATATGTCCACCTCCGCCTCCGCCACCTCCACCGCCTATATGCCCACCACCACCTCCACCGCCGCCACCACCACCGCCACCTCCACCACCACCGCCGCCACCTCCACCACCACCTTGCCCGGTAATGTTCCTAGAGAACTGTTTGAAAATACAACACACCAAATCCTCGAAACTCTGGCAATTCTTATTTGTTAGTGGACCAAATAGTTAGTTCAAAACCTTCATAGGTTCTCACTTTATGCTTCAGCAATTTTGTTGATTTCATTTCGACAATGAACACAACACAGATATATTTAGTGAGATGTATTTATGCAACACCTAAGAAGTAGTGCGCAAATTGATATTCATCAAAAACTAAATAAAAACAAAGCTGAATAATAAAAAATAAACAATTTGTTTACTTTTCTCTTACAAATATATCAGAGAAAAAGTTTGTACTAAAAAAAACGCTGCAAATAAACTAAAATTGTACATGATAGATATAATTTAGTTTCGAAAATATTAAGAGAATCGTGCAAAAACCGACCATGATGTTCCTTTCAGATATAGATTTGAACTCAAAAACTAATCATATAATTAGCGTAGTTTTATGTTTGCAGATACCTATACCACAACCTGTTTATGTGGCACCACCTCAGAATGATTGTTGCTGTTTTTGTGCGATACCATGTCAATTCACTGCACGTACTCGAATGCATGGAGCACGTATCTTTACAGCTAAAATTGCTGAAATAGAGGCCGATCCATCGTGCAATAATCCACGACTCAAAGCAATCATGGAGAAGGTTCTAATTTATTCGCTTCAATAATGAGTTTTTGTTTTTCATTGTCAGGTTCTAGGCTTGTAAACTTGTTTCTCTTTTCGGATTACTATTCAAGCCAAATTTAAATAAAAAGCTTGAAAAACCGAAAAAAAAATGCCAAAGAGAGACAAGTAAGGCACCTGGAAAGCATGGTCAGACCTAAAATTGAAGGGCACGAAATTCGAAAAAATTATGTAGGATCAATAAATAAGAAATTTGAATTGAATTGAAATCTATATATTATGATCATCTGGACGACCACTTAGGAAACTCATTGCAATCGTTATGATCACCCCATAGACGATGAAGTTATTCTTCTTCTAATTCATTTAATATACTCTATTGAGATGCTTTGCATAATCATGGATCATTACTGAAGAAGTAAAGAGAAAGTAATAGAGCGATTAAATCTCTAATCGAAATTGTCATTTTCATCATCAACTTCGATTTGGTAGAAAAAACATGGCCTTTATATCCAAATTTCTTCATTTGCTAAGATCTATTTCAGTGTTTATGTTCTCGGCAATACTCTCATTGACATTTTCGAATAAGGATGTGAAGGTGCAGATCAGAAAAAAAAATTAAACCCATCACTAATAAAAAAGTCATGTTGGTTTAGTTTACCTCTGCCTAAGTGCTTTGATTTTTGAAACTCGATTTCACCGCTTATTGAAGAATCGCTAATAATTGATAGAAGGAATGGCTAACTGGACAAAGTGCATTCAACCAACGATATTTCCGAGAACTATCGAAATGCTGATATTATTTTGAATCTTATGCTACCTTACTATTTAATTTGCATATTTTACTATCTTGTTATCAGACTGGATTGCATATTGGTTTTTAATTACATTAAATAACTTAATACCTTCCTAACATATATTTACATACCTGATAGGTTGCCTTCATAAAATTTATTGCATTCTTTCTTATGCAACTGCCAAGTGATTTTGCAGAATATCGTCGGCGATCCGAGTGCTTCAAAACGAGCAATTCAGCGTTCCGCTGAGAAAGCACTTTCTGCAAAATTCAACGTTATATGTGCAACAGGTGATTTCTCGTATGTTGCATATACGGAATCATTTTGTCAAACTTCTCGAAAAGGTGTCACTTGTTATGCATTCCAAACACTCTAATATATTTGCGCATTTGTTATTTACCTGATTGAATTATTTTCGTAATTGTCAGTGATGTATTTTTGATGGATTAACTCTAACAATTTTATAATTATAGGTAATTATAAAGGTTTTTTCATACTAGTAAGTAATGATGTTTTGAACTCGTGATGTAAACATATGGGAATTCGAACAATTTCTGCTTGATACTATTTCACTGAAATTTCATTTCATTATGTGATCACTTTCCGCTGCTAAATACATAAAAATTTTATTTTGAAGGAAATGCAGCAAAGACTTCTCGTCACTACAAATTTCCTTTCAGTAAATTCATTTTTACATTATCTTATTTCAATAAAAATACATGGATGTAAACGTGGTACTACGGCTGCAAGAAATAGTATGAATAGATGGGCATGTTAAGTTCAATAGTAATACTCTTTGAGCTCCTCCTCCCTCTTTCCTAAGGGAGTACCATATAATGAGAAGCCATCTCACTGGAACTTTGTTTTTCAACACTTTATTCCCGACACGAGACTGGTCTAAATTTTTTTATTTCTTGAAGAATTCAATAAGTGAATGCTCTTTTTTTCTCATAGTTCGGCATTTTTCTTTTCTACTCCAGATATAGTCGTTTATTCAACTCGACGGTTGCCTGTTTAAACATCAGTAATATGCAAACAAAATTTTTAAAAAGCATATGTTGACAAAATTTGCATACTTTAGCATATATCTTTGATAAGGAATTCTAAACGCATTACCAGTTGTATTCTAATGGCTGCACTCATCCCTTTAAGAAAAGTTTATGTCTTCCCTTTGCTTTAGTCATGTTCATATGCATTCTCTAGGCAGTTGGTGCAAATTCTCATTAATGAGATGATCCCATTTAATTCATACTAAAGAAATTTGCATATCGCTTAGTCTTGACTTTGATATCGATAAAAGGATACTTTGATTGCAATAATTAGCTCACACTATTTTTCGTTGATTTTGAAGTATAACAATAAAACCTTCTAGTTGATCAAGGAGAATGTGCATAATTGTAAATGCGTTATGGCAGTTTTGAAAAGTCATTCTCCCTTTATGAATGTAAAATGTTTGAAATGTTTATGAACGTTTGGAAAATCGAGTATTACACTCATTGTAGTGAACTTTTAATCCGTCTACTAATTTATCAATTGAATTTATTGATTTATCGAAATCATTGTTAATCAATCAATTCTATTGTTTCACTTTTATGATGCAGTATATTTGCTTAGTTTATTTAATAATATGTGCGAATAAAATGGTCTTGGAACATTGTCGAGGAGGAATTTTGTCGATGTTTGTTGCATTGCTGCATAAAGAAGAGTTGCTTGCCTCGAATAGAGGCGTTCAAAATTTTTCAATGTTCAATACGATAATGTAAGGAATTCATCCGTTCAGATGGCGATTACCTGCATTTGTTGGCTTTTAAGTGAACTTCATGCCTATGTAACTCGTTACAGAAAATACTAATGCATGAACCTATGGACTTTCACTTTCGGAGCAACTACGGCTACCAACTAGCCACCTTGAACGCTTTCATTAGCCATAGTTTTTAAGCAACTGAATTTGTGATTTGAGAAGCAAAGAAAAAAAAACAATGACAACCACCTTCAAGTGCGCATATTTAGTCAATATTTATTGCCGAATAGCTATATGCATTTTCCACTCTTTCAGTAAAATTTAAGCATTATTTTCATTCACTTTTCATTTCCCTTCCGTCTTATCAAATTTCTTTATTGGAATGTAACCTTATAGCTTAAAATAGTGCCCAATAATAATTTTTTTTTTTGTTTTTGCCCAGGCAATTTCTTAAATCACAGAGATTTCTTCCGTTTTTTTTTTTTTTGAAACAAGCCGGATAAATCATCGATAAAAATAAAAATGCAGCAATATTATGCCTAAAACACTCTCTATGAGGCATTATTCGAATAATATATTTGCATATTTCGGATATTTCTACAAGATCAAAACAAAATATGATAGAGATAAATATTATCGATTGTTAAGAAAAATTGTACGCAAAAAATTTCGTCGTCCAATGTTTTATCTATTATGTGCTCATCTTGAGGGAAATTTTTATTGCCGAATGATCCACAAGTAATTTTATCAACCGCTAAAAGAAACCTTTATTCATTTAATTATCAAGAGCTGAGGTTTTCGTGTAGAAAAATTATTACAAATTCAAAAAAAAAATTTTTTTTTTCTGCTCTTTTGAATTGTTTGCGTTTGAGAATATGCAAAAATGGCTCACTTAATGCAAGATATTAATAAAAATGATTATAATAAGTATGAAAATATATTTAGTTAATTTTTTGGTTTTTTTCCCTAGCACTTTTTTAAATATCACCTATACGTTGTATACCTCTTAGAGTATAAAAATTTTCAACATTTCTTCTATAAAAAGTGTTATATTACGATCGATTACACTATTGCACAAGATACGATGACTCTTCACTTCAAAAATTTCTAAGAAATTCGTACGCGCTATTTCGTTCCGAAAGTATCGTTGAGGTTGCGATCTTACGTTAAATGAACATATAATGAACACGTAAATCTCTCTAATATCGTGCGTGAAAGAAAATTGCAAATTTTTGCCAACATAAGCAAAATTTCTTTTATGTTCGGTGAGATTATGCAAATAAAACGTTATCTATTAGGGACAATCTTGTTCTGCGGCCCTGTTCTACTGCTTGGCCTCTTTGAAAAAACCATGATGCCAACAATTGCCTATGGATCTCAGACGTACGCGACCGTCAGGAAAGTAAATTTCAAACATGTCACTAGAGAACATTGCAGCGTTATTATTTTTCATTAGTAAAGCATTCTCGTCTAAAAACAATTTTATTTGCCGAATTGTCGTTTTAACGTGAAATAGTGATCAACTTCACTATGCATGAGTAAACCTTAAAAAAAAGAGCAACAGAACAACGAACAACTAATAAAGGAGCAGAAAGAAGAGATACGGCAGTATAATATTGCAATTAGAATTTCTTAAGAATTTATTGTGTTGCTATGCAAAAAAAATTCGCTAATTAGGCCAACGTGATAAGTGCTTTTCATACATTCATCAATTAATTCATAATCTATATTAATGCTGTGCTTTAAAATAATTTTTCTCGATATTTTTTCAAAAAATTCCACATATATTTGGCCAATAGCAAGAAAATACTCTAAAATTGTTGCTGATTGATTTATGCCACAATATTGTTTGAAGTATATCGCTTGATTCTAAGCTCCGTCCATTAAATCGTCTTAGAGAAAATCACCTTCGTCAGTTTGAAGTTGCCATACTGACCACATCTTTTCTATACGTAAATTGAAAATGAACAGCATTTCAGTGTTTTCAGTACCATGTACCAATTCATTAGAGCTTAGATTGGTGGAAGTGAGAAACGGGGAGGAAAAGAACGTGATGAGATGTGCCAACTTGTGCCCTAATACTATGTACTGTATGGTGGTAATTAAATTGCATATATATATATATATATATATATATATATATATATATATATATATATATATATATATATATATATATATATATATATATATATATATATATATATATATATATATATATATATATATATATATATATTCAATTTATTTACCATTATACAGTACATAGTGCTAGCGGAGATGCTCCCTAATACGTATGTAACTGTAAGGTTTATTTACAGTTCATTTAAAGTTGGTTTTAGGGTGTTCCAGTGCCACGCACTTCATCTACATCATCGCCCCTCCTACCTCTTTCATGTCTCACCCAGGCTTATAATGTTCGATGATTACTGCAGCTCATTGTGAACTTTCCGATCACTTTCACCCTTCATCTTCTTACTCAACTTATTGCAGAATTTTTCTTTCGATGGCATCAAGGAAGACAAACTCATTGAATGTTATTTAGAGACTAGTTGTTGAAGGACGTCGAAAGGCTACAGAAATATGCCATTCATTCTTTTTTGGGGGAATCAGTCGCCGAACACTATCGAATCATCAAACACGATCTTTTAAAAGGGCAGTCTGCTAGCAATGGGATCACTCGTTCCGAGAAATTATGATTACTTGTAATTTTATGCTCGGCTGCGTGAATAGAATTGATGAAGTAATCCTTTTGTTAGATGCGATATTATGATAAGTTAACTTGTAGTATGCTCAAATTTACTTTACAAGGCATATCATCTACAATAAGTATTTAAAATTTGTTGCGACATCGTTAACAGCCATATTGCAGCGTTGATCGATTTATAGAATACAGTGTCTCAGATGCTATAGCCCCCTTTCAAATATTGATAAGTCGAAGTTTCAATTTCTTCAAGTATTATAAAAAATAATTTATTTCTTCTTTTCAGAATATGCGTCATTGGCTAGTAATTGTGGTACTTCTAAGCGAATTGCAAACAGTAATTGGATGTTCATGTTGTACGCCATGCCCTGCATTACCACCACCTTGCCCACCTCCAATTATATGTCCACCACAAGTTTGTCCACCGCCGATACCCTGTCCACCAGCTTTGCCACCACCGTGTCCACCACCTCCACCTTGCATGGTAAGTAGACCTACATAATTATTTGCTTTGTGTCTAGAATGTTGTATAGAATTCCAACTAATGTCTAATAGTTGTAGACAATATACTAGTATGTCAAATAAATAAACTAATGGTCCCAATTCTCGCATTTGTTTTGTTATATCTATCACCTCTTTCCCCTCTCTCTATTCCTCGCTGCTTTACCTCCTATTTCCAAGATTTCTTTATAGCATCGCAAACATATTAGATAGAGGAATCTTCACTGCAAAACGAATATAATTTTTCCATTCACGCCCCGCGTATGTTATCCTCTGATTTTCCTATATTTTAACGAAAATATCATCTATTTCTGATAATTCCTAAAAGTTTCATCTTTTCGGTTGTCTCTTTCGTATGTTGTTGCCATTTTACTTGTAACATCACATTCTAGCAATATCATCTCTGTGAGTGTATTCGTTTCGTTTAATTAGGCAATTTAATATTTTCGATTATCGCATTAATTCAACAACTTCAAAACGAATTGTAAACATGAAATAGCACTAAAAAAAATTCTTTGCGTTACAAATTCGCACACTTGACATCGATTGCATTGCATTTTCACTTGACATCGATTGCATTGCATTTTCACTTGACATCGATTGCATTGCATTTTCACTTGACATCGATTGCATTGCATTTTCACTTGACATCGATTGCATCGTACATAATTTACAACTTTTTCTAAATATTTCACAAATTAAATCGGCTCGAGAGTATTAGAATATTTTTCAATGTATTTTATGAATAATTAGTAATATTTAGGTATACTTCAGGTGTATTTTAAATAAGTAGATGATTCGATCAATTAATAGCACTAATGATAATTAAATAGATAAGTAGAACGCAGAAGCGCATACCTTGTAAGTTCTTTTGGTATACTTTTCCACTTGTCATACTATAATCTTAACGAACTTGAAATACGTAATGGAATTCTCATCAATTTTTTGAAATTTCAGCCGCCTCCCGTAATCGTTCAAAATGTATGCTGTGTTACATGCATAATACCATGTATGATGCGTGCGCGAAAACGGCGAGATATCAGCTCACAAAATTTCACCGCTGCACTCAATACGATTATTGATGATGCCACCTGTAATAACCTGAAATTAAAATCCGTCATGGACGAGGTCATTAATTTTTTTAAATCCTTTTTATATGCTTAGAAACCTCGGTTAGTAGTATATTCATGCTTAGTTCAGATATATTTTGATATAACATTAATAAAAGAGATAAATGTATGTCATTAGCTCGATGACGTTATTAACATAATTTACAGCTACTCATTTTTGGTCTTACAATTTAGTGGCACTTTTGAAAGGAGACAGTTGGGGAGCTAGAAGGAGAAGAGGATTAGATAGGCGGCAATTATTCTCATCCATAAAACTCAAACGAGATGGGTAGTCAAGCAACATTTAACTGCCTCTATGAGAGAGTCTAGCGGTTTTATCATTGTTTCCCTCTCAGTTTATACAAACACGAGCATATGGTAATATATCCTCTATAATTTCTCATTTGAATTATTTGAATATAGCATTAGCATTTATGTCGTTTTATTTTCTATTATTAACAAGAGTTAAAATTTTCGAAAAAATTGCGCTTAAATTTATTCAATGAACGATGAAATTTTTGCAAGTTAAAAAATGCATTATAGAAAATCATCTCACATAAAATTAATTTTTCATTCAAAAATTCCATATAAACTATATTGTAAATATAATTACTTTTTCATATACAAATAAATACCAATAATTCAAATTTCTTTTCAGAATATGTCGGAAAAAGATCCAAAAGTGGCAATGATGAAGGTACGAAAAGCAATCGAGAAAAAATTGCCTGGAAAATATAGCGTTATTTGTGCGAATGGTGATTTTTCATATACGGCCTATACGGATAGTTTCTGTCAGACACGTAATGATCCACTTACGTGTTATGCATTTAAACCACTTATGTTGGAAACCTCTTTTGTAAGTACAACATAAATATGCTCAAATCGATATTGCTTAAAAATGAACGTTATCCGGTGCTAAAATATTCTTGCTTAAAAAAAAATTTTGAATAAATATATCATTGATGCATTGTTGATACATCAAAAACAATCGCAATATTTGAGAATTAAGTGTTTTTTTTTTCAATACAATTACTTTATCACGTATAAAAATTGATTGGTTTATTTTGAGGCATATATTTTTGCAATTTTTATTAAACTAATAAATATTATAAAATGTTTTTCAGTAAGTAAAATTGTTTCTTATTGATGAAACGTTTCTCACTTTAAAAAAAAAAGAGGTAAATGCATCAAATAAAAATGAAAAGAGAAATACACCTGATTGGATTCGTCAAAACGAATTCGGCGATTAACTTCTAATCGCATTAGTAAATTACTGAGTACTCTTATAAAAGGAAAATGCCAAAACACCAAATTGCAGTGCAAAGAAAAAAAGAGACAAATATGGAGCATAGTTTCAAAACCGCTGAAACGAGAGCGCTTAACATAAATAAGGGGGAATATATTTCAATGAGTTGCAGCTAGCAAAGAAATTATTACATGTAATTCAATTATTTTCCAAATCGAATTGAAATTTGATCATAAAAATGATGGGTTCCTCTGAAATTCAATTCCACTTACTAAATGCTCGATTTTTGAAAATTCAATAAAATGAGCCATTTAAAAAAAAAAAAAACAAATTTCTACTTCTCTTTCATAAACCGCCTCACTCAATCAACGAAAATTTTAAAAAGTGTCAATTATATGAAAAAAAAGAGGTAATTTTAATTTTTGATTCGAGTCTATGTGGAAAACGCTTTTGGAAAATAATTTCTAATTTTTCACTAAAAACTATTTGGACTCATTTTATGCTCTAAAAATTTTTACTTTATTAAAATTTATAAAAATAGACCTTCGAAATCACAGAAAATTATGAGAAAATTAATTTTTTAAATTAGAAATTATATGAATTCACTAATTCCAAACTTATCAAATTTATCAATTTGAATAAATATGGGGAAAAATATCTATATATATATATATATATATATATATATATATATATATATATATATATATATATATATATATATATATATATATATATATATATATATATATATATTCAAATTACACATCATCGGCATTTCTTAGCAGTAGATTTTTCGACAATGATTCATCAAGTTCAAATGTTATTTTGGTATGACCGTAGAGAAAGCAAGTTTTTTCTAGCTATAAATTGTCAGCAGTTGTCCACAATGGTTCAACGCTATCAACAATTTTCCCTGGGAGTTCTTTTCTCTTGTGAAAACTTGCGCCTTTCGAATTCACTCAGATATTTCATTCCGGAAGACAGGCAAGCAATATCTTCCATTTTAGTCGGGTAATTAATTCAGAAGATTTATTCTCATTAAACAACCATTATAATGCAAAAAAAAAAACCGTCACAACAGTGATGTTTGATGAACAGTATCGCTGAGTTCAATATGAAAAGATTATCGAAAACGATTCAGTCAATGAACAGAAGTTGTCTTAATGATTACAGACGACATCAGCTCATCTTTGCTTAAATTACTGATTTATTGATGTATAGTATAGCTTTTGTGGTTAATGATCGAAATCTCGTTAAATGGCATTCCAATCTCGAACAATGCGATAGCAATTCATTCTAAGTGAAGATAATAAATGAAAAATGGATGTAATCGTTATTTATTCCACCTAAGCATAGAAGAATTAAAAATTTAAAATTAACTTATCGAGTATTTCAATCATATTCTTTTCTGATTTTTCTTACCAAAATTTATAGCATCAATTTTTTACACTTCTTGAATCACTTATCATCTCTATTTCGAGAATTATTCTATACTGAAAAAAAAGGAGAAGATTATATCGTTATTATATTTTTATAGAAATCTTCAGAATATTAGGGCATTAATTTTCGGGAAGAATGAGTTTGAAGTTATAGATGTACATTTTCAGACATCATTGAAATGCATTCATTGAGAAAATGTTTACTGCACGTGATTTGCATTTTTTTTTCAATTATGAATTCAATAATTCCGGTTCTAAGGAAATAATTGACGCATTCGAACGCGGGTTATTAGCATTGCTTTCTTCGCTATGAAAAATGGGTCCCATAAAAAAATATTTTCTAATGAATTGCGAAATACAAAGGAATGAGAAGGATAAACGGACTGAAGAAGGGGAGATGGAAGAGGGGTGGAAGAACGAGAATATTTTCGAAAAATTGACTCAACCTTATTTATTTCTCGAGGATTCACGCTCACCATACTTTTGATTCATTTAAAAGTCTTGCATCTTCAGGTGATTTGTTTCAAGGCGAATATACATTGCATCAACTTGATTTGAATAGTCCTTTTTTTTTAATAGCAAAAGGCGATAAAAATTTGTATTGCACAATGCGATCTAAGCGCTATCGAATAATCCTAATGCATGAAATATCTGTAAAGCGCACCATGCATATAAGCATTTCAGAGAAAGTTTCATAAATCACTGACGTGATATTTTGAAGATATATAAGTTTCATATTTTCTAGTGTTTAACATTACTGAACGGACTGAACGGATTGAACGGAATTATTTTCCCCTCAAATTTGAGTTAACTTATGCAACTCTATGCAAATATTTTTCTTTTCCAAGAACCTAATATGAAAATTCTATAGAATTAACCACTGAGGGTTATAATGCTGTCTAATAGATGAGCGCAGAGAATGAGAGCAAATTAAGCACTGATGATATAATTTTAAGGCAAATATTAACCTAGTGATGAGTGTTTTTCGTTAGATTACTGTTGAATTTCAATTTGAAACATTTATTGCACGTTATAGATAAGAATTAGGATTGAAAGAGTTCAATTACCCCAATCGTTGATGATACATCAAAGCGGAAGTGTTCGGCGAATAGCATTTTAAAATAGCGCTATATAGCTGATGAAGAGAACAACGTTCCACTTTTTTTTTCACTAATCAACAATTCGTTTACGATTAAAATCTATGAAAAAAAGATCAACTACAATTTTGATTTTAGATATTTGTGAAGATAAAATTAATGTAAATAATAATTAAATATGAGAGGAGTTGAAAAATGATTTTAAAAATTGAGATGAAAGAAATATTTTCTTATGGGATGAGTTGAAAATTGACAATTGTCTGATTGAGATTTGAAATGATAAATTCCTCGTAAAAAAATGTTCAACGAATACATTTTACTAAGTGATTCAAAAATTTAAAAAAATTCTATTCAGTTGTATTTTAAAAATCTTCACTATTTAGTTAGCGTTTATTTATGTCATTTCAAACAATTATTGAGCCCATTAGCCATTAAGCATAAATAATTGTTTTACAATTTCGAAATGCTTTTGTATTTTAAATAACTAGAAATGAAAAGATTTTTTTTCTCGAGATAAAGAACGATGAACTGAATAATTGAGAAACGAGAACATATAATGATGTAAAAAGAATTTTTTTTTCAAACCTGAAATCAATCATCTACTATTGAGAAAATTTCGCACGATATTAAAAAAAAAAAACTTTTATACCAGAAGTAAGAAAGTAATAGAATAATTTCGCTCAATTGTAATGATTATCATTGTTGTCGAAGCAATGATTCATATATTCGATTGCGACTTGAAAAGTCTACCCTTTTTTTTTCGCTTTATTTTTATAATTTTCTCTTGTGAATTCCTAATCGACAGGTTCCACCTAAGCAATTCATTCCGCGAACGACCTTCAAGTAAACTTCAAATGTTTTTTTTTATTGCCTCATTATTTAAAGAGGTGTTTCACGCGATAAAGGTGATGAAAATTTATAAAAGATTCGCCAAGTGTTATGTGTTTTCCTACTCTTTGAAATCGTATCATTGTGGAAATTGAAAAGTAGTTAACAATTCCTTCAAGTTTATATTGATTTCAATTATTTCTAATTAAAAATAATTAATTCCACGAGATGAATCGAGTCACTTTCGTCTATCGGTAGAGCAATTAATGGTAGATCGACGACCTATAAGTAATTAACTAGTATTTAATGGATAGATTTACAATAATAATAGATAACATTTATGATGGATTGCAAAACAATTAATTAAGTTGTCTATTTTGTCTACGTGTGCATTTGTCTATTTTTGTCTATTTTATTTATTTTATCATTCTAACATCTTGAAGAAATTGTCTATTTTTCTTATGAAAGGAAACTTCTTGATTTTCAGGCATAAATATGATAGAGATAATCCTTGTCGATATGCAAAAATTTCCTCGAAAATATGTTAATCGAATGGAACAGTTCCCTAGGCGGAAATGAAACAGATATATTTTCAAGGGTATCTGTAAAAAGGAATATCTAACCTACTTCATCTGATATGACGAGGAAACCACTCAAATTTTTGAAAATACCTCGATGCATATGCGCCTACTTGCTGAAATAATGCCTTTTCTATAGTCACCAAGCTGTATAATTAAACTAATGCAATATGCAATGGTGTAATACAGAAATTTTTTAATTCAACCCAGAACTTGGCAATAATTAACTTTTTGGGCAATTGAAGTGTCACAACTTTCAGGTTATTTCAGTTTATTTATGTACCACAACACTCAAGTTATTGAAATACCACATTTGTCGACTTTCGAGGCAATTGCAATTATGTCATGCGTATCGAAATGTCAACTATCTATATTGCTTGCAGGGACAATGCTGCAATACTATATCGTGTTGAGCATTGCGCTCATGACAAAATACGCGGATGCGACTTGTGGGTGTGTTTGTATGGTTTGTGCACCATTACCACCTCCATGTCCACCACCGATTATTTGTCCTCCAATGACGTGTCCACCACCAATCCCATGCCCACCACCTATGCCACCCATCTGTCCACCAGTCAGTCCGTGCATGGTAAGAACGAAGAATTTTTTAGCTCGAGATTTATCGATTTCGATTTACGATCAGTGGTAGATATGGTTTTAAAAAAAAAGATCTACATGTAATGAAAATAGGTCACCGTTAGAAGATGCTAAAGGCGAAGAAAAATTATACTTTTTATATTTTGTCACTAACGTTGTTTTACAGTTATAAAGTTTTTAGTTGTACTATTTCAATCACTATAGTTTTTGTGCTTTAAGCTTCAACAATTAAGCTGCATCATTTTTTAGCTAAAAGGCTTTAACCGTATCTTTTTAGTAAATTAAATTCTTTTCAAATCCTATAAAAGGGTTTTTTCAATGCTCGGGAAAAATTTCTAGTAGAAACTCATTTCATTGTTATTAAACGAGAATTCATTATCTGTTTTTCCTCGCCATTTCTTTATCTTCTTCGTTGGAAAGCTCAACAATGAAATTCAAATTCAGCATTTCTTATATGAAAGCAGAAATAAATATTCAAATATTTGAAAAAGTTGAGAGCGATTGAATGGTCCTTGGTCATCCTATCATATACTGTGGGACTTATTAGGCATCGCTTGGATGCAAATATATCCGAACTGATAAAATGCAATAAAAAATCAGCGAAATTTGAAAAGAAACGAAAATAAGATGAACAAAATTGAGTTGTTTCTTCTCCGATGATTTTTTCTTTTCATACATCGTTATTAGAAACTGCGCGACATTCAATTCTTTAAATATATTAGTTCGTTCACCTCAGCTAAGAGAGTCTAGCCATATGGAGCATATCACTCTCATGCAACAACAACCTTAGCATCTACATGTCAACTTTTACATACGAGCATTATGCTAATTTAATCAATTTTCAATAACGAAAAGTGAAAAAATATGAGAAAATTTTATAACTTCTACTCGAAATTTTTCCTTGAAAATCGATAAATTTTCACTTAGGAATTTTATTCTCGATAAAACTATTTTATTTTGCTCCTATATTGGCTAATTTCTAATGACTTTATTTCATCGCTAAATTTTCAATAGATTTCATATAAACGATCTTTTATGAGATATTCCAGCAGTATACTTATGAGACATTCCAAAAAATTTCCTTCATATTTTTAATCGTCTTTCAAACAGTTTTCGACTTATTTGCTACAGAATATGCTTTTTTTTAAAACTTATATGACAACATTTGATTAAAGTAGTTTAACATCAGATGCACATCAAGTATATGTTTTAGGATTTCATGGATTAGTTTTGAATACATGATCAAATATGTATGTTTTGCAGTCAGGAGGAATCATGTCGTCAGCAGGTGGCTACTCCGGAGGAGGAGGAGGAGGATATGCGATGGGTGGTGGAGGAATCGGACCTGGGGGTGGAGGATATGCAATGGGTGGTGGAGGAATCGGATCTGGGGGTGGAGGATATGCAATGGGCGGTGGAGGAATCGGACCTGGTGGTGGAGGATATGCAACCGGTGGTGCAGGATATGCAGCTAGGGGAGGAGGAGGTGGAGGTCGTCATGGTGGCTACCCGACTCTCAGAAAAGCGAGATCTATTCTAGAAGAGTTATCCTCACCAAGGATCAAAGCAAACGGGACAACGTTTGAAGATCCCCTTTGCAACAACGCTAAGCTAAGGCGAATCATGGAAATGGTATGTTCAATTAGAAAAGATATCAGAAGAATGATGATTGTATAACATAATAATGATAGTAAATAGCTTAATAATTCATAGTATAGCGTACTTAATTGCCGGACGCTATAGTGAAAGTAAGATCTCATTGATGTACTCTTCCAGGATAATATTTATAGTCGTTGATCAAAATTTTTTCAACTTCCGTTTCATTCTTTCTCTTTATATGTGCGAATTGCATGCTGTAGGACGTATGCACTAAATGTCAACGATGAACATCTTACACTCCTCAACATTTTAACAAATATAGAGTCCCATATCTATGTCACCTGGGCAAGGTTCAATTATCGTTCATAGAAAACTACAAAAGCGATATAAATGGTGCATTGCTTTTTATCTTTCGTATTTTTTCCCATCTATAATCTTGCATTTGAGTTATATTTAAAAAATAAGCTCTATATTTTTTTTTTTTCAAATTGGTCGCTTACAAAAAAATTGCATTCAAAAACTTCAACTGTATGAAGTGAAAACTTAATGCAGTAAAACATTTCAAAAAATATTACATATTACTGCATATAACAAAAAAAAATCAACCCCAACAAACAATTTACTATCGATATCGAACACACGTTTTTTAAAGTAAAGTATGAGTTATTTAGTGTGCAATAAGAGTTATACAGTAAAGTTACTTCATTTAGAAGAGTGCAGCCATATAGGTGACGAAATCACTTTCAAATTTATCTTCCATTTAAGTTTTTATATAAGACTGCATAAAACATTTTTTCATATAAAACTAAAGGTAAACACTGTTTAAAAAAAGCTTCATTATTGTCAAAATCAGGAGATGGTACTACTATAGTATATGAGAATGATGCAATGTAATTTTCGATGAACATATTTCAACAAATAATTAAATATATTTGAATGTTTTATTTGAGTGATTACGATGCTTGAGTGACCGGAAATGATAGCATTGACGATATTCAAATCGGATATCAATGTGATTCTTTAGGAAAGTAATCCGGGTAATTTCTATAACCTACCGCTTTTTATGATGCGATTAATGATGGTAATTAAAACGAATTTTTACGAAATTTTCACTGAGAATCACAGCTAAGAACTTTTGAAATGGTATCATGAAGTCGTTTTTTTTTCTTGTCGGGAAAAAATTTTGCTACGATCATTGATAAGATTGATTTATCATTGATAAGATAGATTGATTCATTTAGCGAATTTCTCTATTTTAGATATCATAAAATTTGCGCTAATTTTTTTTTTCTAGACTATTACCGATGATACAACCGAATCGAAACTTGCGATTCAACGAATTGCCGAAAATGAATTCCACAAAACTTTCAATGTGATGTGCGCGAAAAGTGATTTCGCTTATTTTGCCTATACGGAAACATTTTGTCAAACGACGATTGCAGATGTGACATGTTATGCCTTTTAAAATTAATCTTTGATTATCGACATTATCTATTGTTATGATGCATTTCGTTGTGTTGGTTGGAATTTTATTGCTCATGTTTTTTTTTTGCATCATTGATTGTTCTATCATAGCAAACGAGAATGACACAGTGTAATTGTCAAGAAAGTTTATTTCAGCAAACATTTAAATATATTTAAATGTTTTGAATATTTGAGTTAAATTTGAGTTCTGATAGGTTTGCTAAGGCAACAAATGTAACTATATATTATAATTCTGGGTTAAATAATAGAACCAGCTGCGGGGGGATGGGGGGGGGGGGTTCGGGAGGGGAGGAGAATCATTTCACCCCAACGTTGCACTCAAATCGAATGCTTCCAATATAACCATACTGTAGTAGTACAACTTTGAAACATACTATCTTTGCCATCTAATCACCACTATATAAAAGCCTATATGACGTTGCTCAATTTCCATGCAAAAATAGACTATTCAAATTAAAGCCCTTAATAAAATTTTCTATCATTTGCACGCTATTGTTATATATGCATTGATTTATGTTTCTAAATTATGTTTCATATGATATTATTATTAAAAAAATCTCATAAAATTTCTTCAAAGGTTATTCAAAAAATTAAAGAATGCAATAAAACTCTCAACTTTAGTATTGCATTATCTCAAATATATCACATATCATAATCCCCTCTTTAAATATAATGTCATATTTGAGTTAGAATATTGAGCAATTTGATATTTCAAGGAATTTTAGGCTTAAACGTTCTTTGAAAAGATTCAATTATGTGAAATTTTGTTGCATAAAAAACGGAATCATTTGAAATTCCACTCACGAAAAGCATCGAAAACGTAATGAAATACTTGTTTACAAATGAGGAGTAAAATTTGAAAAGAATGGAAAAAATAATCTAAGTATACTAGGATAATTTGCATTTTCGAAAGCTTCTCTGATTATAATAAATCAGTCGTCCAAAAAAAAAACGCCAACAAAAAAATATACAACGAATAAAGAAGAAACATATCATAGAGGCTTTCAATAGGGTGTATTTTATTACCTATCACCGAATGAAATCAATCCAACATAGCAATATTTAATGATTGATGGATGTAATAGTGTCGATACTTCTTCGTTATTGACGAACTTTTTTACGGCAAACAAAAACGTCCATAGTTTCGCGTTGATCGACTGGAAATTTGATGCATATCCAAATAAATATTGGAAGTGGAGAAGATCATTGAGATTTGATTTTATGATCAATAATTCGCACACTTCATGCGATCAAAAATTAGACAGACATTCGCAAAAAAAACGCCATCATATTTCAGTTTTTCAATAAAGATGAAAAAGAAGCGAAAAAAAAACAACTGTTGCACGTTAAAATATAATGATAAGCTACAAAAGAATTAAGTCCTCGTTGAAATGATTATAAGTGCGAACGGTTGAAATGCGAAATTGACTCATCTCGATGAAAATTTTATATACGATAATTACTAGTAGTTAATTGAAATAAGTATATATTTTCATAAAAGAATCTTTTGTATTATAAGTTATAAATATACTCTTGACATCAATAGCAATCGAATTATATATGCAAGCGAGAAAGAGTTTGTCCTAAGCGAAGATTTTACTAATGAATTCAATTATCAACTACTATTTTGACAACATATTTAGAATATTATAAAAAAAAGGAATCATAAATCGTCCGCACACGATGATATATGCCTACTACTTAAAAAAGCACTTCTCTACTAAATTCCTCCTCTTGTAACGTTTATGATCACATAGTTGCATGACCTTTCTCGCATGAATCGTCTGAGCGCACAAATCGAAAATAACCTAATCGTTGTAGTTGTTGGGTATTTCATTTGTAAAACTGAATCGTTTGCTTCCTAACAAGTATAATAAAATCTCACAAGAAGGTGCATTTGGAAACATTAGGCCGTACTCTTCAGTTTCGATGTTTTCTTGGCCATATCGCAGAATATAGTTATCAAGAAATAACGCACTATCACTAATGCGGCCTAAATTTTTTCCTTACTTAATTGTACCCTAATTTCTACAAAACTCTCTTCTATTTCAACGATTGGATCTAAATTTTATCGTTTCCTTTGCACCTTTCAACTATTTAATTTTCGTATCCACTTAGGTGTGTTCAGAAATTCCATAATGTCTCCTTCCAGAATTGGAGCTGCAACTACCTCCCTGAAAATAGCGAATGATCACGTGTCATTGCAAGCAGTTAGGAAATATGAGAGGAAGATGTTTATTGGATACGAATGATGATTCTGTCTGCTGCAAAATTTCAAATTTTTTTTTTGATTTGCATATCGCTGAAATTTTTCCTCACAGTTTCCCGTATAACACAAACTGCTATCCCATTCTTTATTGCATAGAATTCGTTGTGGTTGTTTGGTTTGATTATATTTGCCACTCTTTTATACGAAAATATGAAAGAAGTTTTAAGCATATGAATGTGTCTATAACTAGAAACGACAAAGTGAGGTCTGTTGATATTGGGATCCTCAAAGACATCCAGTTACTCCTACAAGTTTCCAACTTATAAATATAAGGTAATTATTTAGGCATAGAAGATCGCGTTAGAAATCTCTTCTTGTTTCAACGACGATGGCTCATCATTTGTTTGTATTAAAGTTGCACAAAACTTGTATTAAGAAGAAACGTCGAACAATTTATCAAAGAATAATTCGCGAAGAAATTCAACCAAATTTATGATAATGAAGAAATATTAAATTATACGTGCACAATAAGTTAACAATCGAAAAATGTGCAACATCATATTGCTATACATTTGAATTGTTGGTGCTCGTTTTGAACATTTTTATCATAGCGTTATATGATGATTATAATTTTTTTTGTTTTATTTGATGCATTTTGCGCATTGAATCATAATTGAAATAGTCGATTATAGACGCAAAAAATTCTTCAACATAACATTTTGAACTGTTCGGTTTCTTGAGATCAAGAAACTGTCTTTTTCTGTTTTTTTCTTTTTCATTCAATGACGCTCCATTACCACTGTGTTCGGTTTCTTTCTGTTTTATGGGGGAGGGGTAGGGGGTGGGGTGGGGATAAATCGCTTTACTAGAGGAAATGCTCGAAACGAATTAAAGTTTATCATGTGATGTCTGAAACTGAAGCATGAGCAAAGTGAACGGCAACTGAGGATTTATTATATATATATATATATATATATATATATATATATATATATATATATATATATATATATATATATATATATATATATATATATATATATATATATATATATATATATATATATATATATATATATATATATATATATATATATATATATATATATATATATATATATATATATATATATATATATATATATATATATATATATATATATGAACATGTTTCTATTTGTGCAATATGAATGCGTATATGCACAGATATGTCCTATTTGTTTTTTTACTTGCAGCTATGCTATGAAATATATTTCGGTCATACACTTATATATATTTTTACATTTTTATATGCGCAATGGAAAGAGTGAAAAACTGAGTTTTTTTGCCTTAAGTATCGAATTTAAGCTGCAAAAATGTGAGGAAAGTTTTTCTAGATGTGTTCTTTTGGTCGTCGGGTTCAAATGAGGTCAATATCACTGATTTTTTTTTCTAATTTCATCTCTGTAATTTGAAGTGCAGTTCAAAACGCTTCTTCTCTCCTTATTCGTCTACGACGCATCGAGAAAGATAAACTGATCTGTGATTATAGTGGTGTCATTACAATCATTACAATTTACTGGTATCATTGCAATTCGCCGATGTGATGTTGTGATGTTCGTGATGTGTCGGGAATGTTCGAACGTTAATTCGGCTAATGCTTACGCGTTTATAGTGCTTGAAAAAATTGTGTGCAATGAATTCGGATCGAAACAACAATTCTCAAAGATTATTCGCGAATCAATTCATAAGGGGAAAAATAATTTTTTTCAAACCAAAAATTTTCATTACTTTTCATGAAATTACTTCTTAAAATTCTCTTTATCTTATTAAAAAGATTAGAGATATTTTGCATTAGAGAAAAATTCGAGAATTAAAATATTAAAAAGATAGAAAAAAAAGCATTAAAAATTCAAAAAAAAAAACAAAGAAAAAATTCAATTAGAGAAAAAAATACAAATTTTGCAAGTGTGAATTTTGTATTCATAATATTTATTATGCAAAATTTCGAAGTCATAGTTTTTTCGTCGTTCTTTCAAAACAACTTTTTTCTTTGACTTAAGAAATTGCACAGATGAGTGGTAGAAAATTTTACGATGAAAGAAAATGTTGATTTGCTGTGCTACTACACCTTGTCACGGTTTTACAGTTGTTTAATTATGTGTAAGAAAAAGTAATTTGCATATCCTCATCTATAGAATAACCTCATAATTTGCATATCCTCATATCCTCAGGTTTTATCCTGTCTAGATCTGGCTACAGTATATGTTCGCATATGCTTTCAAATTTCGTCCTCCACTAATCATTCCACAGATTTCTTTATAAGCCACTAGAATACGAACACATTAGTTCGTATCATGCTGTAACCATAAGAAAAAGAAACATCAATGCACATGCAACTGTGTTAAGGTTTGAAAATTACAACGAAAGTTCTAAAATCCATGAAAGAAAGGATTTATTGGCTGGAGTCATTTCTCATTTAAACTATCTGCACTTCTATAAAAAGTGCTCAATTATGAAAAAGTTGGGAAAAAAATAATTCAACCGAACTATCAACAACCGAATGATGATAACAGCTTTATTAAACGTAATATTTCCACTTCCAGTTTTGTTTAACTTAATAAACACATCGAAAAAAAAAATCAAGTTTTTGTAAGTGATCCGTAAAAGTTTAATTTCCTCTTTAGCGAATGTTTCTGTTTTTGTGGTCAAGTTTCTATTCGGCTCTACATTCATATAAAAACTTATTCAATTCTATTTTCATTTCAATAATACGATGAAGAATATCGGAGATGCGTGGTTTTTTTTTTTTGCAGAAGTTTCTTCATAATTTAGATATTTCTTCCAGTGATTTCTGTATGTGCACTCAGCTAAGGAAAAAAAATGAAGAGTGAACAAGAAGGTGGAGAGGAGAAGAAAAGGAGGAAGAAGGATTTGTAAATACTGCCGCTAAGAGAAAAAAATTCTCAAATGACGCCTTCGTATAGCATCACAAAATATATTGCATAAAACATGACTAGATAGGTGAGTTTTTTTTTGTTTCATTTAACGGTTATATAAGTGATAAAGAAACATGGATTTTTAAGCTTTAGAATTCATTTTAGTATCGACTTTCTGATACATCATTGAAACCTCTTTTGATGTCCATCCGGAAAACCTATATGCTTATCCGGTCTTTGCAACGCATGTCGAGCAATCGCTGTAGCGATCGTGCTTAATTCAGATGAAATTATTTCAGCATGTTCAACAATTACATCTTCATGGTGGTCATCGTTACTGCATGAAATGCAGTTGTTAATGGATGTGCTTGCACATCGCCATGTCGCGTTAACGCGAGGTCATCATTTAAATTCGGTGCAGCGAATTCGCCAAATATTCGCGGGCTCAAACCCAGAACATCGGCACCGGAAGCATGATTCACTAAAAAGGTTTTCGCATCTTTCACAAGCTCTCTCCTCCAAGCATCTCTCAGGCACCCAAAGCTTCTAGAGGCGTCTGAAATCAACGCAATCTCCGCCAAAAATCACGCCTTTGGCTACCATCGGATGGCGCCAGTGAAACATCATGCAACTTAAGTAGAACCAGGCAGCGAAGGAGACGACCGATGAAAGCTGAAAAAGAAGTAACTATAAATAGCAAGCCTTCACGCAGTATCGGGGCTTCAGAATTCTTCCTCAACTGTGCCATCGGACTGTTCTTCAGCAAACCCCGCAATTCCCGCATATGGGCGCTTCTTCAGGTCGCATTAGCACCCAAAAGGGTGTTGGTCTGCTTTCATCTATCTTCTAAATTGATTATTGCTGTGTACTCGGATTCCTTGTGTGTTCAATCACTCAAGTCTGAGGGTGCGCTAAGCGACCTACGAAGAGAAAAGGAGAAAATGTTTGTCGTGGGCATTTCCAAACGGGACCACTTCGAGAGTTTGCTAGACCACTCAACTTGGGTGTGACTGGTTCTGCATTGCTTACCTGCTGTAAATGTTTCAAATAAACTGCTCATTGACGCTGTATTTGCCAGAACACATTTATAGGGATGACGCAGCTCAGTTTGTAGTTTCCTCTCAGATATTGAAGGATCCACAGTGGGAATTTATAACACCTAAAGCACCTTGGAAAGGAGGTCTCTATGAACGTATTGTTGACACCATAAATCAGTGCTTTCGCCGAATGGTGGGTAGAAAAACTTTAGTCGAAGAAGAACTTAGAACTTTGATCACGGAGATTGAGAACGTAATCAATTCCCGCCCCCTTGTGGCAGTAACTGACGGTCATTTGTCGATTCTAAGACCTATTGACTTTCTGGCTCCCTTATCCGCAAACTGTCTTCAACAAGGGCCTAACGATGAAGGCCGCGACCCTGAATATAAACCGCCATCGGAAATATCAACCGCAGATAAGCTAAAAAGAATGTGGGAAATAAGCATGGCAAATCTTTCCAAATTTTGGGAGCTCTGGCATACGGAATACCTGTCCCTCCCTCGTGAACGAGCAAGTTGGAATCATCGTCAAGGGAAGGTCAACCATGGAACACCACAAATAGGGGAAATTGTGGTAGTTGCTGATGAGGAAACTCCACGGGGTTGTTGGCCACTGATTAAAATAATAGAGCTTCATGGGAAATCCAACGCTGCCTCATTAGTAATGCTCAAAACGGCCAATGGTCATGAATGGAAAAGACAGGTCAGTTCAGTGTATTCCTTAGAACTGTACTCTATTGGGACGGAAGTACTGAGACAGAGTGTACACAGGCCACAACTTTCGAAATACATCAACGCCGAAGGAACAATGATAAGAATAAGAAAAACAAGAATGAAAATGTCGCGTTTAAATTACCGTTCATATTTTTGAAAATAGCTCTACTGCAGATCCAAGTAAGTTATGGGAAACTCTCTACCCGTCACGCAATGGAGTGATACTGGATATCCCAGAAACCTTTACAGCAGGTATGCAATGCAGAACCAGTCACACCCAAGTTGAGTGGTCTAGCAAACTCTCGAAGTGGTCCCGATTCGAAATGCCCACGACAAACAATTTTCTCCTTTTCTCTTCGTAGGTCGCTTAGCGCACCCTCAGACTTGAGTGATTGAACACACAAGGAATCCGAGTACACAGCAATAATCAATTTAGAAGATAGATGAAAGCAGACCAACACCCTTTTGGGTGCTAATGCGACCTGAAGAAGCGCCCATGTGCGGGAATTGCGGGGTTTGCTGAAGAGCAGTTCGATGGCACAGTTGAGGAAGAATTCTGAAGCCCCGATATTGCGTTTCTGAACTCTTTCAAATACAGAGTTTCATTTTACTTTTGAGTTTGGCTTTGACTACTGGTCATTTGCCTACCAGATGTAGTATTAAATAAAAGCAAAGATAATATTGTGGTTCTGACAAGCAATGGAAACAATCTGCAAAAATTCCATCCTATCACAGCGATCCATAAATAAGCGACCATTTCTTCAAAGCAGGAGCGGAGATTGCTGAACTTTTGGTATAAACATATTTCTAAGTTTAGAAGGAATGTAGTGGAAACAGCAAAGTTCCGACGAAACAAAGAGTATTTTTGGTATTTACGAGTAAAGAGTACTCTTTCATATTTTGATACCTACCCATATGCCTCTCGATACGCAATCCGTTTCCGGCGAGCTTTCAACAAGGAAATATCTTCTGTATTGACCAATCCTAGTCACTAAATTGAATGTACGCAGAAAATGGTACACAGGAGGATGGTACCTTCATTATTTGAAATAAAGAAAATATTCCACAACAGAAGAAACCTCTACAAATAGTGGTAAATCCATTGTAATATATTCGTATTTGTTTCGTTGACATTTCAATGACTTCTACGGTTTCGTTGAAATCATCAGCATCTCTCTCTCTCTCTCTCTCTCTCTCTCTCTCTCTCTCTCTCTCTCTCTCTCTCTCTCTCTCTCTCTCTGCATCCACTAAACACTCGAAATTGAGAAAAAATCGAATAACCTTCTTCAAAAGCATGAATTTACATATAACACTCACATGTAAATTTCCTCATGTGGTTCTCATGTTTAGAGTAGATTTTTGCGCCATCGCATGCATAATTTCTCTGGAAGAAAAACAAAAAATAGACTATGAATTAAATCCCCTTGAGTACTACCTAAAATATGTTGCTTAAATATTTCGTAGAATTTTGTTTATATGATAATATAAGTATTGATAAGATATGATAATTCATGATAAAATGATAAAATATATGGAAAATTTTCACTATTGAAATCTCCAATAATATTTTCAAAATACGTATTGCCTCGGTGAACAACAGAGCGAGGAATCTGAGGACATATTTGAGCAACCAAAAAAAAACGATCAATTAATTTAGCAATAAAATGTTTACTTTTACAATTTGGGAGAATTTGAAAATTTTTTTAATCTCTCTTCTGAGAAGGTGAGGAAATTTATGAGCGTCCATCGATTAAAGATCTTTAAAAATTGAGTAACCTTCTAAATATTTAGATTTATATAGGAAATTTAAACACATTTCAGATTACGTTATCATATTGTAATTAAATTAATATAAGCTAAAAATTTCTCTACGAGAAATCTTATTACTTTATAAATAATTGAAATCATTTTCACCAGTATTGTTAACCCAATCCTTGATTAAATATTAAATCCGAGCAATTTGCAGGTAATATCAGAGGATACCATCGAATCTAGACGTGCTATTCAATCTCGCCGTTGAAACCATCGAATCTGGCCGTTGAAAAAGCGTTGAGTACGAAAATGAACATTATATGCGCGAAAGGCGAATTATCCTATTTCGCTCATACAGGCATATTCTGTCAGACAACAAAAAATCACATCAAAATGCATTTAAACCACTTTAATTCAATGTGAACTATTAAAAAGTACGATAGTAATGTTACTGTTTATTGTAACTAAATACAGGTGACACGAATATGACGATGTGATAGAAGAAATGATCAGTAGTGATCAAATGAAATTATCAAGCTATAGTAATGATCTAATGATTGCGCAATAGAGGTAATCTTACTTACTGGATTAATGCCTTGAAGAGTGTCCTTAGATGTAAAGAAATCAGAAATAAAAGTAGTTCCAACAATCGTAGCCTAGTCGGTTATAGCCAAATTGGGTGGAAGGCAGGTACAATCAGAAAGTAAATTGGAACGAATTAAAGAGCCGTGCCGAATTTTGAAAATTCTTCTAGATGATATTATAGGTAAAACGAGCATAATGCATCAAAATAAATGAACTTATACCAAATTTCCACGTTGTAACTATCTAGCACCATTTTTTTTTAAAAATATATTTTCTTTCCATTAGCTCGTAATTTCCAAATTTATTTTTATTTATGCGTCTATATCCTAAAATACCTTTGCATTTATTAAAATTGTTCCGCAAGAGTGATACTCCGAATCATTTACTAGTAAAATCAAATAACTCTTCAATAAAATTTATAAAATATAGCGCCTTTTACCAGCAAAGCACATCTCATGGGCGAAGTTAACGTGTTGTTAAGTAAGTAAGAAAAGTGAATTCATTAATCGCTTATCAATAGATAAGTGTGAAAATCTCATAAGAAAAAACGATCACTTAGGATATGCTGAATTCTATCATGTTATCCAGTCGGCTCTTTAATTCAATCCATGCAAATAGGTCACTACAGGAAACCTCCTGAACACACTGAATACTGAGATCATAGTAGCAGTTAGCACTACTACATGCTTGTTGTTGGGATGCCTTGTAAATTATTCACGAGCTACCTGAACTAATTTTTATCTGTTGGACAACTGTTTCCGTTAGAGGAGTATATGGCTAGAAATGTGCTCTCGTTAATAGTTGATGCATAGAGATGTTTGTGCATTCCAAAACGTATTGAAGCAAAAGCCCTTCGAAGTCCCTTCTATTCATACTTTGCAACTGAGGTTACATTCCCCTGTTAATTGATGCGAAAATTCCACAAATATTCCCCATCAGTAAAAAAATGTTTATACATTGGAGTCGTAGATGCCTCTTTGACGGATCGTATTGATAAATTTACCTCTGCATTCATTTATTTGCCTTCATTAGAAAACTTTCATGTACAAATATGCGTAACGACGTACATCCGAATCGATATTTCGTGCAGTCAAATTTTATGAGATTAGATGAATAAAACATGAAAACGAGCATCCGTATGATGAAAGAAAAATCTCAGAATCGCTAGAGGAAGAGATTTTCAGTTCGGATTTGAAAAATTTTTTCTAATTTGAATGATGGAAAAATCGCTAATAGATGCAATTTCGATGGGAGAATATCGTTGAAGCGATAAAAACGATATGTCGGAAATTGCAAAAATGTATCTCGAATGATGCAGAATTGGATGCGAAAAAGATTTTATCAATTCTTGTTTTTTTTTTCACTTTATGCAATTAACCAAATTATAAACAACGGAAAATTAACTGAAGCATTTTTCTTGCGAATAAAAAATTACACTAAAATTTCATTTAAAATGTCTAATATATACTATTTCTTTTTTTACGGAATTTTTTTGAGTTAATTTTTGGCACACTCTAACTTAGGCTATTTCTTTGTTATAGTGCTTTTCAGTTGTTATTTTAATATCTTCTAAGACAGGCTATTTACTTTGCCAATGAATTTTCCATTCGAATTAAATTGTAAAAGAAATCCTGATATATTTTTGTTGTTTGATTACTCGACGAAGATTTATGGAGTAATAATAAGAAGATATCTGAACACAGCAACATATAATGTGCAGTTGAGAGAGTGGCAAAATCGTGAAAAACGTTATTAAATAGTTTATACCTACCAAAGATTCATTCTGTCGATATCAGTGCTTTTCTCATTGCCTTCTTGTCGTTATCTGCTCACGGATTCGAATGGAAGAGCTTTCAATTTGCGATCAACTGCTTTACCACTGAACTACTAAAAACGACTGGATAAGTGCTATTTCTGGTAGAGTCGTTACTTCTAATGCACGCACAATGCAACACACCACATAAAGCACAATAGATTCGATGTGTTTTTTAAAAACTAACTATTTTAGTCTAAGCAGGACAAACAAATGCAACAATTTCAATCATTCGCAAATATTTTATAGAATCAAAAATCAGAGTCTTGCTTAAAATAAATGAAAAATATCTCAATATTGAATTTATTTGTTGTTAAAGCATAAACTTTCTCGGATATGCATCGATATAACGAAATACCTACGACATTCTTATGATTGTTGAATTCACTTTGGAAGAAAGGACATTAAGAAACGCCATCTTATAAATATGAAATGCCCTTTTTTAAAAAGTTTCGATTTTTCGCTTTAGCGTAGCTTTTTTAATCGGTATTTAAGAGAAAGTATGTTATGATAACACATGTGCTTGCTATGTATAAAGCGTGCCGCGATGCGCAAAATTGCTATAGTAATATCTATATCTATCTATCTATCTATATATATATATATATATATATATATATATATATATATATATATATATATATATATATATATATATATATATATATATATATATATATATATATATATATATATATATATATATATATATATATATATATATATATATATTCCCCGATTGATTCTACGTGCGGTTATGTGCTCATCTCATGTACATAATAGATTCTGCAATTAAATACTT